>JANUWF010002339.1:600000-939593 GCA_026120185.1 Voacanga thouarsii
CGGTATTAGAAAAACTGCCGTCTTTTTCTACTGGGTCTATATTTTGTAAAAATACGTACAATTGAAATTCATCATCTAGTAAACCGAAGTTTACTGATCCTATTACTTTTAGCATTTGGCATGACCGGTTGGGTCATCCGGGATCTACCAAGATGAGAAGAATCATTGAGAATACACATGGTCATCCTTTAAAAAATAAAAGGATATTAACATCAGAAAAATTCGCATGTACTGCATGTTCCCTAGGAAAATTAATTGTTAAACCATCACCAGTAAAAGTAGGAGCTGAAAGTCCTACATTTCTCGAACGGATTCACGGAGATATTTGTGGACCTATTGATCCACCATGTGGACCGTTTAAATATTTTATGGTCTTAATTGATGCATCATCCCGATGGTCACATGTATGTTTATTATCTACTCGCAACCTGGCGTTTGCGAGATTATTTGCTCAAATAATTAAATTACGAGCACAATTTCCGGACCATCACATTAAAAATATCCGTTTGGATAATACTGATGAATTTTCATCACATGCTTTTGATGCATATTGCATGTCAATTGGGATTAATGTTGAACATCCTGTAACTCATGTTCACACACAAAATGGTCTTGCTGAATCTTTGATTAAACGATTACAATTAATTGCTAGACCATTATTAATGAAAACAAATCTCCCAACATCTGTCTGGGGACATGCTATTCTACATGCTGCAACACTTGTACGTATAAGACCAGCTAGTTATCATAAATTCTTTCCTTTGCAATTGGCTTTTGGGTCAGAACCAAATATTGCTCATTTAAGAATTTTTGGGTGTGCTGTATATATTCCAATTGCACCAAACCAACGTACAAAGATGGGTCCTCAAAGAAGAAAGGGGATATACGTTGGATATGATTCTCCCTCTATTATCAGGTATGTTGAACCCCTGATAGGAGATGTATTCACAGCAAGATTTGCTGATTGTCATTTTGATGAATCATTATTCACTAAATTAGGGGGAGAACCAAAATAGCATAAAAAGGATCTTGCTTGGACAACATCATTAAATTATCTTGATCCGCGCACAAGCGCATGTGAACTTGAAGTTCAAAAGATAATTCATTTGCAAAGCATTGCAAATCAAATGCCAGACGCTTTTGTTGACTCCAAAAGAGTTACAAAATCGCATATTCCAGCTATAAATGCTCCTATTCGAATTGAAGTTCCAGCAGAACAAAATATTATACCTATAGCTGCTGAGTCAAAAACACGCCAGAAGCGTGGCCGACCTCTTGGTCCTAAAGATAAAAATCCTCGAAAGAAAAGAGGATTATATGATCCAGAAGATCATATTGAAAGACCAAGAGAGAACTGATGACAAAGAACCAGAAGTTGATGAAAGTAACACTGAAATTTCTATCTATTATACCACTTCCGGTAGAAGTTGGAATCGGATAGAAACTGTTATTGATAATATATTTGCATACAATATATCTCTTGATGTTGCACAGGATAATGATGATCCTGAACCAATATCAATTGATGAATGTCGGCATAGAAAAGATCGGCTGCAATGGAAAGATGCGATTCAATCGGAGTTAAATGCACTGACAAAACGTGAAGTTTTCGGACCTGCAGTCCGAACACCAGAAGGTGTAAAACCTGTTGGCTACAAATGGATATTTGTGCGAAAGCGCAATGAAAAGAGTGAAATCGTTCGATATAAAGTGCGATTAATAGCCCAAGGTTTTTCACAAAGACCAGGTATTGATTATAATGAAACTTATTCTCCTGTTGTTGATGCTATTACACTCCGATATATTATCAGTTTGGCAGTACATGAAAAGATAGATATGCGCCTATTAGATGTTGTCACTCGCTTACTTGTATGGAAATTTAGAAAATGATGTTTACATGAAAATCCTCGAAGGATTTCATATGCTCGAAGCATATAAACATTATCCTCTTGAAAATTACTCCATCAAGTTGCGAAATCATTATATGGCCTCGAAGCAATCGAGCGCATGTGGTTCACTCGTCTTAGTGAATATTTATTGAAAGCGGGATTTAAAAATGACCAGGTATGTCCATGTGTTTTTATTAAGAAATCTGGTTCTAAATTTGTGATATTAGCTATATATGTTGATGATATTAATCTTATTGGAACTCCTGAAGAGCTCCAAGAAACAATTGATTATTTAAAAAGAGAATTCAAAATCAAGGATTTTGGTAAAATCAAATTTTGCCTTGGTTTACAAATTGAACATTTGGAGAGTGGAACATATATTCATCAATCAACATATACAGCAAAAGTGTTAAAAAGATTTTACATGGACAAAGCACATCCATTGAGTATTCCAATGATCGTCCGATCATTAAATGTGGATAAAGATCCTTTCCGACCTCAAGAAAATGATAAAGAACTCCTTGGTCCTGAAATACCATATCTCAGTGCAATTGGTGCATTGATGTATCTTGCTAATAATACAATACCTGATATTGCTTTTGCTGTCAATTTATTAGCAAGATTTAGTTCTTCACCAACACGACGACATTGGAATGGAATTAAACAAGTCCTTCGATATCTCTAAGGTACAATTGATCTCGGATTATTTTATTCAAATAAAACCAGTCCAACATTGATAGGTTATGCAGATGCTGGTTATTTATCTGATCCATATAAAGCACGTTCTCAAACGGGCTATCTATTTATATGTGGAAATACTGCTATATCATGGCGTTCTACGAAACAATCTATAGCAGCTACTTCTTCAAATCATGCTGAAAATATAACCATTCATGAAGCAAGTCGAGAATGTGTATGGCTAATATCCATGATTCATTATATCCGAGAAAGTTGTGGATTATCATCAATCAAAGGTATTCCAACTCCTCTTTATGAAGACAATGCAGCTTGCATAACTCAATTACGAGGAGGATATATTAAAGGAGATCGGACAAAACATATTTCACCAAAATTCTTCTTTACTCATGAACTCCAGAAGAAATGTGAAATTGATGTGCTACAAATTCGGTCATGTGATAGCCTCGCAGATATTTTCACGAAGACTTTACCGACTGCAACATTTGAAAAGTTGATATATAAAATCGGTATGCGTCGGTTTAAAGATTTAAAGGAATCATCTCATCAGGGGGAGTAATAAATAGACATATAAAATAGTGTACTCTTTTTCCTTCACTAGATTTAGATTTTTTTTTTCCACTGGGTTTTTATCTAGTAAGGTTTTAACGAGGCATATTCTTTATGTAATGGATGGACATCCAAGGGGGAGTGTTATGAATTATTGGAATCTTTATTAATTAGTGGAGACTCCACTAATTATGGATTTATGTTAATTATTAGAAGATTTTTATGGATGTCCACCATTTAGTGGAGACACCACTAATTAAGATTAGTGGAAGATGATGTATGTCATGATGTAATCCACTAATTAGAGCTCTATAAATAGAGCTATTCTCTAAGCTTGTAATACACCATCATTTTGTGAAAGAAAGATTAGTGAAAGAAAGATTAGAGAAAGAATTGTGAGAGAAAGAAAGAGAGAAGTTTGAAGAGAAATTCTTGTGCAAAGAATAGTTAGAATTTTCTTAGTGTGTAGTGTGTAGATTTTATTCTAACACTACCCTAATTTTATAACAGGTTTATAATTTTATAATTTTTATGCATGAATTATATGACAATTTAAAAAATATGTCAAACTCAGATTTTCAATTTTGATAATGAAAATTTTGGACTGGATGAAGCACCAAGTGATGGTGTCTCCCATTAGAAACTACAACTATGTAAGGTAGAATAATTCTAGTACATCAGCAGTACAAGTCATCATGTCAAGACAAATAATCTCTACACTCAGACAAATTTTTGTATTCCTCTATTTTAAAATAATTAGTATTTAAAATTTTTGCACAAGAATTAAAAAGAAAAATAAACTAGTGTTATGAATTATTGGAATCTTCATTAATTAGTGGAGGCTCCACTAATTATGGATTTATGTGAATTATTAGAAGATTTTTATGGATGTCCACCATTTAGTGGAGACACCACTAATTAAGATTAGTGGAAGATGATGTATGCCATGATGTAATCCACTAATTAGAGCTCTATAAATAGAACTATTCTCTAAGCTTGTAATACACCATCATTTTGTGAAAGAAAGATTAGTGAAAGAAAGATTAGAGAAAGAATTGTGAGAGAAAGAAAGAGAGAAGTTTGAAGAGAAATTCTTGTGCAAAGAATAGTTAGAATTTTCTTAGTGTGTAGTGTGTAGATTTTATTCTAACACTACCCTAATTTTATAACACGTTATCAGCACGAGTCTCTGCCGTTATTAAAGCTAGAAGACAGGTACGCATTTATTGATCTCGCTAAATTCGAATTTGTAGCCCTTGATATTTCTGAAAAAAAATATTTATATATCATACAGAAATGCATCTAAATGCTAAAAAAAGGAGATCCATATGTCATGTGGATAATAGAAAGATTTGACCACCTAAAGATGGTCATACTACCCACTGCACGGTATGAATGGTTGCACTTGAAGTTGCAAGATTGTAAAACCGTGAACTCCGTGATGTATAAAACTACATCTTAGTTAAAAATTTTACGGAGAAAAAGTTTCTGATGAAGTTATATTGGAGAACACATTCTCCACTTTTCATATCTTACAGTAACAATATCGAGAAAAAGGGTATCCAAAATTGACAGCTTTAACATAAGTTATTATTGAGAAATCATGAAGCCAGATGAACTGGCTCAACAGCACTCCCAGAAGTGAATGCTATTGGCTCCAGCAGAAGCCATCGTTATAGTCGTAGTTGTGGCAGTGGCCGTGGTTATGGTCATGGACACACTCGATATTTCCCTTATCACAGAGAAATACTGGCCACCGAAGTTGGAACAGAAAAGATAATAAGGGAAAAAGATATTTCCATTAATAATAAGCATCACATCTTTTATTCATATCACTAGTGTTCATATGAACTTGAGGATACATGCTTATAGTTGCTCTTTTGTAATTGAGCTGACAAATGTAAGATGAAGGTTTGTAATTGTTCTTTTTCAATATTTACATTAGAGGAAGACAAACAATTAGTAATTATGGACTTCAACTCCTCTTTTTCGACATCCTCCTCCTTTTCTTTCCCCTTTGAGCCAACATCGAGACTAGCGGCAGAATTAGCAGTAAAATTACTGCGAAATGAGTCTTGAGATTTTATGATCTCCTTAAGTTTATTATAATTAAATTTCTTATTATATTTGGCCTTGAAGCATGCTTGTCTCAATTTCGTGTTTGGTCCTCTAAGCTGCGTATTAGGACTTTCTTCCACCAAGCTGTTTTTCACATTCCAATATCGCAATGGCTTCTTTCAACTTCTTCTCAGCCATATGTCCTCCTTCTTCTTTATTTTGCATCTCCTGTAAATCGAAGTGATATCATCGGTTATTTACTTATAAATCTTTCATAGTTTCATACTTGCAAATTATAAGTATGTATGAGAGAGAACCTGAACATTCTTGATTATGGTCTCCAAACTCACCAATTTCCTGTGAGGCTATCGACGAATTCCTAACTCCCTACATCTTTTCTTGAGACGGGTTATGCCAATATTCAGTTCTTTGGCTGCGCTCTTGATTGGTAGGTAAAAGTAAAGCGAAATTGTTTCTCTTGATAGTGTCTGGGAGTTATTGCCCTTCTTCTCTCTCTGCCTCTTAATCATCTTCTTCTCCCCAGGAATTTTGTCTGCAATAATATCTTGAACTTCGATATTATGCATTTCATGAGTACTTACTCCGACTTCGTTGTCAAGACCACTCATTATTTCTCCTAGAAAAAGAAAATAATATCGATAAAGGTAATACCATTCAAAATCCATGTTTAAATGTATAATAACTTGGAAACATATTATGGCTTTGTTCAAAATCCATTAGAGAGTAGAAAGGATCATGCACAAGCATATCCTCATTCAAAGGAATAGCATCAAGAGGAACAGTATCAAAAGCAGTCTCTTGTAGGGGCAGATCAACTTGGTCCAAAGCAGTATGTTCAAAACTTCCACTGATTTACATAAAAAACAAACCAAAAGAGAGTTTAATTTCATTATCAAGCATACTAAAAACAAATGGAAGCCCTCAAAGGTATCGCACCTGAAATTAGGAGGAAGCGGTTGGTTTGGAAAGGAAAACATATCAAAATCTTCTGCGTTCGAATTAGGCAAAAGCGGTTGGTTTAGAAAGAAAAACATATCAAAATCTTCTGCGTTCAAATTAGGCAGAAGCGGTTGGTTTGAAAAGGAAAATACATCAAAATCTGCTGCAGAAACTGAGTCAAAATTTGACCATGTCTCAAATGAATTACGAGTCTCCATATCTGCTTTGTGATTTTTGTTTTTGATGTTTACTAATGACTGATAACTGAAATATATATCGATATATATATATATATATATCTGTATGAGAAAGAAGAAGAGGTAGATGGTAGGTAGAGGGTCGGAGGAGAAGAAAAGACAAGAGAGGAAGATGAAAAGTCGGTACCGGGAAGAGTGAAAAAAAGAAAAAGGAGATATTTTTCTTGGCATTTCCTGCTTGTCATCATTTTCTTATATTTCTTTTATTATTCTCTTGTGAAATCATTATTCCCTAAATTAGGGGGAGAATAGAAACAGTACAAGAAAGATCGTGATTGGACAACATCATTAAATTATCTTGATCCGCATACAAGCGCGTGTGAACTTGAAGTTCAAAAGATAATTCATTTGTAAAGCATTGCAAATCAAATGTCAGACGCTTTTGTTGACTCTAGAAGAGTAACAAAATCGCATATGCCAGCTATAAATGCTCCTATTCCAACAGAACAAAAAATTTGACATATAACTGCTGAGCCAAAAGTATGCCAGAAGCATGGTCAACTTCTTGGTTCTAAAGATAAAAATCCTCGAAAGAAAAGAGGATTAAATGATCCAAAAGATCATATTGAAAGACCAAGAGAGAACTGATGACAAAGAACCGAAGTTGATGAAAGTAACACTGAAATTTCTATCAATTACACCACTTCCGGTAGAAGTTGGAATCGGATAGAAACTGTTATTGATAATATATTTGCATACAATATATCTCTTGATGTTACACAGGATAATGATGATCCTGAACCAATATCAGTTGATGAATGTCAGCATAGAAAAGATTGGCTGCAATGGAAAGATGCGATTCAATCGGAGTTAAATGCACTGACAAAACGTGAAGTCTTCGGACCTGCAGTCCGAACACCAGAAGGTGTAAAACCTGTTGGCTACAAATAGATATTTGTGCGAAAGCGCAATGAAAAGAGTGAAATCGTTCGATATAAAGCGCGATTAGTAGCCCAAGGTTTTTCACAAAGACCAGGTATTGATTATGATGAAACTTATTCTCCTGTTGTTGATGCTATTACACTCCGATATCTTATCAGTTTGGCAGTACATGAAAAGATAGATATGCGCCTATTAGATGTTGTCACTGCTTACTTGTATGGAAATTTAGAAAATGATGTTTACATGAAAATCCCCGAAGGATTTCATATGCCTGAAGCATATAAACATTATCCTCGTGAAAATTACTCCATCAAGTTACAGAAATCATTACATGGCCTGAAGCCATCTGGGCGCATGTGGTTCAATTATCTTAGTGAATATTGATTGAATGCGAGATTTAAAATGACCAGGTATGTCCATGCATTTTTATTAAGAAATCTGGTTCTAAATTTGTGATATTAGCTATATATGTTGATGATTTTAATCTTATTGGAACTCTTGAAGAGTTCCAAGAAACAATTGATCATTCGACATCAAGGATGGTCGTAAAAGTATACTTTGCCTTGGTTTACAAATTGAACATTTGTCAAGTAGAACATTTATTCAATATATACAACAAAAGTTCTAAAAAGATTTGACATGGACAAAGCACATCCATTGAGTATTCCAATGATCGTCCGGTCCTTTTCGACCTCAAGAAGATATTGAAGAACTTCTTGGTCCTGAAATACCATATCTCAGTGCAATTGGTGCATTGATGTATCTTGCTAATAATACACGACCTGATATTGCTTTTGCTGTCAATTTATTAGCAAGATTTAGTTCTTCACCAACATGACGACATTGGAATGAAATTAAACAAGTCCTTCAATATCTCCAAGGTACAATTGATCTCGGATTATTTTATTCAAATAAAACCAGTCCAACATTGATAGGTTATGCATATGCTGGTTATTTATCTGATCCACATAAAGCATGTTCTCAAATGGGCTATCTATTTACATGTAGAAATATTGCTATATCATGGCATTTTATGAAACAATTTATGGCAGCTACTTCTTCAAATCATGCTGAAATTATAGCCATTCATGAAGCAAGTCGAGAATGTGTATGGCTAATATCCATGATTCATTATATCCGAGAAAGTTGTGGATTATCATTAATCAAAGATATTCCAACTCCTCTTTATGAAGACAATGCAGCTTGCATAACTCAATTACGAGGAGGATATATTAAAGGAGATCGGACAAAACATATTTCACCAAAATTCTTCTTTACTCATGAACTCCAGAAGAAATGTGAAATTGATGTGCTACAAATTCGGTCATGTGATAACCTCGCAGATATTTTCACAAAGACTTTACCGACTGCAACATTTGAGAAGTTGAGATATAAAATCGGTATGCGTCGGTTTAAAGATTTAAAGGAATCATCTCATCAGGGGGAGTAATAAACAGACATATAAAATAGTGTACTCTTTTTCCTTCACTAGATTTTTTTTCCCACTGGGTTTTTATCTAGTAAGGCTTTAACGAGGCATATTCTTTATGTAATGGATGGACATCCAATGGGGAGTGTTATGAATTATTGAAATCTCCATTAATTAGTGGAGGCTCCACTAATTATGGATTTATGTGAATTATTAGAAGATTTTTATGGATGTCCATCATTTAGTGGAGACACCACTAATTAAGATTAGTAGAAGATGATGTATGCCATGATGTAATCCACTAATTAGAGCTCTATAAATAGAGCTATTCTCTAAGCTTGTAATACACCATTATTTTGTGAAAGGGTTGTAAATAAACATCCACCTGGTGCTTTGGATTCTTGGGGCCCGGGATAATGATTGTTAAAAACGTGATTGGATCCTTCATACACATCCACGGGGGGAGATTATACGGTGTGAGAATGACCGGCCAGGATGAATATTGCTTACCCGACATCCCAAATGGTGAGAATCCATCTATACATAAACCAAGTTTGACATTCCCTACTTCTTTTGCAAACTCAGGATATATTCAATCAAAGTGTTGCCATGCTTCAGTATCACGAGGGTGACTCATTGTGCCTTTCTCCGATCTGCTCTCTCCATGCCATCTCATGTGTTCAGCTGTTGTTTTGGAAGTGTACAATCTTTGTAGCCTCGGTGTTATCGGGAAATAATACATCTTCTTGAATGAAATTTCCCTTCTACTTGTGTTCTTCCCAACCTTTTTCTGTGCATATCGAGGATGGCCACAAAATTTACACTCTCTACTATTCATGTCATCTTTCCAGTAAAGCATGCATCCATTATTGCATACATCTATTTTTTGTACCGGCAAACCCAACCCAGCCACTAATTTTTTCATCTGATAGAAATCATCAGGAATCGTATTACTGCTAAGCACAACCTCTTTCATCAATTGCACAACATCGTTAAAGGCTTTACGCGAGAGGTTATTTTCGGACTTAATGTTTAATAACCTTGAAGCCGTGAAAGTCGCGAATGTTGTGTGCATCCATCCCATATAGGAGTCTCTCGCCGCCTTTAACATATCGTAAAACCTTTGTGCCTCCACATTAGGTGGCTCTTCAAAATGAACTGCCGATGGAGCTTCGTGGGGAAAGTCGAGTCCCGCTACGTCTAAGACCATTTCGCGAGACAGATTTTCTTGATGTGAATCGATTCTGGGATTGAGGTAGACACACTTGAGGGACACTCGAATGGCTCACCATGACATGTCCACCGGTAATACCTAGGCACAAATCCGCACTTCCACAGTGGAGCTTAACTTGTGCCGGATCCGGTACTTTTTATTCTTACATTTTGCACACGGGCATCTAATTACGCTTGACATTGCATTTGATAAGGCAAATGTCAAAAAAGCCTTAACCCCTTCCTCAAATTCAATAGTGATCCCTTTTACACCTGAAGCGTGCCTTCTATACATCCAACTACGATCCTCCATGACGTCTAAATGAGAGAAAAGAACAATCAACTCAATAATTAAAATCACCCCTTAAACAAAAGGAAGAGAAGTATAATTACATTTTCCTTTCTATTATCTAACAAAAAGAGGTCCAAAACATAGAATTTACAATTGCTATCTTTGGATACAGCTTACACCTTCAATATATACGTTTTAACCAAGTATTTAATCTTAATTGAGGAATTTGATTAAGATTAAATACTATTAAAGCTAATTATATTCTTATTTTACACATTCCAATGGTTAAATAATAACATTTTATTTATTTTCATTCCAATGTTTATATTTGTTTAAACTCTCTCTATAACGTATATTATTCCTGCTATTATTAACATCGACCTATATATGAAATTATTATTATTATTACTCATTTCATTACTCCTATTCTTATTCTTATTAGCAATATTATTTTTAATAATAATGCTATTATGGGATATATACTCATGCTCAATCGAATAATACACTCCAAGATAAGGGTAGTTATTCTATTCCACATTAAGTAGCGGCAGATTTTGAAAAATTTTTGACAGTAGTCTCCCCGTAATTGGACATTTTCCAGGCACAGGGCCACCTCAAAATTATACAATCAAAATGCAATTGCAAACAACAAAGACAGATCATTCATTTATACAAAAAAAATAAATAAATAAAAGGATAACTAGGGGTAATCACCCATTACCCAGGAGGAGTAATCACCCATTACTCACGGGGAATCCAACATTTGAATTCAACAAAAAGGCAATTTATATGAACAACACGCACCTCCTACATCTTCATAATCTAAGGAAACGGATTTCTCACATAAAAGAGCCTTCAAAGCATTCTACTAGAGTTAAATCTTCCACTAGAGACACTAATATATTATTATAATCAAGTAATAAGATTACTAAACTAATCAGAAATCAACCTTCCTATTATGGCATCATAACCAATCAAATTAATTTATAAGGGTTTATATAGCTAAAACATAGTTCCCATATAATTTGATCAAAGTAGTAATTTTTTTATAACAGGGTAAAAAAGAGTGCACTATAAGTATAGATCAAAACACATTGAATGTTTAAAAAGGACAACAATTCCAACTAACAATTCAAGCAATTCCAGCTCACAATTCCAAATTTAAATCAATAATCTCACATCAAACCACCATCATGTCACTCACAATCTCCTCAAACTCAACCCCAACATCAATACAACTTTTATACATCAATTCAAACTCTACTCATTCACAAATAATCACCCAAATTTCAAAGCTTTAGGGGAAATGCAAATCTGCCCAACACGGACTTAGTTTATAAGATAATGAAGCAGCTCAAGAGATAAATTCTAACTACTTACCCAAACGAATCAGCTTCAAAGAATAAAGACAAGCAGAGTAGCACAGAATGGCAGTGCGCTCACCGAGGGGGCGGGCTAAAGGGGGCAGGAAGAGCAGTGGGGAGTTGAGGGGGGGGGCGCCGCGGGATGGGGGGAGTTGAGGGAGGGGGCGCGGGGGTGGGGGGAGTTGAGGGAGGGGAGTTGAGGGGGGGCTGCGGGATGGGCGCGGGGAGGGGGCGCGGGGTGTGGGGGAGTTGAGGGAGGGGAGTTGAGGGGGGCGCCGGCAGATGGGGCGCGGGGAGGGGGTGCGGGGGTGTGGGGGAGTTGAGGGAGGGGGCGCGGGGGTGTGGGGGAGTTGAAGGGGGGGGCGCTACGGGATGGGGGGAGTTGAGGGAGGGGGCGCGGGGATGGGGGGAGTTGAGGGAGGGGACGCAGGGGTGGGAGCGCCCGGAGTGGGGCGCGGGATGGGGGGAGTTGAGGGAGGGGGGCGCTGCGGGAGGGGGCGCGGGATGGGGGGGAGTTGAGGGAGGGGGGCGCGGGATGAGGGAGGGGGGCGCGGGATGGGGGGGAGTTGAGGGAGGTCGCCGGCGGGGAGAGGGAGGGGGGAGCGGGAGGGCGGCGCGGGATGGGAGGGGAGTTGAGGGAGGTCACCGGCAGGGAGAGGGGGGAGAGATGGTGGCGGCGCAAGGGGAAGAGGAGGAAGAAGGATGTGGGAAGAAGGAGGGGGAAAAAAAAGGAGGGAGTGAAAAATTTTGGAAAATTTTAATTTTTTTTTTAATTTCTAGCTATTTCGTCGCAATTTGTGACGAAAAAATAAAACCCTCGCTAATTTCTCATAAATTAATACGAATAATATTATAAATCGATCTATACATTATAATTTTTATTATTTTTTAGTGATTCTAATAATATTATTATTATGTAAATTATTTTTCTTTATATATTTTAATTTATACACCACTTAATCAAATAAATAGATAAAAAAATTAGATATATGTATATATATAACTATATAGTATAATATATATTAATATGTTGGAGGTGAATAACATTACAAATCGATCTCTACATTATAATTTTCAATATTTTTTTTAGTAATCTCAACAATAATAATAGTATTTGAATTGTTTTTCTTTACATATTTTATTTTATACACCACTTAACAAAATAGATATATTAAAAAATTGGACATATGTATATACATAGCTAAATTAGTATAATATATATTAACATGTAGGAGACGAAGAACATTACAAATTGATCTCTATGAGTAGTTACCTCTTTAGCTTTCTTTATGGCACTTTCTGATATATCCAAGCCAACAACATATCGTTCAGGGCAAGCAATTGCCACCACATCATAGCACTGTTGCACATGAAAGCTTATGACTGAGAATGTAGTAAATAAAATTTAACCAACATATAAGCTTGTAAGCAGGCCAAACATCACAATCACCAACTTGTTCTACAGCATGTAAACCAATAAGGAAAATCAGAAATGACCATCTGATGTTTGATCAAGTGAAATATTTGATGATATTTTCAATAATATCTTCTATAAACAGCATATTATTAAAATTTATTTTGAAGCATACATTGTGAAAAGTAGATCAATTATTTCAAGGTAATATTACGTTGAAGGAAAATTAAGTCATGTTAAATTAAAAATCAACTCACTACAACAATTAAGTCATTCAATCTTCTCTTCTACTGAGACATTTTTTGAATGATATTTGTAAGCCTATTAAGCTATTCGCCAATTTGTCAACACACACACGGACCTGGTGGGGTACATTCAGCGCTGCTATAGGTATACCATCTGGTCTGCCTCTATTCCAACCCTAGACTGATTTAGGGGTAGGGAGTGGCGTATATCTTCAAAATTTTTAGAAATTGTTTATTTTAGTTAAAATAAATTGAGTTTTAAAAAAATTCTACAATTTTTACCCTAAAAAATATTTTAAAATTTATGACATTATTTTTTATTTGTTTTCCCCTATGATCTTGTCCCTCGAGTCCAAGATGCTGGTTCAGTCCTTTCCAGCAAATTGTTCTTGGAATTGGTCGCAAATAATTCAATTGAGAAGTCAGTGGGAACTTGTAATAGGGATCAGATTGGGAATGGGCTGAAGAGCTCTTTCTGGCTTTATAATTGCCACATTGCAGGCTTCCTGAATGGTATGTATTCACAGACAGCAATTGCAAAGTGGGATCCTCTTCATGCATGGTTTCAGATATGGCAATGAGTAGAAACGGCCAGCTGAAAAAAAGTGAATTTGCCTGTAAAAAACCTAATGCAGGATCATCATGCAAATCCTAGCGGCACTTGCCAAGTGAATATTATTTACTGGGGTTGCCCTTTGTAACAATAGCTAAACTATTAAAACAGGCGTCGGAGCTTTTATATTTCGTCTCTCTAAAAATTTGTTTAAAATTATAACATTGTCTTTTATCTCCCCAACTTCAAGTTCTTAGTTCCGTCCCTGAGCCCTACAGCTGATGAGGTACCCTAATGTAAACTTTTTCTGGTTCCAATAGAGTATAGCTTCCCAAAAGCCTGCTTCAGTGTATAAGAACATCTATACTATAAAAGTGGAGTCGCAGTTGTCTATCTCTGCAGCTGCTGAGGTGCCCTGGGATGAACTTATTATCTGGTTCAGATTTTCTGTAGAAATTGGGTTTTTATAGCTGTGATGATTAATAATACAGGAACCCAAAAGTTGATTCCAGATTTGCTGCTTGGAACATCAACTTGTGCATTTGATTAGTTCTGTAGAACTATTTTACGTTCTTTAAGTCGATGACAAGGGGTGTGGATGAAAATTTTTTATATCATTGAATTTGCAAAACGGTATTCTGGAAAGATGAGCTCAACTGTCCTATTTGAGATTTCCCATCTTGACTTACTTCAAAGTAATTTAATTTTTGAAGCGAAGCTAAATTTCCAATCCTTGGGAATTTGTTGCAGGTATCCCCAACTCTCAAGGTTTGCAAGTGGTAAAGCTTTGCGATTGTGCCTGGAAGTGATTTTATGTTAGTGTCGACAATGTCTAGATGTCTAAGATGCTTCAATTGTCCTATTGAACTTGGTAGATTTTTAATCCTCCAATCATGAACAATTAGAACTCGAAGATGTTTGCACTCTACCAAATTAATATGAGCAAAGCCACGATCTTTCAAAATCAAAGTTCGAACCTTTCGAAGCCTTTCTTTTGACATTTTCACCATTCCATTAGAACGAATTGACAAGTGTTATAGCTCACCCTCTATATTCAAACAGTAACCCTTAAATACTTGCAATGCTAAATCATGTACTGAGTCACGCATCTTGCAAGATACGATCTTGCCATAGTCATTGACTTTAGCATCTCGTAGCAATGATCTTTGAAATAGTGCATTAAAATAGTTGTTTCCGATGTGTTCCATGTCTGATTGACTTCCCTCAGGAGGAGGGTTCAAGAATCCTTGTGCCATCTAAAGCTCAACTAATCTTGCCTTTTTTTTAAAACAGAGCCCTTTTCATAAATAGAACAAAATGTAAAACATTGTTTTAAGGAAGACGAAGGCAAATTATCATAACTTAAATTTAGAGCTAATTGGACTCTTTTTGCAGCATCTGATAAACTCCATATTTTACTTTCTTCTATTTCTAACCACTCTTGTTCAGATTTCTTAGAGTACATCAACCCTCCCAGTGTCTTTATTGCTAACGGTACTTCGCCGCATATTTTAACAATTCTTCTACCGAGATCCACCAGTTTAGGAGTCTTTACTACTCCGCCCTTGGCAAAAGCAATTTTCTCAAATAGTTTCTGGCTATAATCATCAGACAATGATCCCAAGGGATTGGCAAAGGATGCTTGCATTGTTGAAAGAACCCCATCACTGCGAGTTGTTACCAATATTCTACATCTATTTGCCCCACATATCTCTCTCAAGCATTCCCTCACACATTCCCAAAGTTCTTTGTTTTCATTCCATACATCATCCAATATGAGTAAAAGTCTGTTATTATTTAATTCCTTTTTAATCTTCTTCTCTAGGGGTTCCTTAAGTGTCAACTCAGACTTTTTTCCACTAAGAGATTGCAGTATATCATTTAATATCTTTTCCACCTTAAAATCCTCCGATACACATACCCAAATTCTTGTTCCAAAGTAATCGGAGAGTTTTTCACTCTTGTAAATTAGCTGAGCAATGGCTGTCTTCCCTTGACCAGCCATTCCAACTATGCCAATCACTGTGGCAAATCATTTTCATCCTCTGAACAAGTCAACCTTTCCAAAATTTTATCTAAGTCATCTCCCCTCCCCTCAATTTTTGATTCATCTACAAAAGGATGGGTGATTCTATCACTTCTTATTTCACTAGAATAAGTGTGTGCAATATCAATCGGCCTAAGTCCAATCGGACCCGATACTACAAAAACCTTATCCAAAGCCAAGTTGATTTCCTTAATCCGATTAGCCATGAAGCAACGAAGTGCAAGAGGATTTGAAGAAGTGAAGCAGTGACTGACCTTATTTAGCATTCCTTTCCCAAACTTCTTGCGCAGGCCTTCATAGGTAATCCGATCCAACAGGTTGTCAGCATCAGTTGCAACAGCTCGGAGATTTCTCAGCCAAAGTTGAACAGCTCTGCTATCTGGATCTTTCTTCGCGGCATCAGACAACAAAGCCTGAATCATCTCCACGTTCCATACTAAAGTTTGAAGGTCTTCATACACATCCCACACGCGGTTGATTTCTTCAGAAGCTAGTGCGAATGCCTTGGTCAAGACACTTTCAATTACAACACTCAGAATAGGATCAGCCATATGCTTCTGTTGTTTTTGGCAGAAGAAAGTCTGGAATTATCTCCAGAAAACAATGAAAAGCAAGCGCAGAAAACAATGATCAGACACTGTTTTTTGGGTTTGTAATTTGATCTGCATGCATATACCAGTCACTTGAATATTGGGATTCTTACCAACCCAGCTGTGGAAAACTATATCTACATGTGAAATGAGTATCAATTATTGTTAGTTGGCCACAATACAAAATAGTATTTCTTCCCGTGGTGAAATAAATATTTATAAAGTCATTTACACATATTAAAAACATTAAAAATAATATTACGGTTTAAATAAAATTCACATTCTATCCTTATTAAACATATGATAGTTATTAGTTGATAAAAATTCTTAAAAAGTAAGTTGAAAAAAAGTTTCGAGAAATTGTGTACATAAAGATAAAATGAAAAGACACTAATAATTAATTTTAAAAATACGTATTTGAATATTCATTTTAAAACGGGTAATTACTAATGGCAAATTAGTCAACTAAAGCTGCCAATTTTGAGTATCATTCATTTCTTTGTGGATGATAACAAAGCCACCAAGCCCACAAAATCCAAAAGAAAAAAAAAGATAAAAGAAAAAAGCCACCATCAATGAATTCATTGTTATGAATATCTTAAAATTATTGGAAGTTCCATTAATTAGTGGAGGCTCCACTAATTATGGATTTATGTGAATTATTAGAGAAGATTTTTATAGATGTCCACCATTTAGTGGAGACACCACTAATTAAGATTAGTGGAAGATGTGTATTCCACTAATTAGAGCTCTATAAATAGAGTTATTCTCTAAGATTGTAATACACAATTATTTTGTGAAAGAAAGATTAGTGAAAGAAATATTAGAGAAAATTGTGAGAGAAAAGAAAGAGAGAAATTCGTGTGCAAAGAATAGTTAGAATTTTCTTAGTGTGTAGTGTGTAGATTTTATTCTAACACTGCCCAAATTTTATAACACGTTATCAGCACGAGTTTCTACCGTTACAAAAGCCAGAAGACTAAGCACGAGTTTCTGCCGTTACCAAAGCCAGAAGACATGTACGAATTTATTGATCTCTATGGCTAACCTCGTTAAACTCGAATTTGTAACCCTTGATATTTCTGGAAAAATTATATGTCATGGGTTCTCGATGCAGAAATGCATCTAAATGCTGAAGGCCTTAGTGAAACTATTCAAGCAAATAATAGTGCATTTGCACAACGCAAGGCTAAAGCTTTGATTTTTATTCGTCTTCATCTCGATGAAAATTTGAAAATGGAATATCTTACCGAAAAAGATCCATATGGCCTGTGGGTAAATTTAAAAGAAAGATTTGACCACCTGAAGATGGTCGTACTACCCACTGCACGGTATGAATGGTTGCACCTGAGGTTGCAAGATTTTAAAACCGTGAATGAATATAGCTCCGCAATGTATAAAATTACATCTCAGTTAAAATTATGCGGAGAAAAAGTGACTGATGAAGATATGTTAGAGAAGACATTCTCTACCTTTCATGCCTCGAATATTATCCTGCAGCAACAATATCGAGAAAAATGGTATACAAAATTTACAGATTTAATTACTGTCCTCCTCATTGCAGAGAAGAATAATGAGTTATTATTGAGAAATCATGGAGCCAGACCAACTGGCTCAATAGCACTCCCAGAAGTGAATGCTATTGGCTCCTGCAGAAGCCATCGTTATAGTCGTAGTCGTGGCCATGGTCATAGTTATGGTCGTAGACACGCTCGATATTTCCCTTATCACAATCATAATCAAACTGTGAGAAATACTGGCCACCTGAAGTGGAACAGAAAAGATCATAAGGGAAAAGAAAAAGAAATTGAAGAAAAGCATGAGGATATATGTTATAGATGTGGCATGAAAGGTCATTGGTCACGAAACTGTCGTACGGCTAAGCATTTAGTTGAATTGTATCAAGCTTCATTGAAAAATAAAAATGTGGAAGCAAATTTTTCTCAACATCCAATAAATGATGCTGAAGATGATGATATTGATCATGAAGATCTTAATATCAATATTACCCATATGGATGTATCGGATTTTTTTGAACACCCAGACGGTAGGATAGACCATTTAATTGGTGATGGCAGTATCCAAAAGAACTAAAGCCTCGCCCTGATATTTTTGTATTTTCATTTTCATTATATTCTAATAATATTTACGTTTGCATATATATATTTATGTTCAGATGGCTGTTGTTAATGATGATATATGCATTATTGATAGTGGAACTACACACACCATACTAAAAAATGAGAAATATTTTTCTGATCTCAAAATGGGAGAAATAAATATTTATACGATAAACGGTAGTGCAAATGTGATCGAGGGCTCCGGAAGAGCTAGTATATTGTTGCCTAAGGGAACAACAATTATTATTGATAAGGTACTATTTTCTTCAAAATTCAGAAGAAATTTATTGAGTTTTAAAGATATCCGCAGAAATGGGTATCATGTTGAAACAAACGAAGAAAATGGGATTAAGCATCTTTATATTACTCAAATGCATTTGGGTAAGAAATATGTATTAGAAAAACTGCCGTCTTTTTCTACTGGCCTATATTTTGTAAAAGTACGTACAATTAAAAATCATCATCTAATAAACCAGAAGTTTACTGATCATATTACTTTTAGCATTTGGCATGACCGGTTAGGTCATCCGGGATCTACCATACTGAGAAGAATCATTGAGAATACACATGGTCATCCTTTAAAAAATAAAAGGATATTGACATCAGAAAAATTCGCATGTACTGCATGTTCCCTAGGAAAATTAATTGTTAAACCATCACCAGTAAAAGTAGGAGCTGAAAGTCCTACGTTTCTCGAACGGATTCACGGAGATATTTGTGGACCGTTCAAATATTTTATGGTTTTAATTGATGCATCATCCCAATGGTCATATGTATGTTTATTATCTACTCGCAACCTGGCGTTTGCGAGATTACTTGCTCAAATAATTAAATTACGAGCACAATTTCCTGACCATCACATTAAAAATATCCGTTTGGATAATGCTGGTGAATTTTCATCTCATGTTTTTTATGCATATTGCATGTCAATTGGGATTAATGTTAAACATCATGTAGCTCATGTTCACACACAAAATGGTCTTGCTGAATCTTTGATTAAACGATTACAATTAATTGCTAGACCATTATTAATGAAAACAAATCTCCCAACATCTGCCTGGAGACATGCTATTTTACATGTTGCAGCACTTGTACGCATAAGACCAACTAGTTATCATAAATTCTCTCCTTTGCAATTGGCTTTTAGGTCAGAATCAAATATTGCTCATTTAAGAATTTTTAGGTGTGCTGTATATGTTCCAATTGCACCAAACCAACGTACAAAGATGGGTCCTCAAAGAAGAAAGGGGATATACGTTGGATATAATTCTCCCTCTATTATTAGGTATGTTGAACCCCTGACAGGAGATGTATTCACAGCAAGATTTGCTGATTGTCATTTTGATGAATCATTATTCCCTAAATTAGGAGGAGAACCAAAACAGCATAAAAAGGATCTTGCTTGGACAACATCATTAAATTATCTTGATCCGCGCACAAATGCATGTGAACTTGAAGTTCAAAAGATAATTTATTTGCAAAGCATTGCAAATCAAATGCCAGACACTTTTGTTGACTCCAGAAGAGTTACAAAATCGCATATTCCAACTATAAATGTTCCTATTCGAATTAAAGTTCTAGCAGAACAAAATATTATACCTATAGCTGCTGAATCAAAAACACGCCAGAAGCGTGGCCGACCTCTTGGTCCTAAAGATAAAAATCCTCGAAAGAAAAGAAGATTAAATGATTCAGAAGATCATATTGAAGAAAAGAATTATAAAGACCAAGAGAGAACTGATGACAAAGAACCAAAAGTTGATGAAAGTAACACTGAAATTTCTATCAATTATACCACTTTCGGTAGAAGTTAGAATCGGATAGAAACTGTTATTGATAATATATTTGCATACAATATATCTCTTGATGTTACACAGGATAATGATGATCCTGAACCAATATCAGTTGATGAATGTCGGCATAGAAAAGATTGGCTGCAATGGAAAGATGCGATTCAATCGGAGTTAAATGCAATGACAAAACGTGAAGTCTTCGAACCCGCAGTCCGAACACCAGAAGGTGTAAAACCTGTTGGCTACAAATAGATATTTGTGCGAAAGCGTAATGAAAAGAGTGAAATTGTTCGATATAAAGCGCGATTAATAGTCCAAGGTTTTTCACAAAGACTAGGTATTGATTATGATGAAATTTATTCTCCTATTGTTGATGCTATTACACTCCAATATCTTATCAGTTTAGCAGTACATGAAAAGATAGATATGGGCCTATTAGCTGTTGTCACTACTTACTTGTATGAAAATTTAGAAAATTATGTTTACATGAAAATCCCCGAAGGATTTCATATGCCTGAAGCATATAAACATTATCCTCGTGAAAATTACTCCATCAAGTTGCAGAAATCATTATATGGCCTGAAGCAATCTGGGCACATGTGGTTCACACGTCTTAGTGAATATTTATTGAAAGCGGGATTTAAAAATCACCAGGTATATCCATGTGTTTTTATTAAGAAATCTTATTCTAAATTTGTGATATTAGCTATATATGTTAATAATATTAATCTTATTGGAACTCCTGAAGAGCTCTAAGAAACAATTGATTATTTAAAAAGAGAATTCAAAATCAAGGATTTTGGTAAAACCAAATTTTGCCTTGGTTTACAAATTGAACATCTGGAAAGTGAAATATTTATTCATCAATCAACATATACAGCAAAAGTGTTAAAAAGATTTTACATGGACAAAGTACATCCATTGAGTATTCCAATGATCGTCCGATCATTAAATGTGGATAAAGATCCTTTCCGACCTCAAGAGAATGATGAAGAACTCCTTGGTCCTGAAGTACCATATCTCAGTGCAATTGGTGCATTGATGTATCTTGCTAATAATACACGACCTGATATTGCTTTTGCTGTCAATTTATTAGTAAAATTTAGTTCTTCACCAACACGATGACATTGGAATGGAATTAAACAAGTCCTTCGATATCTCCGAGGTATAATTGATCTTGGATTATTTTATTCAAATAAAACCAGCCCAACATTGATTGGTTATGCAGATGCTGGTTATTTATCTGATCCACATAAAGTACGTTTTCAAACGGGTTATCTATTTACATGTGGAAATACTGCTATATCATGGCGTTCTACAAAACAATCTAGAGCAGCTACTTCTTCAAATCATGCTGAAATTATAGTCATTCATGAAGCAAGTCGAGAATGTGCATGGCTAAGATCCATGATTTATTATATTCGAGAAAGTTGTGGATTATCATCGATTAAAGATATTCCAACTCCTCTTTATGAAGACAATGCAGCTTGCATAACTCAATTACGAGGAGGATATATTAAAGGAGATCGGACAAAATATATTTCACCAAAATTCTTCTTTACTCATGAACTCCAGAAGAAAGGTGAAATTGATGTGCTACAAATTCGGTCATATGACAACCTTTGCAGATATTTTCATGAAGACTTTACCGATTGCAACATTTGAGAAGTTGAGATATAAAATCGATATGCGTCGGTTTAAAGATGTAAAGGAATCAGCTCATCAGATGGAGTGATAAACAAACATATAGAATAGTGTACTCTTTTTCCTTCACTAGATTTTTTTTCCACTGGATTTTTATCTAATAAGGTTTTAACGAGACATATTCTTTATATAATGGATGGACATCCAAGGGGGAGTGTTATGAATTTTTTAAAATTATTGGAAGCTCCATTAATTAGTGGAGGCTCCACTAATTATGGATTTATGTGAATTATTAGAGAAGATTTTTATGGATGTCCACCATTTAGTGGAGACACCACTAATTAAAATTAGTGGAAGATGATGTACGCCATTATATATTTCACTAATTAGAGCTCTATAAATAGAGCTATTCTCTAAGTTTGTAATACACCATTATTTTGTGAAAGAAAGATTAGAGACAATTGTGAGAGAAAAGAAAGAGAAAAATTCTTGTACAAAGAATAGTTAGAGTTTTATTAGTGTGTAGTGTGTAAATTTTATTCTAACACTACTCAAATTTTATAATATTCATTTCTTTGTGGGAGATAATAAAGCCGCCAAGCCCTTTCACAGAACCCCACCCCCGCCCCACCCCCGAAAAAAGAAAAAGAAAATAAAAGAAAGAAAAAAAAAAAGCCATTGATCGATATCAATTATTGTATATCACACTATTTTATCTCTTGACAATTTTTGAACTTTTGCTTTTTTTTTACTTACTCTTTTACTTTTGGTAATAGTCTTTTATAAATAATATTTCTAATTCCCATTAAACATTGCAACAAATTTTAATTTATTCCACAATGTTTTCCTTTGTAAAAAAAAATCTTTTTGCCCCCATCTAGTTAAATCTACATTATCAATTATTTTTAAAATAAATAAAAGAATTGGATTTCCTTTTGTTACCATTGGGTTTGACAAAATTACCAAAATAAATAAATCATTGAGATAAAACTATCATATCCTAGCCTAGTGTATCATAGACTTTTTCATTTTAGTAAAAAGGTAAAAACAATAATTGTGAAAGTTGAACAATATTTTAAAGATGAGCTGAACAATGTGGAAAGAAAATGTCTGTATGTGTAAGTTGTAACGGGTGGGAAAATAGAACCTAATTGTACTAAATCGAAATTATTTCAATTCAGCTGTAATTGGTTTTTTTTTAAATTCAATTCAGTTCAATTTTTTTAAAAAATAAAAATTGAATTTTAAAATCAAACACCAAATCAAAAAATCAATTGCATACCCCTAGTATGTAGATCTGGAAGCTCGAGTGGACCTATTCAGTCATGAAAATTTTTGCATAACCACATAAAATGTAACCTTTGAATATATACGATCCACATGAATCCATGCTAGAATTTCTGATTCAGTTGCTTCAATATCATAGCCTGCCACTTCACATAACTTGCAAATTCTACGAAAGGGAAAGGCATAGGCAGTGGGCTCATAAACATTTATTCTTAGTGCAATAGCTATACCTTCGTCTACTGCCTCTTTGATTATTTTGTTTAAATTCTTAGTGCAATGATAAATTGAAAAAATTTTATATAATAGTAATACATTTAAATATTATTTATAATTTATCATTTTTTAAACGAATTAACTGCTATTAAATCTATTAAAGTTACTTCCATCATTCTCAAATAAATATTATTACTTTTGAAGGTTTTTTTCCCTATAATTATTTGTCATTTTATAAAATTGAGGACGTATTTATTTTTTATTGTACTTTTATCATTAATTACTTTACTAAATAAAAATATTAGTTTGTTTGAAATTTCACTTATTTCTTTGTTTTCGATAATAGCCTTTTGACAAGAGTTAATATTACTACACCACTTTTAACCATTACAATAAATTTCATTTTATCCCATAATTTTTTTTTTTACTCTTATTGCCCCATCTATTTAAATCTACTTTTGCAAATACTTTTGAAATAAATAAAATGTTGGAATTCCTTTTCTTGCTTTTGGGTTCGACAAAATCACCCCCCTCCCCCCCAAAAAAAAACTTTATCACTCAATATTTTTGAACATGTATCCATTATTGTAAATAACATTCCGAATAGATTTTTTCCAAACAAAAAATTCATCTAATATAAATTTAAAAAAAATCACATACCCATTAATAATTATTAAAAGTGTTAAATTTTTAGTGGCAAATGCTTCCAAACAGTTTCGATCAATATTCTGTTCAAATAGTGAAAGGATAACGATAAAACATTATGAGATAATATATATTTTAGATAAATAATAAGTCGTTGTCATAATACATATTTATATAGAGATATAAATTCTATTAGTCTATATTTATTTAAGCATAGTTTTATTTTTTAAAGAAAAATAGATTTAGAGAATAATTTGTGCATCATCGTGGGTCTGAACGGAAATAAAAGCTGAACGGAAAAATAATATATAAAATACTCGAAAATGGGAAACTACAAATAAATAAATAAATAAAAGTGTTTGTACGTAATATACAGAATATTAGAAAATGGGAAACTATACCCAAAAAAATAATAACAATAATAGGTCACATTCAAATGTCTTTATACGGAATATGCGCAATTTTATGCCATTCTGGACCTTCATCTTTTCTGCATCTCTCTTCCAGAATTGGACAGAGCCGGATTTGTAGATGGGTGATACGTCGCATTGCTTCTGCGGAGGGAAGATATGCAAGCTTATCACAGTGCCACACCATCAGAATTTGCTGCTGCATTCTCAAGATAGGAAAACCCATAGAATTCGCTTCCAATACGTTTCAAGCTGCTCATATTTTTGATGGCCACAAACTTCAGATATGGCAGATGCCCAAGTGGTGGAAGGTATTTGCAATTGGGAAATTCTGATAATGTGATCTTCACAAGATTACGAAGGCTTACGGGTTGTCTTTGGCTGACCATCCATGAAGGAAGACTTTCACCTGCAAAGCCATCAACTGCTAGAACCTTCACATTTGAGTGAGGTTCTAAACCTTCCAAAACAGTCTCGTCATTTTTCCCTTCTCCAGTGTCACGAATAGCCCAATGAAATTCTAAGCACATTATGTCTTTCTTTTCTGATAACTTGGCCTTTTTGGCTTCATCCTTATTGCTCACATTCTCAAGGCCACGAATTTCCACCTTGCCTCCAAGATTTTGAAAATTGCTCAACTCTTCAATTGGAGATTTCCTATCTTGACTTACTTGAAAGTAATTTATGGTTCGAAGAGAAGTCAAATTTTCAATCCTTGGCAACTGGGGAAAATGCCCGTGATCTGATCCGGGGATATATACATGTCTCAAGTTAAGCATATTTCCAAAATCTTTTGGGAATTTCTCAAACTCATAACCAACTCTGAAGGTTTGCAAGCTTCGTGATTGTGCCTGGAAGTGATTTTATACAAGTATGGACAAAATCTAGATGCCTAAGATGCTTCAATTGTCCTATTGAACTTGGTAGATTTTCAATACTCTGATCACGCACAACTAGAGCTCGAAGATGTTTGCACTCTGCCAAATTAATGTGAGCAAATTCGTAATCTTTCAAAATCAAAGTTCGAACCTTTCGAAGCCTCTCTTTTGATATTTTTACTATCCCATTAGAACGGATTGACAAGTGTATAGCGCTGCAACTATTTTCAACCACCCCCCTCTATATTCAAACAGTAACCTTTAGATACTTGCAATGCAAAATCGTGCACTAAATCATGCATCTTACAAGTTATGATCTCGCCATAGTCATTGACTTGCGCATCTTGGAACAATGACCTTTGCAAAAGTGCATTAAAATTGTTGCGTCCGATATGTACCATGTCCAATCGACTTTCATCAGGAAGGGGGTTCAAGAATCCTTGTGCCATCCAAAGCTCTACTATTCTCTCCTTTTCTTATTTCACTGGAACAAGTGTTTGCAATATCAATCGGGCTAAGTCCAATCTGACGTGATTCTTCATAAACATTAGTCAAAGCCAAGTTGATGTCCTTAATCCGATTAGCCATTATGAAACGAAATGCAAGAGGATTTGAAGAAGTGAAGCAGTGACGGACCTTATTTAGCATTCCTTTCTCAATCTTCTTGCGCAGACCTTCATAGGCAATCCGATCCAACAGGTTGTCAGCATCAGTTGCAACAGCTTGGAGACTTTTCAGCCAAAGTTGAACAGGTCTGCTATTTGGATCTTTCCTTTCTGCATCAGACAGCAATGCATGAATCGTCTCTACTTTCTGGGCTAAAGTTTGAAGGTCTTTGTACACACCCCAGACGCGGCTAATTTGTTCAGAAGCTAGTGAAAATGCCTTGGTCAAGACACTTTCCGCTAAAGTACCCAGAATAGTCGCCTCAGCCATATGCTTCTGTTGTTTTTGGCAGAAGAAGGTCTGGAAAAGAAGAAGAAAAGCAATGAAAAGCAAGTGCAGTATGCAGTTGTTGAGAGAAGATGAGATATTGTGTTTGAGTTTGTAATTAATCTGCTCTTCTATCCAGTATATATAACCACTTCAATATTGTGATTCACTCCAACAAAGAGCTATGGAAATTCATTGTGTGCATGACAGAAAAGTAAAGGCATATTACAAACTTCGCACTTTTGAAACATCAAAAGAAAATGCAAAGTATAATTACAGGAGAGAATTCGTTCCTTTGCTGAAGATAAAGCCACCAACGCCTTCCACACAACCATTAGAGTTATGATAATGGAAATAATTTGAAAGATAAAAATCAAAAAGTACAAAAAATATTATTAGACATAAATCCTACAGCATTTTATACACTATGTGGTTGTCAAAATTTGAATTTAGTTTTACGTGAAATGGCTAATTCATGCCCTAGATCTATTACTTTTTTAGTGTATTACAACGAATTTATTCTTTATTTTCTTCATCCACCGAACAATGGAAAATTTTACAAGGAAATGGTTGTAAATTTTCTGTCAAATCTTTATCTTAGACACGATGGGAAAGTAAAATAGAAAATGTTAAGGCAATAAAGTTTCAAACTCCCAAAATAAGAGATTTTTTTTATTCAGTTATTAAAAAGTAATAAAGATCCTAAGAGAAAAAGTGAAGTCACGTGTTTCACAACTTTTGAGATTGAGAATTTTGAATTTTTGTTAGGAATGAATATTGGATATGATATTTTATTTGTTATCAATTCTATTAGTACGACCATATAGTCTAAAGATATGCACATAGATATCGCTAATATTGGGTTAAAGATAAAAATGGCCTTCAAATTTGATTATTTTTGCAATCTTACCCTTTATTTTATAAAATACTCAATTATATCCCTCTAGATAATAAAATATTTCAATATTGCTTTTTCTATTAAAAATCTAACAGTCAACTTTATATTTGACTATTAATAGGGATTTTATTGTAAAAAAGTAAAATTTAAAGACTTATTTTAAAAACTCAAAAATTAAAATTATTTACAATATTTTTTTTTGTTTCTTTTCATAATTTTCTTGAAGTTCTTCATTTCTTTTTCTTTTTCTTCTTCCTACTTTTTTAAATTCTTTATTTTTAAAAATTATTCTTATGTATATTTTTCAAAGACAACATGAATCAGTGCCCCTTCACTTTTATAGATTATAGATCTTTTTTCCTTTAAACTATAAACCAAAAAAAAAAAAAAATCATACCCTCCAATTTTCAAAAAAACTTATCTTTCTATCCATTTATATGATTAAAAGATAATAAAAACATGTTATTGAATTTAGCCATTTATATTTCTTTTTCTTTTCTCTATTTTTATAAAGACTTGTTAAATTTAAAGTGAGCACTTATAAATTTTAAAACTATTTGAGCCATTTTCAGATAGATCTAACTTTTAATATTCAATATGTATTTTTTCCACTATTTTATTCTTTTATTATTTTTCTTATTCTTTTATTGTTTCGAAATTTTATTTTTAGCCTTTTAAAAGAGGTAGTCTTAAAGATATTTCTTCTTAAAAAAGTATTTTTTTTTAACTGAAAGTGAATCATTTTGTATAAAGATATTTGTTCTAGGACTTCTTAAAGATATTTGTTCTGGGCAATTAGATTTTGAGAAAAAAATTTGAGAAAAAATAATAAAAGAAATAAAAATTGAAAAAAAAAATACTTTTTGGATACTAAAAGTTAGATCTATTTGAAAATAGATTAAACAGATTTAAAATTTACAGGTACTTACTCCAAATTTAACAAGTCTCTATAAAGAAAGAGAAAAGAAACAGAAATGTAAATTGGATAAAATCGCTCCCTACAATATGCTTCTATTATCTTTTAATCACAAAAATAGATAGAAAGATAAGTTTTTTAAAAAAAAATTAGAGGGTAAGAATTTTTTTGATTTATAGTTTGAAGGAAAAAAATTTATACTATATAAAAATTGAGGGACACTGATGTATTTTGTCTTTAAAAAATACACCTAAAAAAATTTTAAAAATAAAGAATTCAAAAAAGTAAGAAGAAGAAGAAAAAGAAGAAATGAAGAATTTTAAGAAAATAATAAAAGAAAATATTCTAAAAATTTTTTATTTTTTAGTTTTGTAAGTGAACCTTTGAACTTTACCTTTTTTGCAATAAAGTACCTATTAATAGCCAAAGATAAAGTTAATTGTCAGAGTTTTAAAGGAAGGGTAATATTGAAATATTTTAGTACTTATAGGGGTATAATTGAGAATTTTATAAAATGAAAGAGTAAGATTGCAAAAGTGACTAAATTTGAACGGTATTTTTGCCTTTAACCCATATTGCTGTAAATCTGTGAAAATGTCTTATTACTTATTTAAAAGATTATAGGGAAAACAGTTTTGCATCTATTTTGGAATCTTCTAAAGAAATAAATGTTGAAACGAATATGGAACCTAAATTCTATGGGAAAAAAACGTATAATTCATAGAAAAAGACAATTTGATGAAATAATAATAATGAGACTATACATCCTGGTGAAGATTTTTTTCCTATTGAATATTTTTTATACATAATTGAAAATAGGTTTAATCATTTTTCAGAATATGAAAATATTTTTGGTTTTTCATTTAACTCAAAAAAATTAATAACTTTGGATGAAGAAACATTAAGAAAAGATCGTATTAGCTTTGAAAATTACTTAAAACTTGATGATCATTTTGATATTGATAGTCTTGATTTATTTATAGAATTGAAAGTGTTGAAACAAATTTTGATAAAAGAGATTAGGACTCCAATAAAAATATTAAATTATATTAAAAAAATTAGATTCTTTTCCAAATGCATGCATTACTTATAGAATATTATTGACTATACATGTTATTGTCGCTAATACTGAAAGAAGTTTTTCAAAATTGAAATTAATTAAATCTTATATGAGATTAATTATGACACAAAACAAATTAAATGGATTAACTATTCTATCAATCGAGAGTCAAATAATAGAACATCTTGATCATAAAATTATAATAAGTGATTTTGCAGCTCAAAATGCTAGAAGAATATATTACTAATAAGGCCTCTAAATTTTTTTTGCCTAATGTCCCCAAATTTCTCTACATGACTCCAAAGCAAAGTATTCAATTTGTGGAAATTTACCCCAAAAAAATGAATAGGAAACAGAGATTTTATAATGATCTTTTAGTTTTCTTGAATTTTCTATTATGGATTATTGAAATTAGAATTATAGAGAGGTGAAAAAAATGACAAAAAGAAAGGAGAGAAGAATTAGAAAGGGATGATGGTGGAAGAGGGACACAAAAGAGGATGGAAAGATGAAGATGACGATAATGGCATAAGTTCCACTCAAGGGCAAGCATAATTGGATAACAGAAGATGTTAGAGTTGAGTAAGAGTACTTGCATTCCTTTTTTTTCTTTTCTTTTTCACTCCTTTTTTTCAATCCCCATTTACTTAATTCCAGAATTAAGATTTAGTTAAAAAAATCATAGAATAAGAATCAATCTTTAAGTGACAGAAAACAATAAATAGTATTCTTGTCGTCTATATGTGCATTTTAAAGGAAAAAATAGATCAATAATAATACTTGATAAGAAAGATAGAGAAGGGCCATTCTGGCAATCTTAATTTCTCTAAATTTAAAAAAGAATCACGTACGTGTTAATAATTACTAAAAAAAAATATTAAGGTTTTAGAAGTAAATAATTCCAAATAATTTTTATTAATATTCCATTCAAATAGTGAAATAATAACGATAGAACGTCTTGAGATAATATATATTTTAAATAAATAATTTGTTATTATCATAATATTTATATGAAGATATAAATTTTATTAATATATATATATATATTTGTGCATAGTTTTATTATATGACTGTAGTCAACCAAAGCCACTAATTATGACTCGATTGTAGGAGAGAATCCATTTCTTTTTGAAAAATAAAGCTACCAGTCCCTTCCACACAACCACCCAAAAAAAAAAAAAAAGGGGCCACCAACAATGGGAATCAATTATTGTAGTCAACTAAAGCCACCCGTTATGGATGGGAGAGAATTCATTTCTTTGTGGAAGACAAAGCCACCAACCCCTTCCACACAACCACAAAAAAACAAAGAGAAAAAAAGAAAAAAAACCACTACGAATGATGGAAATCAATTATTGAATGTCTTTTTAATAAATAATATTACTAAATTCCATTAACATTGCAACGAATTTTAATTTATCCCATAATAATGTTTTCCTTTTTTAAAAAAAATCTTTTTGCCCCCATCTATCAATTAATGTTAAAATAAATAAAAGTATTGGATTTCCTTTTGTTACCATTGGGTTTGACAAAATTACCAAAAATTAAAAAAGAAAAAAACAATATTTGCTCTCTGAATAATTGACTTTGGGTTTGACCAGAGCAAATGGAGATTAAAAAAAAAAAAAAGTACTATGGGCAAAAGATTTTTTTTTTTTTTTAACAAGTAATAGAATTGCCATCTTATTACATAGTGTATCATATTGTAGTACGATTTGGAAATGGATATTATATATATATATATATATATATATATATATATATATATATATATATATATTTTTTTTTCTTGTCCTTATTACTATAAGGATTATTGAACGTTATTTAATAATACTATTACTAAAATTGCTATTTGATTGAAGTTATTAGTACTAAACATAGTTCACATTATTTAACATAATATTTATTATTATATTATTATTATTAATTATTCCTGTTACTATTATTAATACCATAATTTTAATATGTCGAAATATAAATTAACGTTAGTTTTTATTATTCAATGTTTAATAAATTACTATTTATATATTTTTTTCACCTATTTACTTAGTCCTTTAGTTATTTAATATTTTTACACGTTTATTTATTTATTTATTTTCATGAAAAAATTTTATTTTAATTAACTAATTATTTATTTACTCAGTCATTTATTCGCTTACTTATTTTTTAGCTTATTAGCCAGTAAATTGTCTTAGTATACATTGAATAATTAGTGTGAATTATTTCATATCTAACATGTTATGTTTGATGTGAAAAAATTAATTGATGTAAACTTTTTGTGACAAATGAATCAGATAAATTATTGCATAAACCTTTTGTGAATAAATGCTCAATTGCAAGTTAAACTACTGATATTCTACTGACATCAAGCAGTAGTGCAATAGTTATACCTTCACCTACTACCCCTTTGATTATTTTGTTTAAATTCTTAGTGCAATGATAAATTGAAAATTTGTTATATAACAGTGATAAATTTAAATATAATTTATTATTTTTGGTTAAATTTATCATTTTTATCGAATTAGATACTATTAAATCTATTAAGGGTACTTTTTCGTTATCAAATAAATATTACTTTTGAAGTTTTTTTTTTGTCTATATTTATTTGTCATTTTGTGATACTGAGAATGTATTTATTTTTTATTATATTTTTATCATTTATTACTCTACTAAACTATAATATAATTTGTTTTTAATTTTCTATTTATTTCTTGTTTTTTATAATAGCCTTTTGACAAGAGTTAATATTACTTCACCCCTTTTAATCATTAATTTTAGTTTATCCCATAATTTTTTTTACTCTTTTTGCCCCATCTATTTAAATCTACTTTTGCAAATAATTTTGATATAAATAAAAATATTGGAATTCCTTTTCTTGCCTTTCGTTTCGACAAAATTACTAAAAAAAAAAAACCTAAAACTTATTATTTTTGAATATAATGATCATAAATTTATTGTTTTCACTTGTATAATTATAAATTAATTAATCACTAATTTACCAAATACACGGATTATATATTATCGTTTACTTTAAAAATTCAACATTGTTGCATTTTTGAATTGTCCAAAGTCTAGAAAAATTTGTGGGGAAAAAACTTTTTATCACTCAATGTTTTTGAACATGTATCCCTTATTGTAAATTACATTCCTAATAGATTCTTTTCCCCAAAAAAAAAATCCTAAGATATAAAATTAAAAAAATTTAAAAAAAAATACGTACCTATTAACAATTATTAAAAAAAATACTAAGTTTTTAGGAGCAAATGCTTCTAAATAGTTTCTGTTAATATTCTGTTCAAATAGTAAAAGAATAACAATAAAACATGAGATAACATATATTTTAAATAAATAATTCGTCGTTATCATAATACATATTTATATGAAGATATAAATTCTACTAATATATATATATATATATATCTATATATATATATACATTTGTGCATAGTTTTATTTTATAAAGAAAAATAGATTTATAGAGTAATTTGTGCATCATTACGGGTCTGCAATACATTAAATGCAAATATAAGTTGAATGGAAAATTAGTATATAAAATATTAGAAAATGGGTCACATTCATTTCTACACAAAGACTTTAGACGGAATATGCTCAATTTTATGCCATTCTGGACCTTCATCTTCTTTGCATCTCTCCCTTAGAATTGGACATGCAAAGATTTGTAGTTGGGTGAGGCGTCGCATTGCTTCTGCGGAGGGAAGATATGCAAGCTTATCACATCGAAACACAATCAGAATTTGCAGGGAATGGATGTTACCCAGCCATTCTGGAAGAGCCTCCATACAGAGGAAGCTCCCTAATTGAAGCGTCCTCAAGACAGGGAGATGTTGAATTTGCTCGGGCAGAGACTTGATTTTTGATGACCCAAACAAGACAAGATATACCAGAGAGTCAAAATAAGGGTGTTCCAGAAAGCCATGTTCAGTTCCAGAAGCAGTAGTGGAGCTGCTTGTGCTTGACCAAGGGAAACAATCACCGTCAGTACTCTCGTCCTTGACATACAGTGTCAATTCTCTAAGGTTTGGTAGGTTGCTTAGACTCTGAATCCAAGAAGCAGAGTTTAAAGCGAGTGCCAAATTCTGGAGGGATGTACACGCTTCAAGCCCACTGGGTAAAGCAGCCAACTTACTGCAATATACAATTCCTAGTTCTCGTAGAGATCGCAAGCCACCAATACTCGGGATTGAGACCAAATTGTTGCAATATCCTATATGCAGCACCTCTAGAGAGACGAGATTGGTTAGAATGTCTGGTATGTAGTTCAAACTGGAAAACTCATAAATAGTCAATTCCTTCATTTGTGGAAATAGCTTGAATGAAAAGGGTGACTGATGCAGACCAGGATCCAACCATTGCTCGCATTCAGGCAACGAATGAAGTTGCAGATTTTGCAATGAGAGAAATGCCACAACTGAAGAAGTGGTAGAAGCACTCTGACTAGAACTTGCTGTTGCATTCTCAAGATAGGAAAACCCATAGAATTCGCTTCCAATACATTTCAAGCTTCCCATAAATTTGATGTCCACAAACTTCAGATATGGCAGATGCCCAAGTAGTGGAAGGTATTTGCAATTTGGAAATCCTGATAATGTGATCTTCACAAGATTACGAAGGCTTACGGGTTGTCTTTGGCTGAGCATCCATGAAGGAAGACTTTCACCTGCAAAGCCATCAACTTCTAGAACCTTCAAATTTGAGTGAGGTTCTAAACCTTCCAAAACAGTCTCGTGATTGTTCTCTCCTCTGGTGTCACGAATAGCCCAATGAAGCTCTGAACCTTCAATGTTACCAAAAGCCCAATGAAGTTCTAAACACGTAATGTCTTTCTTTTCTGATAACTTGGCCTTTTTGGCTTCATCCTTATTGCTCACATTCTCAAGGCCACGAATTTCCACCTTGCCTCCAAGATTTTTCAAATTGCTCAACTCTTCAATTTTCCTATCTTGACTTACTTGAAAGTAATTTATGGTTCAAAGAGAAGTCAAATTTTCAATTCTTGGCAACTGAGGAAAATGCCAGTGTTCTAATCCAGGGATATATACATGTCTCAAGTTAAGCATATTTCCAAAATCTTTTGGGAATTTCTCAAACTCGTCACCAACTCTCAAGGTTTGCAAGTGGTAAAGCTTGGTGATTGTGCCTGGAAGTGATTTTATATAGGTATCGACAATATCCAGATGCCTAAGATGCTTCAATTGTCCTATTGAACTTGGCAGATTTTCAATACTCTGATCATGCACAACTAGAGCTCGAAGATGTTTGCACTCTACCAAATTAATGTGAGCAAATCCACAATCTTTCAAAATCAAAGTTCAAACCTTTCGAAGCCTTTCTTTTGACATTTTCACCATTCCATTAGAACGGATTGACAAGTGTATAGCGCTGCTATTATTTTCAACCACCCCACCCTCTATATTCAAACAGTAACCTTTAGATATTTGCAATGCGAAATCGTGCACTAAGTCATGTATCTTGCAAGTTACGATCTCGCCATAGTCATTGACTTGAGCATCTTGGAACAATGACCTTTGCAATAGTGCATTAAAATAGTTGCGTCCGATGTGTTCCATGTCCAATTGACTTTCATCAACAAGGGGGTTCAAGAATCCTTGTGCCATCCAAAGCTCTACTAATCTCTCCTTTTCTAATACAGAGTCCTTTGCATAAATAGAACAAAATGCAAAACACTGTTTTAAGGACAACGAAGGCAAATGATCATAACTTAATTTTATAGCTAATGGGACTCTTTGTACAACAGCATCAGATGAACTCCATATTTTATTTTGTTCTATTTCTATCCACTCTTGTTCTGATTTCTTAGAGTACATCAAACCTCCTAGTGTCTTTATTGCCAATGGTACTCCTCCACATTTGTCAACAATTCTTTTACCTATACTCACCAGTTCAGGATTCTCTCTTGCTTTGCCCTTGGCAAAAGCAATTTTCTCAAATAATTTCTGGCTATCATCATCAGACAATGTTCCCAAGGGTGGGCAAAGGATACTTGCATTGTTGAAAGAACCCCTTCACTGCGAGTTGTTACCAATATTCTACATCTATTTGGCCCACATATCTCTTTCAAGCAGTCCCTCATAGGCTCCCAAAGTTCTTGCTTATCATTCCATACATCATCTAATACAAGTAAAAATCTATTATTACTCAATTCCTCTTTCTTGTTATTACTCAATTCCTTTTTCAGCTCCTTCACTAGGGGTTCCACTAGTGTCGACTCAGACCTTTTTCCAGTAAGAGACTCCAGCATGTTATTTAAGATGTTTTCCACCTTAAAATCCTCTGACACACAGACCCAAATTCTTTTCCCAAAGTAATTGGAGAGTTTTTCACTCTTGTAAATTAGCTGAGCAATGGCTGTCTTCCCTTGACCAGCCATTCCAACTATGCCAATCACTGACAAATTATTTTCATCATCTGAACAAGTCAACCTTTCCAAAATTTTTCCTAAGTCATCTCCCCTTCCCACAATTTATGAATAATCTACAAAAGGATGGGTGATTCTATCACTTCTTATTTCACTGGAACAATTGTTTGCAATATCAATCGGGCTAAGTCCAATTTGACCTGATTCTTCATAAACACTAGTCAAAGACAAGTTGATTTCCTTAATCCGATTAGCCATGAAGCAACGAAATGCAAGAGGATTTGAAGAAGTGAAGCAGTGACTGACCTTATTTAGCATTCCTTTCTCAATCTCTTGCGCAGACCTTCATAGGCAATCCGATCCAACAGGTTGTCAGCATCAGTTGCAACAGCTCGGAGACCTTTCAGCCAAAGTTGAACAGGTCCGCTATTTGGATCTTTCCTTTCTGCATCAGATAGCAATGCATGAATCATCTCTACTCTCCGGGCTAAAGTTTGAAGGTCTTCGTTCACACTCCACACGCGGCTAATTTGTTCAGAAGCTAGTGAAAATGCCTTGGTCACGACACTTTCAGTTAAAGCACCCACAATAGTCGCCTCAGCCATATGCTTCGGTTGTTTTTGGCAGAAGAAAGCAGAGGAAAGTCAGGAAAAGAAGAAGAAAAGCAATGAAAAGCAAGTGCAGTATGCAGTCGTTTAGAGAAGATGAGATATTGTTAGCTAAATACCAAATTGCAGAATAGTTACTAATGCCAAATTAGTCAATTAAAGCCACTAAATATGACCAGATGAACAAAAGAAAAGAAAAAAGCCACCATCAATAATAACTAACCGCAAATTAGTCAATTAAAGCCACCAATTATGAGTATCAATTATTCATTTCTTAGTTGAACATAAAGTCACCAACCCCATCCACTCAACCACCCAAAAAAAAAAAAGAAAAGAAAAAAGCCACTATGAATGATGAAAAGCAATTATTGTATGTCACACACTTTTATCTCTTTACAATTTTTGAACTTTTGCCTTTTTTTTTTCTTACTTTTTACTTTTGATAATAGTCTTTTTTATAAATAATATTACTAAGTTTCACTAACATTGCAACAAATTTTAATTTATCCCATAATAATGTTTTCCTTTTTTAAAAAAAAAATATTTTTGCCCCCATCTAGTTAAATCTACATTATCAATTAATTTTAAAATAAATAAAAGTATTAGATTTCCTTTTGTTACCATTGGTTTGACAAAATTACCAAAAAAATAAAAAAGAAAAAATTATTGAGCTAAAACTATCATATCCTAGCCTAGAACATGTCAAGTCTATTTTGATGTATTTTATTTTGTACAAAATTATTTATCTCTTATATTATTTGACAATGAAAATGAGGACTGTGACTTGTTCATCTCGATACAAAGAATATGGTTGAAGGTTGAAGCACCAAGTGATGGTGCCTCACATTATAAACTACAACCATGCAATGTAGAATAATTGTAGTACATCAGCAGTACAAGTCATCATGTTAAGACAAATAATCTCTACACTTAGACAAATTTTTGTATTTCTCTACTTTAAAATAATTAGTATTTAAAATTTTTGCACAAGAATTCAAAAAAAAAAAATACTAAAAACTTATAATTGTAAAGTCAAAGAATTACATTATTCCTTTTTAGAAATAAAAAAAATAATTAATGTGGTAGCTTAGTAAAGTATCATAATAAATTAAATAAAGATATGTGAGAAAAATAATAAGTAAATTCTTAAAATTATAAAGCAGATATTTCAACAAAAAAAAAAAACAGTTATTTTACAACAGAGGTGATGGAGCAGAAACAAAAGAACTTTGCTTGGTCAAAGGGAGGACTACTTGTCTTGGCACAAAGAGGCAGGTGAATCAACAATTGCCATCCAATCACTTGGATGTTAAATTACAAGCCTTGTGAAACTTGCATCAACTAGACAAGCTAATGTATGATCTTTGGAAGCTGAATCCTTATCACATGAATTTGTATGATTGGTACAACTGCACACTCATATATTTAACTGATGTTATGGCTCTCCTCTACTCTCTGTGACTTTGACTTGTAACCAAAATCATAAAGAGATGGACAAAAACAGTGCTGCATTATGCATACCAAAGGTTTCACAAGCCAATGGGCAATTCAGTAATCAGCTCCATGAAATAAAGATTGAATAATTAAAGAAACAAATAATCAAATGCAGTTAAAGTCCCCCCAACCCCCACCAAAAAACACCAGACAAAAATATATCTATTGGAACAACAATCATCACAAAGATGACAATTGGAATGACCTTTTCCACCTTGCCAGCTTCTCTCTGCCCTGCAACAAAAAAAGAAAACGGATTTAGGAAAAAAAAGGGGGGGGGGGTGGGAGGGAGGGGGTTTGTAGATGTACTTATATGTCTATCCCTTCAAATAACAGATCAAGTACTGAACCAGTAAATAATCAAACTTGATCAGAACATCAAAAAGTTCAACATTCTTTAATGTCAAACATATGAGAAATGTTTGTATTTTTTTTGGCCTATTTATAAAGAGGTATTCTTTAGTTTATATGTAATATTCATAACTATGCAATTTTAAATATGAAATATCAAGATATTATATATTGGCTTCAATCATAATGAGAAAAATATAAAGGCTTTTGCATTGTAATCCAGAAGTATCATGTAATCATTGAGGAAAACAAATCATATATTGTAAATAATTCTCTTTTTTCCCCATATTTTTTGGCCCCAAAGTGTAATCTGAAAAACTTACCTTGCGACGTGCAATGGCTAGTTCATTTTCAACAACAGATATTGCCTTGAACCCCATGGGGTGTAATGCTTCTTCATAACTGCATAGAAAATTGCTAACAGTCATGCGCACAGACGACACCTATAAGAGAGCCAAATGTCATAGCACATTTTCCATGACTAAAATGATATAAGAACTTGACTAAAATAAAAAAGATGTACTCTGGAACTGAAACTTTATATGGAGGGCCCCCTTCGTGATCATCTGTCTGCAAGAAGTGATAAAATTTCTCATGAGAAACTCTAGATAACATAGGAGGCAACTGCATTTTAAGAAACATATTAGAAAAACATATTGGAAACATAATATTGCAGTTTGAAGTTTTTTCCAGTGCACTGAACTTACCGTACAGGCATGTAAAGTAAGGTTGTTTGACAATCACAGCACAAAGATTCTGTTTGCCAATATGATTAAAACATTTATAGGAGAACATGGTAAGGCATTGAGAGAAGAAGAAGCCTAACCGGAAACACCAGAGTTATGAGCTCGCCCTCTGGCTTCAAAAGATCTTTCATTTTCATGGCCCAAGCCGACCTCATATCTGGTTCAATGGCACAAAAGAACCTGCAAAATCCATTTATGCAGATGTGAACAACACTTCTTCTTATAGGATAACTAAACTCAGGCTCATGACACTCACGTGTAGTCAAAAATGAGATCAAACAACTCAGTTGGGCACCATGTGAAGAAGTCCGTCTTTAAGAATGTAAAATAATCTGCATTTGACGAGGAGGACGACAACTGCCTCATGTTCACAAATCGAGCAGACATTTCCAAGCAAGCATGAGAATACAAGTAAAACTACTGCTAAAATAATACTTCTCTTTACATTAGGAACAGGCCTCAAAGTTTTCATGTTCTTCTTCAATAACAAAATAACTTCTAGACAATATTTCAGGTAAGAAATCCTATCTTTCCTATTACATTGGTGTACTTGGATTGTGATTATAAAACAGTTTTTTTTTTTTTAAATGTACATATGATTTTTGAATTTTATAACAACTTTATAGGCCCACATATCAACATTGTCATCTACTTAGAGTGAATAAAAAAAATAAAAATAATAAATAAATAAACAACCCAAGGCACCCATGGCATTTCCAACTTTAGAATAACTCAAATTTTTGCCTCGATAGCACATCAAAAGATTCTTGAATTAACTTCACGACAGGTTGAGGAGTACCAGTTAAATATCTTACATATTCAGAAAATTAGTAGTTACCTCTTTAGCTTTCCTTATAGCACTTTCTGATATATCCAAGCCAACAACATATCGTTCAGGGCATGCAATTGCCACCACATCATAGCCCTGTTGCACATGAAAGCTTATGACTGAGAATGTAGTAAATAAAATTTAACTAACATATAAGCTTGCAAGCAGGCCAAACATCACAATCGCCAACTTGTTCTACAGCATGTAAACAAAAAAGGAAAATCAGAAATGACCATCTGATGTTTGATCAAGTGAAACTATTTCCGCTTATGTCATTTGATATTAATTTCAGGATGCTAACACCAATGTATTTTTGTTGTAAAACAAATTATGAGAGAACTTAGTTAGAAGGACACCAAGAGGCGAAAATAAAGTATACAGAAAAGCACACAAAACCAGTTCAAGTAAAACATTTGTTAGTTCCACATACTCCTGAATTGATCCTTTTCTTTGCTTCATCTACTCTACATAAAGATTCCAATAAATCTACACAAGTGCGTGAAAGTAGGTAGCAGTAGCTAAGATCACAGAGCAAGATGCTACGTACAAAGCTAAACGACATCAGCATTCTTCCTCAAAAAAACTACTTTTTCTTTGTAATTTCATTGTTCTAAAACTTCACTTGGTAATACATCCAAGAAAACCAGTTATTCTTATTATTTATCCTCTACAAGAAATTTAAGGAAATGATTGTAAATTTTATACTAGCCCCACTTGTGATCACCCACAAAAGCACAAGAATGGATATTTTCGCCCCCAATGAAACAAAAAGGTACAGTCTTTCTATGAAGCACAGCGTACTCTGCCATTACTAAAAAGCCATAAAAGTTTACCGTCTGGAAACTCAATTAACAGTAAGCCCATAATAGACAGAAGAAGAAGGAAAGCAGTAAATACTTACACTGCCACAGCCAGGGACCAAAACTCTGCCTTTGGGAAGAGAACCAGTCTCATGAAGGTGAACAATAACTGGGGTAGGCTGTCCCAAGTCCCATGGCGTTAATCCTTGCTCCCAACACTTATCCCAACCATCTAAGACACCAAATCAACTAATCAAAACGTGAAAAAAAAAAAATCCACTTCAAAAGATTCATGCTTACAGAACACTAATCATTACCCAAAAGATTCTTGAAATGAACCTGGAACGAAAATTTACCAGTGGATTCAGAATGCAAGAGCTGTTGAATTTTGTCAACTTTAGTACTACTTATTGTTGTATGGGATTTTGATGATTTTTCTGCATATCCATTTTGTGCCATAGTTCTTAGTTGTGAAGGGCAGAACCTCAAGCACTGTAGAGAGTAGGAGAAAAGGGTCGAGGAGAGGATGGAGGATCTCATTCTCCGGCTAAAGAACGGTTATTTTCCCCAAGATGAAGGGGCAATTTATAATTTTTTATTCCTTGGGCCAAATTGAAAAACAGCTTCTCCCAGTTATCATATTGGGCCCTAATTTCTTAATTGCATCAAACAACGACTCCATAATACATGTATTTTAATTTCTTGCAATTTTCAAAGCCCTCACTGCCTTTGGATGACAAACCTATCATATTTATTTCTTTTGAAGTAAATTAAAAAATTTTATAAAAGTCTAAACAAAATTTATTTTTCATCATAAAAAAATTTTAAAACTTATAATATTATCTTTTACTATTTTATTTCGTATAATCTTGTCCTAAGAACACCAATACTATAAAAAGTGGATTCAATTTTGTCTAACTCTGCAGCTACTAAGGGCCCTGGTATGAATTTATTTGGTTCAGGGACGCAGTGCCCAGACTTTTTGCTTTCACTTTCGTTTTATGGTTGGGCGGGGTGTAAGCAGTCAGGTAGGGTTCGGATTATCCTGTTCTGGACTCAATTCAATTAAAAATATTATATATTTGACTTGAATATTCACGGAGTATGACATAAGAATATTCATATCTGAGGACACATGAATCAGATCTATATCGAATATGCTCGATTCAAAAATATAATAATATATAATATTATATTATATATATAATATAATATATATTTTATATATATTTAAATTAAGCAAATAAACAGGTGCGAAACTATAATACCCTACCTGTACCTAATTATATAAACTAAATGGGTTCAAGTCGGGTCCGGTAATAAAATAGTTATGCTAAACTCGTTATTGAATAGATGAATTTTTTTTAGATAATTGAATTTGCAAAAAAGTTGCGTAAACATAATTAAATTTAAGAATAAGTTGCGTAAACATAAAAAGTTGCGTAAACAAGTAGAGACGTGTCAAAAAAATTTAAGAATTTAAAAAAAAAAAATCTCGCTGAATTCTATAGGGTATTGTAGAAAGATGAGCTGAGCAATGTGGAGAGAAAATGTCTGTATATGTTAAGTTCTTGAATTGAAGATAATGCAGTGAATAGGACATAAATGAAGCTGAAATAGGAAGGAAAAAGCTTGGCCATCCATTGAAGATGATTAGGGACAAGAAAATTATCACTCAAACAATATTGAATTTTGAGTAAATAAATGTATATATATAAATACATATACCAAACCCCCCACCCCCGAAAAAAAAAAAAAAATCTTATGTAATAGTGGAAAGGCCAAATTCAATCTTCAAGATTATATTTGCCCACAAGGGAACAAATGCCATGCATTCCTAGTAAAATTGACAAAGACCAAAACTATTTTTGGGATTTTGATTTTGTTGAATTTGATTAAGACAAAGGTTTTTTTACTTTCTTAAATTAATGTTTCTCACTAAGATTTTGATAATACACTTTATGTTTTAGGATGAGATTAAATCTACACTCTTAAATTATAATTCCCTTATATGGTCATTATTACTTTTTAACTCTTCTATTCTTAAATCATTAATTTTTTTAATTCCTAAACTATCCATTTAATTAAAAAAAATTCTAACACGAAAAAATATAATATTTCAATATTTTTTATTCTTTTAATCGTCTTACATTATCTACATTATTTTTTTACATAGACATCGTACTAACTAAATTTTTAAAAAGTTTGAGAGATTTGAAAAGACTTTAAAGAATTTCGTGTCTACATATCATTCCTCTATAACTTGATAGATTGCAGAGTTTAAAAGGGAATAAAATAGTGAAAAGATTTCAAGAGTTTAGAAATGTAAGAGTCTATACATTTTTTTTATTAAAAGAATAGTTTAGGAAATTAAAAAATTAATAGTTTGAGAATGGAAGAATTAAAGGATAATAATAACTATACTAAATAATTATGATTTAAAGAAGTGAATTTAAATTCTATAGATGTAGATTTGGTTCCTCCCTATTTTCTACGTCACAAAGTGAATATCGAATTTTTTTTTTGTTCTTTTTATTTATATATAGAACAAGGTGTGCCTTTGTGCATTTTTAAGTTATGAATCTATGTGTTTCTACTATTTTTTACCCCATAGAGGTCTTATACTGGTATCAATGTGTTGCTAAAATGTTTTAAGGGAAGAGCATTGGGATAACTAAAAAAAGTATTGAAGTTGGAGAGTGAAAAAGTATTAAAGAAAACAAAATAAGTTAGTCGGAGTGCCAAAGACTGTTCTCTCTGCTAGCCCATCGTCTTTGCAAAATATTTGTAACTTTCGATGAGATCTCAACTCCAACTTTATTAGGAACTCAAATCTTTACTGAAATTTTTTCTTTTTTCCCTTTTTTTTTTCTAATCTCATCCAGTGGCGGACCTACGTTGTTCTTGAGAAGGGCCATGGCCGCCCCCAAGAATTTTTTTAACAAAACTATATATATATATATATATATAGCTATAGGACATGCCCCCACAAATTTTTTAACATACTTATATATATATATAGTCCCCCGAATACTCCAATCCTGGGTTCGCCCCTGATCTCACCCCTTATTTTGTTCACAAACCATACAATCTTCTCTTTTAAACTTCTTTCTCCTTGTCTATACTGTTTTGTCATACTTTCTGTGTTACTTTATCTTACTCGAGTTGGTTTATTATCCAACTTTGTTTTGAACCCTCTCCTCAACTTTCCTCATTTTTCCGGACAAGTTTCAAGACAACTGATTCGCATAGAGACTTTTGATTTGTTGATTATGGTATTGGATAGTAAGTTGAGATCTCTTATAAACTTTTAATGTCAAGGTTGGGTTGTGGATGGTGATATGGAAGTTAGGAAAGCTATTATTGTATGTATATTTTATATTCTATCTCTTTTACTTTATCGATTTCTATTATTATGAACTATATGTTTCTTTGTGTAACTTGTTTATTTCTTTTCAATAAATTATCTTATTTAGTAAAAAAAATATTAAAATTGATTTTTTTCCTCCTTTTCAGTCTACTCTAAAATGGAATCAAATTAAACATTTTAATTAAATTTAATCTAATTCATTTTCTTCTCTTTCCTTTTCTTCTCCTCAAAGGATTTTTGTGCAAAGAACAAACTTAGATAAACATAAGATATAGTGTAGTTTTGAGAGACCAATTACATTTAATTTGTCTCTTCCTCACTCCTTTCCTTCTAACTCCTTCAATTCAAACATAATACAAAACTGTAAAATTTATTGAAGGGAAATTCTACATTTTTTACTTTTTGCCATATTGTCTAATCTATTTTTTTATATAATTTCATTCCATTTTTTTACTCTTATTAAATATTTAACAGAAAAATTAAAGGTTTCTTTTACTTTTTTTTCTTTTATCTAAAAGAGCTCTAGTTAGAAAACTTCTATACAATTATTTTCTTAATTATTTATTGGCTACAACAGAGCCTTTAAGTTTCATTTTACAACTCATTTTTTATGTTTAGTTTTACAAATTTAATAAGAAGAAAGAAGAAGAAAGGGTGTTTATCACCATCACTAAATAAGTATTGACCAAAAAATGCCGAAACTAAAACATTATGGACTATTAAATATTGACAAGGTACCATTATTGCACCTTTTTTTTGTCTTTTGGTGTAAAGTGACCCTCGTGGTGTTTATTTTTAATACCACCAACTTACTTTTCTACTAAAATATTGGATTTGAAATAATCTCATCTGCATAAATATATATATATATAATGACAAAAAAATTAAAATAAAAATATGGATTGAATTTAAATTATATATAACTTAATAAGAGATATTTTTAATTAAACTGAAAATTTACTGAATTTGAATTCTTGAATGTTGAACCCTAATTTCCAATATCCACTTCATCTTGGGTAGCCTCACTTATAAGTACTATAAAGTTGCTCTGATCAAAAGGATTATACTATTGTAAACTAACTTTTCAGTTGATTATCTCATTGTCTCAAAGTACTATGTTTCGAATTTGATTGAAGGAGGAAGAGAATAAACTAAAAATCAATCCTATATATATACACACACACACATATATATATATATATGTGTGTGTGTATATATATAGGATTGATTTTTAGTTTAAAAGGGGCTTTTGTCCATAACTTTGATTTGCATTAATTCTAGTGTTTGACTTCTTTAAGGATAATAACTCATCTCTCTCACTCATAAATGAGGATATCTTTTACTCCATCTATCCCATAATATAAGTCATTTGACTTAATTTTACGCATATTAAGATTCCTAAAAACAAAGTGACTTTATATTTTTTCTTTCTAAAACACCCCTATTTAAATGTCTTGGAAACAAGAGGAGAGAGGAGAAATAAAGAGAGGAAAAGAGAACAATAAATAAGGACAAAAATATAAAAATAACTTTAAAATCTTCTTGAACAATCCCCAACGACTTATAATTTGGACCGCAAAAATAGTCTCTAACGATTTATAATATGGTACGGAGAGAGTAGTATTTTAATAATAATAAAATATATTGTTTGATAATAATCTATAAGATTGTAATTCAATTATACCATTTTCTTTTCTGCATCAAAAGTCTAGTTTGGATATTATCTAATCTACTAAAAATCATTCTTCAATTTTATCCGTCAAGTAAAATTATTAATAATATAGAATAGTTTTATATAAATATTGGAGCTAATTTAGTTTTATTAGTATTGTCTCCTAACTCTTCTTATAACCGGTAAAAACTCTTAAATTCAGTCTATTTTGTAACTATAATCAACAAAAAATTATGAACTTGTAATTATTTTGATCAAGTTTTGATTGACCGACTCAATTGAGAAAATCAATAGACAGATACAAAAATTCAAACTCATAAATTTTTTTTATTTTCACATTGATTGTCCGATTAATTCCACTACTTCTTTTAGAGTTTCATGTCTCTTAACTCTTAAGTTTTAATGAAATGGTTTTTTTTTTTTTTTTGGATTCTTTTAAGGCTACCAAAACATTCTGATTTTATTAATGCAAAAGAAAGGATATAGACTCAGCTAAAAGATTTACATCTGACAGAAGCAACCCGAAGCCTATGTAGAGAACATAAACCTCTGCACAATCTAATTTAAGTAATAGTAAATAGATATGTTTAATAACTTAATTAAGTGTTTAAAATTAATTAATTATAATAAATTATAATTAGGTTAAAATTTAAATTTAAACTTTAAATTTAAAATTTTAATATTTAAATATTTAAATTTCAATTTTATTATATAGCAGAAGCAGGAAAATATTCTAATTTCTCATTTACCTTTTATTACCTCTTCAAACATAATGAACATGTCACCCGTGCTCTTTTCTATCATATTCTTTCCTTTTATATTACACAAGCATATAAAAGTCTAGTAATTAAATATACATGTAGAATGAATATTTTTAAGGTATACAATTTCATGCACCCTCTTTTTTTTTTTTTTTTTAAAGAAATTTCATACAATTTTTGTATTTCAATTATTATATTAGTTATTGGGATCATTTATTATATTCATTAAAAAATAAAAGAGGAATACCTCATGTTTTTTTGTATTATCAATCTTTTACTATTTACTAATAAGGTTTTTTAATTATTTTTTCTTTTAGTAATAAGGCTGTTTAACGTATAAAAAGGAATTCTTCTCAATCATCCTTTCCATTTTTTATTCCTCCAAAATTGATATTGACATCTCCAAAATATCTCCAAATTACTATATATCTAAAATCCGACAAAAATATAAATAGGGTTTCTGATTGTGTTTTTTTTACCCAAAAAATAATAAAAAAAAAAATTCCTCAGCAAAAGAAAACCTGGAAAAACCCAAACCCAAAATCCTGTCTGCGTGCAGCTACAAAACTCTCTCAGGCACACTACAAAACCTTATCATTGTTTCTACCTCCCTCCATCTCCTCCTCTCCTCTGCTCACCTCTTCTCCAGAACCCCTATCGAAATCCTTATCCATCCGCAAAACCCTTCTAAACCCTTCTTCCCAATCCCCACTTTCACTTGGCCCTTTTCTTCTCTGCCTCCAATTCACTACTTTTGCATTTTCTAAGCGGAGGATTCAAGAAACAGCCATGGAAGCCAAGGATGCTGCGTCTTCTCCTGTTTCAGGTTCTTCTCCTATAACCGCCTCTTCTTATAATGTGTCTGAAACTGAAAATGTTACTCAAATGAATGGTAATTTCAATACTGCTGAGAAAATTACTAGAAATGGTATTGTTAATGGTAGTTATGGTAATCTTTCTGATGATGATGATGATGAGGGGTTTGTGAGTGGTGAGGAGGAGTTTGAGGTGTCATCCGAGGGGCCAATTGTGGCTGACAAGGATGAACAGGCCTCCAGGGAGATTAATTCTGATGGCCCTTCTTTTGGTTCTTCAGAAATATCCAAGCCTGCAGTGGAAAATGCTGCGGTTTCCGATGTTTTCATGGACGATGATGCCGAAAAAATGGACGAGAGTGCAGTCTTGGCAGGTGAGAAGCCTGTTGTTGAAGCTCAGTCTGTGGAGTTGGTGAAGGAATCTTCTGGGGTTGGGGACTCCGGTGGCTCTAATCCTGCTGTTGGGAAAGGTGCTTCTGTTACTGATTATAAGGCAGCCCTACTTGAGGGATTGGAGGAGAAGCCTGTTGTTGAAGCTCAGTCTGTGGAGTTGGTGAAGGAATCTTCTGGGGTTGGGGACTCCGGTGGCTCTAATCCTGCTGTTGGGAAAGGTGCTTCTGTTACTGATTATAAGGCAGCCCTACTTGAGGGATTGGAGGAGAAGCCTGAAGTACCTGCATCTGTTGAGAATTCAGAACCCAAGTTGGATGAGTCTGTTGGTGAGGTTCAGAGCAGCAATGTTGGGAATAAGGAGGTGGTGGATGCAAATCTGGATGAGACTATGGATTTAGTAACTGGGGGGAAGGAGATGGGAGGGGGTATGATTAAGGACAAGGAAGCTGGAGGAGTTGAACTGATTGACACTGCAGCAGAGGTGAAAGAAGTTGCAGCTGTGGCTGAAGAGACTTCAGCTCTAGGTAATGACGCTGACCAAATAAATCAGCCAGTTCACTCTGAGATGATTGAAGCAGATGGGGTGAGGGTTAGCTCTGAAGGTGATTTGGTTGTAGAAGCCATCAATGTTGATGCAGTGGCACCAGGGGTTGCTGTTATTGGGGAGACAACAGAAAATAAGGTTTCAGAAGTTAAAGAAGGGGAGCTTACAGTTGCTGATGGTGAGACCGGGGTTACTACCAATGATTCGAAATTTTCTGTTCTTGAAGGTAGTGTTAATGCGAGCAATACTGGAGTTGTTGAGCCCAGCTCTGAACCTGCACCTAGCTACAGTGTTGATAAAGCAGATCAACTGAAGTCTGAAGTTGAAAAACTGGCTGCCTCTGAGAGCAAAGAAAATGGAACTGCTATCAAGATTGATGGTGATGAAGAAATATTAGATGCAGATGGTGTTGCTAGTGCTGAGGGCAATGGATTGGTAGATGGTGGATCTGTAAAGTCTCATGCACGTGAACATGCTCAACCAATATCCACGCATGAGGCTCAGGAAATTGCAGAACATGAACCTAAACATGAAATGGAGGAAGAGGCTGATGATGTTGATGGTTCACTTTCAGATGAAGGGACTGACGGTATGGTCTTCGGAAGCTCTGAAGCTGCTAAACAGTTCATTGAGGAACTGGAACGTGCATCGGGAGCAGAGAGTTCCCATGATAATTCACAGAGAGTTGATGGCCAAGTTGTTACAGATTCAGATGAGGAAGTGGACACTGATGAAGAAGGAGAAGGGAAAGAGTTATTTGATTCTGCTGCCTTAGCAGCACTCCTGAAAGCTGCAACTGGTGCTGATGCTGATGGTAGCAGCATCAGGATAAGCTCTCAAGATGGATCTAGGCTTTTCTCAGTCGAGCGTCCTGCTGGTTTGGGATCTTCACTTCGTTCATTGAGACCTGCTTCCCAGCCAAACCAGCCAAACATTTTTGCTCCTTCCTCTCTTTCAAACAATGGAGATGCTGACAATAACTTGAGTGATGAAGAGTTAAAGAAACTGGACAAGCTACAGAAGATTAGAGTTAAATTTTTGAGGCTTGTTCATAGACTAGGCCTTTCTCCTGATGAATCTGTGGCAGCACAGGTTCTCTATCGCCTTGCTCTTGTTGCAGGAAGGCAAAGTGGTCAAGTATTTAGCATTGGTGCTGCCAAAAGAACAGCTTCGGAGCTTGAAGCAGAGGATAAAGATGATTTGGGCTTTTCTGTAAACATCCTGGTTCTTGGAAAATGTGGAGTGGGAAAGAGTGCTACCATAAATTCAATTTTTGGGGAAGAAAAGACTGTGATTGATGCATTTCAACCTGCTACTAATACTGTGAAAGAAATTGTTGGATGTGTGGAGGGAGTAAAGATCAGGGTTTTTGATACACCTGGCCTGAAATGTTCTGTGCTGGATCAGGCTTTCAACCGGAGTATCTTGTCTTCTGTAAAGAAACTCACCAAGAAAAATCCACCAGACATTGTCCTTTATGTGGATCGGTTGGATAGCCAATCTAGAGATCTCAATGATCTTCCATTATTGAGGACTATCACGAGTTCTCTTGGCCCCTCGATTTGGAGAAGTGCCATAGTGACCCTCACGCATGCTGGTTGTGCACCTCCAGAGGGGCCTTCTGGCTCCCCTTTGAGTTATGAGGTCTTTGTTACTCAAAGATCTCATGTGGTTCAGCAGTCTATTGGACATGCTGTAGGTGATCTCCGCATGATGAGTCCGAGTCTGATGAATCCCATTTCTCTTGTTGAAAACCATCCTTCATGTCGAAGGAATAGAGAAGGCAAGAAGGTGCTGCCCAATGGCCAGAGTTGGAGGCCTCAGCTATTGTTGTTGTGCTACTCAATGAAGATCCTGTCAGAAGCAAATTCCCTCTCAAAGCCCCAGGATCCAATTGACCACCGTAAGCTCTTTGGTTTCCGAGTTCGTTCACCACCTCTTCCTTATATGCTGTCTTCCATGTTGCAGTCTCGTCCACACCCGAAGCTGTCCACTGAGCAAGGTGGGGACAATGGTGATTCTGATATTGATTTGGATGACTTATCGGACATTGACCAAGATGAAGAAGATGAGTATGACCAGCTACCTCCATTTAAGCCTCTTAGGAAAGCTCAAGTTGCAAAGCTCAGCAGAGAGCAGAGGAAGGCATATTTTGAGGAGTATGACTATCGAGTGAAACTCCTTCAGAAAAAGCAATGGAAAGAAGAGTTGAGAAGAATGAGAGAGATGAAAAAGAAAGGGAAGGATGCCGCAGTTGACTACGGTTACCCAGAGGAAGAGGCTGATTCTGGAGCTGCAGCTCCTGTGGCAGTTCCATTACCTGACATGGCGCTGCCTCCTTCTTTTGATAGTGATAATCCTGCCTACAGATATCGATTCTTGGAGCCAACTTCTCAGTTTCTTGCCAGGCCAGTTCTGGATACCCATGGTTGGGACCACGATTGCGGCTATGATGGTGTGAATGTTGAACACAATCTAGCCATTGCCAGTCGTTTTCCAGCAGCTGTGACTGTTCAAATCACAAAGGATAAGAAAGATTTTAGTATCAGTTTGGATTCTTCTGTTTCGGCCAAGCATGGAGAGAATGGATCGAGCATGGCAGGATTCGATATCCAAAGCATCGGAAAACAGCTGGCTTATATTGTCCGAGGTGAAACCAAATTCAAAAATTTGAAAAAGAACAAGACTGCTGGGGGAATATCCGTGACATTCCTTGGTGAAAATGTGGTCCCAGGAGTCAAGTTGGAAGATCATATTACTCTAGGAAAGCAGTATGTTTTGGTTGGCAGTGCTGGGGCTGTTCGATCTCAGAATGACACAGCTTACGGAGCAAATTTTGAACTGCAGCGAAGGGATCAAGATTTTCCAATTGGTCAGGTTCAGTCCACATTCAGCATGTCAGTGATCAAATGGAGAGGGGATTTGGCACTTGGTTTCAACGGCCTAACTCAGTTCTCTGTTGGGCGTGGATCAAAAGTTGCAGTCCGAGCAGGAATAAACAACAAACTTAGTGGCCAGATCACTGTGAGGACAAGCAGTTCAGAGCATCTTTCTCTTGCACTTGCAGCTATTCTCCCAGCAGCAATTTCTGTCTACAAGAAACTCTGGCCTGGTGTTGGAGACAAGTATTCCTTGTACTAAATTTGCATTTCACTTTGATGGTGCTTTCATTAGTGTAGCACAGCATCAAACTCTGGATCATTGCAGATCTATTATTTTTTTCCTTATCTGGTTCAATACTAGCTATGTCATTTGATTTAGAGCAGCTTCTGGTCTTTTAGCATAAAATTGTTTTGGTGCAAGAAAATGTATCAGAAATGAGATAGAACTGAGAGGGTATAATTTCACTCTAGCTGTCGGAATGTTCTATGATTTTCAAGAATCAGTATTCACTTTCATCTGTCTCTTTTATTCTCTGCTTTTTGGCTGTGCTTGTATCAGTGCATTGTGATGCAACAACTCCATTATTGATTCTGATACTTAGAACTCACAAGTAATGCTTTGACAACACTAATGGGAATGGCCTTCTTCTCTAACCTTTCATACCATGTTATTGTCTCTTTCAATGAAAAAAAAAATTAATTTTTATTTTAAAAAAAGTCCCTCATATTTGTCCTAACATTCCCACCCGAAAAAGGACTAAAATATAGTATTTTTTTTATTAAAGCCCTTAAAGAATGTTTTTCTAACTCTAAAGTATTGAGAACAAATTTCATGATTACTTTCTATCAAGAGGCTTCCACATATCTTTGAAATTATTAAACGAAAAAGGAAAGGATAAAAAGATAGGGTTTAAAATTAGGACACTTTAAAAATTATATAAATTTTTAGTAGTTACCAAAATTAACCTTTCGGTAATGGTGGCAAATAAAGTATCTTAATTAATTGGGGGGTCACACCATATGATGGAAAAGGAAGAGATAAATTCCGACTGCTATGGAAGAAAAATGGATTCCATCATCCCTTCATTAATGTCTATTGTTACCGAAGCACGCGAAATCTCCTATTTACTTCCTCAGTTCCTCTATTGCTGGGTGTGTTGGATTCTGGAACAACACCGGTGTCCTCTAATATCAATTCTAGTACTTCTTCCGTCTTGATTTATCTGTCCTAATAAATTATTTTATATAATTTAAAAAAAATTAGTTAGTATTTTAGATTCATACAACTTTGTTTTTATATTACAAAAATACTATTAAATTTAATATTCTTTATAACTATTTTCTTGTTTTATTTACTTAACTCTTTCCCTAAAGTTATTATACTTTTATTTTTTAAAACTATTTAATACAAGGGTATAGTAGTAAAATTAACATTAATAATACTTAAATTTTTTCAATAGAACTAATAAAAAGAGATACAAAAAACTTTCCACTCGTAACAGATAAAGGGAGTATTAAAAAGCCAAGTGGCAACACCTAATAATATATATATTTCTATTAAGAAGCTTCCATGTATCTCTGAAATTATTAAAAAAAAGAAAAGAAAATAATAAAAAGATAGGGATTAAAATTAGGACACTTTAAAAATCATATAAACTTTTAGTAGTTACCAAAATTAACCTTTCGATAATACTGACAAATAAAGTATGTTAGTTAATTGACTTCACATAATCCTATAGAAAAAGAAAAGATAAATTCCGACTTTATTAATGTCTATCGTTATCGAAGTACGAGAAATCTCTTACTTCTCTCATTTTATAATATAAGTCGTTAGAAATTATTTTTATTGTCTTAAATTATAATTCGTTAGGGACTTTTTAATAAGGTTTTAAAATTATTTTTACATTTTTATCCTTATTTATTATTCTCTTTCTCCCTCTTTTTCTTTCCTCTATTCTCTTAACAAGATATTTAAATATGAGTATTTTAGGAAAAAAAATATAAAGTCACATAATTTTTAAAATTTTTAATAGGTATAAAATTAAATTAAACCACTTATATTATGAAACGGAGTAAGTATTTATTTCCTTCATTGCCGCGTGTGTTGGATTCTGGAACAACAGAAGTCTTCTCCGATATCAATTCTAGCATTAAAAAGCCAGTGGCAACACCGCAATAGTCCTCACCAACCAAGTGGTAACAACACAGTAATCTGCTGTGATTAAGGATAACTTTGTAAAATTGTCATATTAAATATTAAATTATAGAGATCAATCAAGATCCCTTTAAAATAGCTTTGTTTCCTTATTTGAATTTTGTTTTTTTATTTTTACCTTTATTAATTAGGAAAATTTTTAGGTGCACCCGGTGCACGTGCACCGAGTGCTTTGGACACTTGTACCACCCGCTGTTAATGTTGTACACAGAATTTGGAGTACAATTTATTTTGCATGTGGTACAATTACACAAAGCATTCGGTGCACGTGCACCGGGTGCACCTAAGAATTTTCCTCTTAATTATAACATAAATGACAGCAAATCCTAAATTAATTTATAAAATGAATATGTCAACCTTTACAAAATGCGGAATACAAAAATTTGTTTACATTTAGTAATTAGAAAGGTAATTCATATTTTATATGACAGAAAGTATTACATATGTAATTTGTTATATTTTTCCACCAATATTAGGTAACTTTGTGTGAAACATTTAGCATTGTAATTTATATGCAAAATATTACTTAAATTAAATATTATCTTTGAGTGAAACTTTTGTAATTTATTTATTTTACACAAAGATAATTACATTTAACATTGTAATATTTGTTTTTTGCAATATTATCTGTGTGTGAAGCTCTTGTAATTTATTTATTTTTCACACCACATTAGGTAACATTTTAAAAAGATACTAAATGCTAAATTTAAAGTCTATATATATATATAAGAGGAGCTGTGCAAGGTTTCTGATGCGACATTGGCACTGTTATATGTTGACATTTGATAATATTGGTAATATTGAATTTTCATAGAGATTTTTTTAAAAAAAATAAATGTGAAGAGTTTTTTTGATTTAAAATATTAAATTTATCTGAATTTAATAGATTCATGTCTTGACAAACATTAAAAATAAGGAGATGTGTTCTTTCAATTAAGTTAAATTAATTTATTTATAAATTAATACTTATCTACTAATTTAAGTTATCTACAAATTAATACTTCTCTTAATCAAATAAATGTCATCAGATAACTTTATTTTCTCTTTTTTTTTTCTCTAAATGAAATATGAAGATTATTTAAATTCATTAAATTTAAATATAAGTTATAACAACACGAGAATCAAACTAATGCTAAATAATATTAGATAACATAGATTGGCAATAAATCCTAAATTAATTTGTAAATTTAAGATGTCAACGTTTACAAAATGCTAATACTAAAATTTATTTACATTTAGTAATTAGAAAGGAAATTTATATGCTATGTGATGGAAAGGATTGCATATGTAACTTGTTTACAAAAGTTTGTTATATTTTTCCACCTATATTTTTGCTCACATAATAAAAAATAGTTAAACTTTTGAGTTAAATGTTAAATGTATTTGTTTACAAAATCTATGTTATAATTAAGAAAGGTAAAAACAAAAGTTAGATACGGAAAAAAGTTATTTTAAAGAGATTTTGATTGATCTTTATAATTTATTATTTAATATCGATAATTCTACAAAATTATCCTTAATTTGAATGAGATAGTAAAATTACTAATTTTGAATTGTTTATCCATGAAAAATGGGTACAATACTAATTAGCATGCTACCTTTATGTAGTATGTTACCCATATATAGCATACAAACTTTAAAAACACTTAACTAAATTAAGCACTTGAATAGTTTGTAATATATTAGTATTTATTTTTATTGTTATATGGCGAAATTTATTTATTCATACATATTAAAAAGCCACAAAATTAATCTAACTTATGTCGATCCCTTGAGTTTACCAAGATGGTTGATGTTGAAATTTTTACACTAACATTCTGGATTCAAATCTCTCATAGGACATGAACCCCATGCTATAATTCATATAGCGCTTGCAAGCCTTTATTAATAAAAATAAAAAATCTAACTTCCGTCAACTTTAAAAAAAAAAAAAATTGACAACTTTTCAGTCAAATTTTTAGTAACAAATGAATAATTGTCTTAATAAAAACGAGAAACTATATATATCTATCGATATATATATATATATATATATATATATATATATATATATAACTTGCTTTTACAATAGAATAATTTTTTTTACTTTTATTATTATTATTATTTTATTAAGAATCGAATGTAGAATGTTTTTTTAAAATTATTCAGACAAAATTATACTGTTAGAATAATTAATTTATGGATACTTAATTCAGAGAATCAATTAAATAAGTCAAAATTGAGTTACAAAAGTTATTTAATTGGCAAAATATCTTATATTTTTTATGGATAGTGCATTAATATATTACTCTTTTTGTGTAAAAAATAGTTGTTACTTGTGTAAAATTATTGTATTTTAAATTAATTGTCATTTCATAAAATTAAAAATGTATTTGATAAATAGGATAAGTCACTAAAATTCTGTAAATTTGTCGGTTTTCTAATACTATCAATTGACTTTTTTGGATTGAAATGATTAAAATAAAGTGAATTAAAAAGAATATATTCAATTCATTTCTCATGTACCCATAGGTACCTTATGGGATCTGAATTAGACTTCGGATCAATCTGTATTGATTGATCACAGTAACAATAACGTTACCAATATGAGCATATTATCAATTAATTTTTAAATTTCAAAAGAACCTTATAATTTTTAATAAGGGTAATGTTTTTCTCTAAAAATGCTATGAATATTAGTACATCCTCCTAATAAAATTGACCTACTTATTATTTAAGACTATCTCAAAAAATTTGACACTTTTTTTAAATTTTTTTTACTATATAATTTATTATAAAATAATAAATATATCACATATATATTATTTTTATATATTTAAATTTAATATAAAATATTATAAGACCTATATATTTTTTATTTATATTATATTATATTATATTATAATTATATTTTAACTTTTACTTTTACATAAAATATCGTAACAACTTAACCATTATCAAATTTAGTGAGACGGAGGGAGTAAATTTTATTTTATTTGTGATTTATATAATAATGACATTTATTTGAAAATAGTTGGAATATTCTAAATTAAAAAAGAAAAAAAAGGAAAAAGGAAAATCTCCAGGAATGTATATATAAAAGGGGGAAGAACCAGAGCAGGGGAGGAGGAGGAAGAGCGAGCGGGCGAGTAGCTGCAGCACAGAGGCTGTGAAGCAAAGCAATGGGGATTATAGAGGAAGGGAAAATCTGTGGTAATTTGCCCAGTAATGAAGCCTTTGCAGTTCACTATCCGGCCTATCCTTCTTCTATCGAACGCGCCATCGAAACTCTTGGGGGCACCCAAGCCATTGCCAAGGTTTCTCAACCCACGATTTCTGGATTTTACTCTTTCTTTTTTGTGTGTAAAAGGTTGATTTTTTTTTTTCTTTTGTTTTTGTCCATTTTTTTTCCACTGCTCAAGAGCTGTTGGCCACTAAGTTTAGATTGGGGTATGTAATCTCTATATGCAGAAGGAGATGCCAGTTTGTTTAACTGATTGAAGGTGCTATGCTCATTGCATGAATTAATTTCTGTGATTTTGGCTTAATCTTTTGTAAATTGACTTTATTAATTGAATTTCTTTTCTTTTCTTTTGGAGCTGAGTCCATCTCCAATTTCTGTTTTCACGCTAACTTTAGGTACTTGAAATGTGGGTCGTTGCATTTGTATGAAAATTTATGAGGCATGAGTTCTTGGAATAAAAATTTACTTTTTTTGCTCGTATTCTGGATTCTTATCGCTTGGTCAGTGTTACCAGGCTTATGTTAGGAGACCTTCTATCAAGCACTGGTACTTTTTCCTTTTTTTTTTACCCCTTCTTTCAATCATAAAATTTATGGCAGCACGAGCAGAAACAGAATAAAAAAAATTATTGAAAGTTTCTTCTTTTGGCCTTCTGAGCATACTCTTCATGTCATTGTCAGACTCGCAGTTCCCAGTCAAACAAGTTGGAGCTCCGTTTCCGCCCTGAAGATCCATATTCACATCCTGCCTTTGGAGAACTTCAGGCTTGCAATAAATTTTTGTTGAGAATATCGAAGAATAAAGTAAAGAATGCAGAAAATGTGGAGCTTCAAAACAGGCCCGTACGAAGTTCCTTGGCAGAGACTGTTACCATTGACCAGCAGGATGTATGTTCAGAATTAACAGAAATTGGGCAACTGGTTGATCAACCTGAACATCTGTTAGTTTCTGCTTCAATAGAGTCTGAAAAGAAGTTCCCTGATGAAAAAGAAGTTCTTTCTGCTGATATTGTTGCTCGCATACCTGAAGCTTATCATTTTAATGGTTAGAAGATAGGGTTTGTTACTTTTCAAATTTTGCATTCTACATCCTCTCCAGGCATTTACCAGCAAAATTTCTGGCACTTTCTGCTTCATTTTTGTGTTTATGCTTGTTTTGTTTTATAGGAATGGCAGACTACCAGCATGTCCTTGCCGTTCATGCTGATGTTGCCCGTCGAAAGAAGAGAAATTGGGCTGAATTTGGTTAGATTTGCTTTAGGTTTCAGAATTTAAATACGATAATAACATGGATTGATGCATTATTAATTTCTTCTTGTGCTTACCTTGTAGAGAAGGGTGGCCTTATGGATGTTGACCAGGAAGATTTGATGATTCTATTGCCACCACTATTCTCTCTGAAGGATGTGCCAGAAAGAATAGTGTAAGTTGCCATCTTTTCAGTTTTCGTAAGTCCATAGGTCAAGTTGTCTCCATATCAACATAATGGCCAATTTGACTATGTTATACATGTCAATTATGTTACTGAGAAGACTTACTGTAAAACAAAGATAATATAATGAGAAGAAATCTCACTACAAAGCTAAATTTTATGAATTCAAACTTCTTAAACAGTATTTGTGCTAGAACCCGCAATGTCCATGCCTTTTTATTTTAAAAAGAACAAGTGAGACTACTGTTCCCTTTAAAGTCACTATTTTCATGTATTGGTGCTACATTATGACCTTTTGAATAGGAGCTTAAAGTAAAAGTTGGGCAATCTATTAGTACTGAAAAGAATCGTCTTTAATTAACAATTTATTTCAGCACGTCTTGCTTTTGTAGAGTAAAAAGTCATCATCTTCGCACAAATTTGTAAGGAATACGGAGTTGCAAATGATCTTCTATCCATCTTCACATTTTTATCAAATCAATCTCTTTCCTCATGTCAAATTTGATCTTGTTGCTCGTCTTACAAATCACTGCTTGTAGATGCAAGCACAAATAACTATCTCAGTGACGAATAAGTATTGGATCCCTTAATTGTAACAATATGATACCTGCAGGTTGAAACCATCACTGACTAACATCTTGAAAAGGAACCAAGATAGAGTTGCGCAGTACCGTTGGGAGGTACTTTTATCTGTTAAAATAATTGTTTCCTCCTAAACTTTGATATTTTATTTCCTACTTTATCTTTTGAAAGTTTTGACAAGTACTGGATCTATTTCTTGATTATTTTGAAAGAGAAAAATAAGTAATATGCTTTCTTGTAACATAAACTTGATACTTAAAATACCTTAATTCTGGGTATTTCCTTTTTCCCTTGGTTTAGAAGTTTTCTGCCTAATCAGGAGACTGCTTTTAGCTGTGGGTCTCACCTAAAATATAATGTAGGCATCCCTTATGCATATCTATGATGAAGTTATGCAGTTTTGGTTATTGCTGACTTCATTAATTATTTGATGCAGATGGATATAGAACCGAGTCTTGCACTTGACTTTAACATCAAAGATATCCTGGTCATTCAACTGAAATATTTTTAAAAACTTGTTATTTTCTATAAGCTTTAGCAATTTCCTTGTTTTGCTCAGCTGCTTTGCTCTAAGAGCCATTTAACTTGTATTTTTTTTGCTTCTTATTTCATGATACACGCATGAGCTTGGACCTTACACTCATTTTGGCATTTAGTTATGATGTGTTGGGAAGGCATTTTTTGTTGACCACTTAATGTAGTATATTGTTAGAACATATGCTGGAGTTTTCCCTGAGAAATTGTGATAGGTGATAAAAACAAGTTAACATATGTTACTACCTTTGCCCCCTGATGACTAAAAATTCCACTATTCTGCACAAAATGTTGGGCTTGCGTATTAGTAATTTGTTAAGGCATCCTCTTTTGTATTTTGCTTGAAAAGGACAATCTTTGCAAAAGTTGAAGGATTCTTCGTTTGTTGTCTTTTTGTATATGGAACAAAAAGTAACACGAAGGGAGTGACTTCCACGGGCAAAATTCCTGAACAACTCCGTCTGTTCTTTGTCTTTTGGGCTTTGGTTCTGGACTGATGTCATTGCTGTAAAGTGCAAAACTAATCTACCATGCTGAACTTTCACTTCCTTCAGTAACTCTTTGGCCCATAAAACATGGAAGCTGACCTCCTAAGGTTTCAGGAAGTTAATAAGGAGAACCAGATGGACAGTACTTAATATAGCTAAACTTGAATTACATCACTTAGTTGATAAAAGATATGTGGTAAGGAGATCACTTCAGATACCTGCTACATGAAATTGGGTATGATTTTATCCAGAAAAACCCAATCTTCATTTGAGCTTGTGCTTTGAGAAGAATGCAAGAAATGATCCTGGACAAGAGAGGTTTAAATCTTTCTGCATGCATTTCAACCTTGTGAAAAAATGTTTTGATTATTGATTGCTACCAAAATAGTCCTGTAGCTTTGAAGACTTTGAATATTTGTGATTTCGAGTGATTAGAATCACTTGGAGTTGCAAATAATTCATGTATTTTATTTTTGCAAGAACCAATTAAATACATTCCTTTCCAGTTCTGTTGCACTTAACGTTCACACAGATTCCAAAGAAAGTAAATTGGGAGAAACACATACCTCAAGACTCGGAACAATGGGAGTGGCAAAAGTCTATATGTGAGCTGTTTGATGAACGTCCTATATGGGTTAAAGATTCACTTCGTGAACGTTTGCTTGACAAAGGTCTGGAAATTGGAAGCAACATGCTGAGAAGGTTTTGCCTTTTGCCTTGCAGCACAAAACATGCAAACTGAATAGCAGCTTTTAAATAAATATTTTACATGAATTTCCATGACGGTCCATTTTTTTTTTTTTTTTGTTACAGGCTTCTTTTCAGGGCTGCATATTATTTTTCAAATGGGCCATTCCTTAGGTTCTGGATCAGAAAAGGTTATGATCCTCGCAAAGATCCTGAGTCTCGCATGTAAGAATCCTGTGAAAGCTTAGGACTTTACTTTGATTTTATTGAAGGTGTTGTGAAGAATAGCAATATGGAAATCAAATATAATCATCTGCTTGTGGAAATTCATGAGTTTTGTGATATTATATTTTGGTTTTTGAGCAGAGAATGTCTTTCCTGCAGAATCTAATATCTGAATCAAGGATGTGGGGTTGGGGAGACTAGTTTGATTTATCATGAAGTCTTGCACGTGTTAGGTTCTTCCTTGCTGCCTTCTTTTTCAAAAGTTTGGCCTGATTATATTTCTGCTATAGATATATAAGCTTCTGCGTAATCTTAGTGCTTATCCCAGAATTAGATCCTAGCTCGTGTCCCCCTTTTGCTTGTTTATCTCTAATGTGCAGGGTGTAACCTTCTTGCAGACATAGCATTTTACCTCATATTGCTAGGGAAGGACATATATTTTTCTTCCTAGGTGAGCTCTTTTGGCAAGTTCACACCATACCTTGGCAAGTTCAAATGCAGTGCTTTGAATCTTGAGTTAGAAACAAAGTGAATGAGACACAAATATTGCTCTTTTAGGTCCAGATTTCAATTTTTTTGGGGCCTTTTTTCTTTTTTACTTTTCCTAGAAATTGCACCAATCTTGGCCCTTCAGCCTCACAATACTCTCTTTTTCTATATCATTTTCATTTGTACAGGAACTTCAGAATTTACATTTCTGCTGAGGGGTTTCAGCAATTAGAATGGATTGACAATCTACATGGTCTTTGATTTTTTTGGCCATGCCAGTTGTCTGTTTTGAATGACAGTGGTTTTAGTATATTGTGTGCAAAAATGCCATTTATATAATCTTTTTCATAATTTCTTGTTGTTTTAAACTCTTAGTAGAACGGAAGACTGTATATTCTTTTTTGTATCAGCTATAGATGGAGCTATTTTTTCTTACCATAAAAATAAGATGTGACCTCAGGGTTCATCCACATCCTTGATGTTCTTAGTTGGAACAAAGAAAATAACTGGAGGTGTGTTTCAGGAGGGGATGTTGGTTGAGAAAGTGTTATGGGTTTCCTAGTTTTTTGAACTATTGTGACCTTTGGAATTGATTCCTGTTTGTAAGCCAGTGAGAACAGAATTTTTTCTCATCTGGGTGTGTGTGGAAAAGTGCAGCTTGCTCTGTTATAACTGGATTCTATTTCAATAAAGTGCCATCAAATTGAGAAAGATGTTCCAAACTATTATTGATTCATTTATCCTTTTCTTATACTTGAACATTATCTTTTCCTCAACATATATGCCTCATTAGTTTACACATTTAAAAAAAAAAAAAAAATTTGCTGCGGACACAAGCTTACTTGAGATTTGCCTGGAACAGATATCAAAGGACTGACTTTCGGATACCAGAACCACTACGGAGCTCTTGTGAAACAACTGGGTCAGTGCTTGTGCTTGCATATGTAATTCAAAAAAATCAGTTCTAAATCTTCCATTTGATAAGTCCATTATGATGCACTAAGATGGCCAACATTTGTTCTTTTAGGTTGTTTATGCATTTTATTGGATTAAGGAGTCTTTGAAGCATCTGTAATTTGTTTATTCTTATTGCCAGACTCTTGTTCTCTCTTCTCCTTATCCTTGACTTGTCTTTAGTTGTTTTTTTTTTTCTGTCTTTCATTCTCTGGGGAAAAGAACAAATATACCATGGCCAGCTTTGAGATTCAAGTGGTTGAGAGTGGGAAATCATCTTCAACCAAGAAGGTTTTGGAAAATTTTTTGAAGGCAATTTTGAGTTTTGAAGTTTGCTTTTGCTGCAAATAATTAGTCACATGTAGAGCAAAATTTTTTGTACCCTGACTTTGCGTGTGGATTTTTGGGTATAATTTATAGTTCAAAAAGGTCTTTAGTCAAAGAATTTATTGATTTTGTTTGGAAAAGAAAATGATAAATTGATAAATTGATGGAAGTTTAAGAGAATTTTTCGCTGCAATGATAAAAACACTAGCACGTGTAAGATGTTAAAAAACATGAACGATACTCAATTAGGCCTGTCTGAGAAAGTTATCTGTGGAACAATAGGAAAAAGAATAAGGAAAGAGTGAAATTATATTCAGGACAAAAGAGGCATGCTTGCAGTACTGCATCATTAGGTGATAAATCTGACGAAAATATGTTGATTTGGAAGCAGAGATTTATAATTTAATGGAATGATTTATAGATAAATTGGTGAAGTTACTTCTAAAATGCAGGAATGTGTGGCTTGAATTTTGACAATTTTGTGAGGGTCTTGGAAAAGAAAGCAAAGACGAAGCCTTTTGAAGCCAAACAAATCATGGTATATTCAAATTCTACAAATCATTTATAGTGTTTTCTTATGTGAAAGAAGATAGTAATCTACTTTCCTAAGCATGAGTCGTCTACTATCCTAAAGTGAAATTGCGGCTTACAAGGGAGCGAAAAGAAGATAAGAGCTGATAGGCATTCAATAAGCGATTCATAAGTAGAATTTATCCTGGAAAATAAGAGAGAAACCAAGAACTTAAAGCTTTAATTCATACTCAGTTGTTTCCTCTTTCTTTTTTTTTTTTTAATTTTTTATCTTTTACTAATTTAGTATATGTTGTTGATGTGGTTACATTTAAATTTGGTGGCTATGGTTACTAGGTTGTTTTACTTGTGATTCATAGACTGGAATGTTTGTATACCATTGTTCATTATGATGTTTTATGGGTTGTATACCTTGTGCTGTATGCCAACGAGTCTACTTTTCAGATATTGTCTCTTTTGTACAGATTCAAGCCTAGATGGGAGGATTTATGTGCCTTCCGAGTTTTCCCTTATAAATGCCAAACTTCGTTTCAGCTCTTCGAACTTGCAGATGACTATATTCAAGAAGAAATAAGAAAACCTCCTACCCAAGCAACATGCAGTGTATGTTCGGTTAATTTACAAACTGGGGTATTTTTGTGATTTTTTTTTTTTTTTTTTGCTTTTAGTTTTATGTCTGGAGGTTTTGGTGGTCTCTTAAGCCACTGCCTATGTCTGCGAGCTATATCATAAGATATGTTTTTAATGCTAAATGAGCGTATAGCATCCTGAAGTACCTGATACTAATAGTGATTGTAGAATATTTACCGTTGCAGCAAGGAGGTTTTGCCTGCCCTATATTTGAATGTATTTGATAAATGATTTAAGGGAGTGCATCAGATCCCAAAGCTAATGTCAAATCTTCCTTGTGCAATAATGCCTTTGTATATGTGCTCTGGTGTTCTTTTCCTGTTTGGCTTTACCTATAAGTGTCATGCTTACCCCAAATCAGTCTATTTAGCATTTATAAATAGAATGTCCTGAAAGCTTTTACTTATATCCATTAGCTTTACACCTATTTATTGTTTCCATTCTGACATTAGTTGGTTACTTACAGTGTGCAACGGGATGGTTCTCATCCATTGTGCTTGATACCTTGCGGTTACGAGTTGCTGTGAGGTTTCTGTCAGTATTTCCTAAAGCAGGGGGAGAGCCATTTCGAAAATCAAAATCTAGCCGCTTTGAGAAGTCAAAAAGGATGTGCATGTTTCCAGAAGACTTGAAACTGAAAGGACAGCAAGCTGAAAGAGGTTAAATAGACACATACAACTTTATACCACGTGTCTATTTTTTTCATGTATTTGTTTGTATGTAGCGTTACTGTTATATTATGACTTCCAAGTTGTTCCTAGAGTTAAAAACTATGCAATATTTGTTAAGTTTTTTTTTAAATAAATATTATAATAAAAAAAAATTTCTTCACAGTCTTCTGTTTTTGGCAAGCTTTTTCCTGATGCTTCTTCAAAGATCAATGCATTTCAGCATTATATTTCCTTTAATTCCATTTGGCACCTCTAGAACTGAGACTTTTATTTCGCAGCTACATGAAATATAGATGTCTTTTATAATGTAATTGACATATATTGCAGAAGTGGAAGAAAATCAAGACAAAGAACTCAATGATGAGGGAAGAGAAGAAGAAGAAGATGAAGAAGAAGATGAAGAAGATGATAATGAGGATGACAACATTGAAGAGAATCTGGATGCATATGAGGCACCGGACTTGGTAGATTCTCTTATCTTTCTGTATTTTAGATTTTCTTTCACTATACATGTTTTGCAGCTTTGCATATTTCATCTGTATTTTTCATGTGCAGGCTGGACAAGATTGGGATTTTTCAACACAAGAACATTCCTGTATCCTTGAAATATTGCTAATCATTCTTCCTTTGTGGATCTCTATTCTTCTTAATAAGCATGAGGGCAACCCCTTGTTTATTTCATTATTCGCATACTAAGACAGGCTGAAGTAAAACATCAAACAGCTTTGCCTAGTTCTTTCTGCAAGAGATGCTGAATGAAACTTCCTTCATAAAGAAGCGCATAATGTGCAAACGTTTTCATTTTTTTCCCCTCCCACTGCTCTTCCTCTCAACAACAACAACTACTAAGGCTTAGTTCCAAGTAAGTTGAGATCGGCTACATAAACTAATACAAGACCACGTGTGGTCATTCACATGAATTCTTTCCTTCCATTTCTTTCTATCCACTGTCATACTCTCATCCAAATTCAAGAGAGATATATATCTTCCAATTTCCTCCACCAATGCCTTCTTGGGCCCACTTTTACCTTTATCCAACCTATCCTGCCTCCATCCCTTAATTCTCCTAACAGCAGCATCTCTCGATTTTCTCTATATATGTCCAAACTACTGCAATAATTTTCTCTCATCTTATCTTCAATTTATACCACTCCCACTTTTTTCCAAATGATCCTTACTTTATCCTTTTTATTATACCCGCGCATCTAACTTAACATATGCATCTCAACTACCTTCCAATTTTTCAATATGACACCTTTTAGTTACCCAACATTCCATACTATATAGCAAAGTCGGTCTTGCGACTGTTCCATAAAACTTTTCCCTTAGGCTCAAAGGCATATTACGATCACACAGAATACCAGTTGCACTCCTCCATTTCAACAAACTAGCTTTAACTCAGTGCCCAACATCATTATTAAGCTCTTCATCTTTCTGAATAATAGCTCCCAGATATCGGAATCAGTCATCTACTAGAATATCTCTGCCATCCAAAGTTATACTCTGATCTGTATTTCTGCCAATTCCATATACTTAGTTTTACTTCTAGTGATTCTGAAGCCCTAGATTTCAACGTCTATCGCCACAACTTTAATTTAGCATTTACACTGGTTCTAGTCTCATCAATCAGAATAATATCATCAGTAAACAACATACACCATGGTACAACCTCTTGTATAGTGCAAATCAACTCATTCATAATGGTCGCAAAGAGAAAAGAACTAAGTGAGGATTCTTGATCTACTCCGATAGTATTCGGAAACTCTATAGTCACTCCAGCACAGCTTCTTATACTTGTACATGTTCCATCATATATATCTTTAATGAGGGGAATATACTTTTGTGAGACACATTTTTTTACCAGCACCCATCAAAGTATTTCTCTAGACACTTTATCATAAGTTTTCTTCAGATCAATAAATATCATATGCAAATCCTTCTTTCTTTTCCCATGATACTCAATCATCTGTTGTAATAAATGAATTACTTCCGTAGTGGAATGTCCAGGTATAAAACCAAATTAGTTATCAGAAATCTTTACAATGCCCTGAACCTGTGCTCAATCACTCTCTCCCAAAGCTTCATTGTAGGACTCTTGAGTTTAATCCCGCGATAATTGGCAGAATCTGCGGCATCCCTTTTGTTTTTGTACAAAGGAACCAATGTACTGTTCCTCCACTTTGTAGGCATCTTATTAACTCTGTATATCTTGTTAAACAGACTTGTCAACTATGTAACACCTATCTGTCCTAAGCACTTCCAAACCTCAATCGGTATACCATCCGGTCCCACTGCCTTTTTCGGTCTTATCCTTTTAAGAGCCTCTTGAACTTCATGCCTTCGTATTCGATGAATAAAATTATGGTTAACCTCATCATTTGGAATCTCAAGGTCACTCACATCTTGAACTTGATTTCCGTTAAATAACATATCAAAATAGGACCTCCATCTCTCCTTGATTTCCTCATCCTTAACAAGAATTCGGTCATCGTCCTTCACACATTTCACCATACCAATATCTTTAGTTTTTTTTTCCCTGAAACGAGCAAGTCTATATATATTCTTCTCCCCACCTTTAGTATCTAGCTTTTCGTACAAATTCTTGAAAACTGTTGATCTTGATTTTCTAACTACTTCTTTTGCTTCTCTTCTTGTTACCTTGTACTTCTCAAAATTCTTGGTGCTCTTGCACTTCCCCAAGTTTCTATAGCACTCGTTTGTTCCTTAAAGCTTCCCTCACTTCGTTATTCCACCACGACGTATCTTTATTTAGTGGTACTCTTCCTCTAGATTCATCAACCACTTCCTTAGCCACTGTTCTAATTCCTTGAGCCATCTTTCTCCACATAGTATCCGGATCCGAATCCATATCAGAAGACCAATCATTTGCTTGAATTACCTTCTCGACAAAGGTAATTCTTTCATCCCCTATAGCTTCCATCACTTGATCCTAGGGTTAATCCAATGATTCCTTTGCTTAACCTGTTTCTTGAGATAAAAATCGAGAACTAACAGCCTATGTTGTGTAACTACTCTTTCGCTTGGAATAACTTTATAAGCCGTACAACCACTACAAAATCTACTCCTCAAAATAAAGAAGTCTATCTGATTAGCATTTAACCCGCTTCTAAAAGTCACCAAGTGAGAATCTCTCTTCCTGAACTAAGTGTTTGCTATAGTCAAATCATAAGTTAAGGCAAAGTGAAGTATATTTGTTCTTGCTTCATTTCTATCTCCAAAACCCTGACCTCTATAGACACTTTCAAACCCGTTTTGATCAGAATCCACATGTCTATTCAGCTCACCACCAATGAAAAGCTTCTCCGCACATGGTATACCCTATACTACCTTGTTGAAATCTTCCCAAAACTGCTGTTTAATTGAAACATCAAGTCCTACTTGTGGAGCATATACGCTAATAACAGTAAGGATCTCGCCGCCTAGCATGATCTTGATACTCAAATCCGTTACGTCAACCACATCATCAATGAACCTCCTGACTCCACTTTTCTTCCCATTAACAACAAAATGGAAAGAAAAAAAGTACATCCGTAGTGCTTGATATTCTTGTACAATAGCTATTACTTCTTGTAACTTATGCTAGAATTTATGCCTAGAAGAATTGCCAGCATGAAGTTTCATGTCTTTTGAGCATTAACATAATAATCTAGAAACATAATTTATTGAAGCTTGATAACTTTGTTAGAACCTCTGGCTCACTCATAATTAGTCGGATCAACAGTAATTGAAGTCCTCCATTATATAATGATCCTTTCCCATTAACAGCTTGATGGGGTCATTTGGTTTTCCTTTTCCAAGTAAGGACTGGGAGAAATCTTGTTTAATTCATCAATCGCCGTGACCTTTTTCCTTTGCTGCAAGTGTGAAGGAATAGTTCAAGCCTGTGTCTTTATGCCTTTGTGGAGCTTCGTTTGTTTCTGCATTTGATTTCATATTTCCAGGCTTGGATTCTTAATACTTTACGTTTCCATGCTGATCATGATAATAGCAAGGTGAAATATCATTTTTATTGTAAATTACCTCCAGCACTATGACGTTAGACCTACATTATTTGCCAGATAAAATCTTTTAATTATCCTCTTCAATGAACACAATGAGGTTTCCTATGCAGTCCCCAGATACAGATAATGAGAATATCTCACGTAGCTATTTGCAAGATCTCTTTGGTAGTTTTCCATTTAATGGGGAAGGGCAAGATGAAATGGGGGAAGCCAATGATAGCGATGGAGAATATCAGATATATGAGCAATACAGTGATGGAAACTACTCTGATGATGATGAATATTAACTTCCAAATTCAGTGAGTATTCTCTTTAATGAGTACCCAACTATGCGATTCTTTCCTAATTCAACTTCTTCAGTTTATCGGATTATATTCTTCTTTTAGTTTGAAGGAATATGGAGTAGTCTGAAATATTCTGTTTTTGTTGAGCGTAGCTGGATCAAAATCACAAGATTGAAACTAGATTAAAGTAACATCTTTGCCATGTGAGTTTTGTTATTATTTTGTGTCAGTGATTACAAAGACCACCTAAATCCAATTCTCTTTTGGCTTATACCCTAATTTGGTGCAATAACATTTGTGACTCATGTATGACCACCTTGCCACTGAAAAGCCACATTTTTCTTTTGCTTTTAGCATCTCCTCCTGATGAATAAAGGTTATCCTGTCTGCAAGATGCTATCACATTGAAGAACATCGTTTCTTTTGCAGTTAACGCATTTTATTTCTAGCTTTACTTCCATGTGTCTCATTAAACTAGTGTTTTTGTGTGTTAGGATCAGTTTTTAGATGGTCAGTTATGAGTGTCTAATGAATGTTCGATCATTGCTTCATTGGTCCTTCATCATCTTTTGCCTTTTGTCAATGGTTAGTTATCTTTCAGTATTAACTCCATGCCATACATTGCAGATTACTAGGTTCGACTCCACACAGTTAGAGGATGCAGAAAGAAGCAAGTACGATTACATAGAGCTCAAGATTCTTAATTTCATTTTCCTTCTTGCATCTATCTCGAGACGGGATTCAAGAAAGTGAAGGAGCTCAATACTGGTGGAGAAAATGTTACATGTTTCATACTTGTACCTTTTTGCTTTTGTCCATCAGCTAGTTTTATGTACAGTGTGAAAAAGAAATGTGATGCTCACAGGAATGCTTCTAAGCAGAAGAGTTCCTCCTGTGTCTTCTTTTCCCTTTTTGTTTGTGAATTCCATAACTTCAATTCAAGCAGCAATATAAGTAACTACAGCTACAATTAATCTCAAGTGTCTTTTTGCCTATATTGATTGCATTGTCCCTTTTTTGGGATTGAAACAGACAACAAAAAACAAGAATCTTGTTTGGATTTTCTTTGGGATGTAAGTTGAGACCTATTTGGTAATTCAATTAAATACTTAAAATTAATTAATTAAGTATTTATTTTCTTAAATAAGTTTAATAATTGATAATATTAAGTAATTAATTAATTAAATATATTTAATAACAAATTTTTATTATTACTTAATTGATTAAAAAATATTAAAAATTTGGTATAAAATTTTGAATAAATTAAAAATTATTTAAATTTGAAATCATAAAATATTTATTTAATTATTAATATTATTTTATATTTAATATAAGTTATAATAACATGTAGTGTAAAAATTAATTATAATTAATTTAAATTGTAGATTAAGGCTTCAATTCAATTTTTAGAATTTAGTATTTAAATATTAGTTTTTAAATTTTAATTTTATTAAATGAATTTTTAATTAAATACTTAAAATTAATTAATTAAATATTTATTTTATTAAGTGCATTTTATAATAGATAATATTAAGTATTTAATTAATTGAATACATTTGATAATAAAATTCCATTTCATTTAATTAATTAAGATATATGCAAGTATAAATATTTTAAATATTCGTCTAATTATTAATATTATTTTATATTTAATTTAAATTCTAATATAATATAATATAATAATAAATTATAATTAATTTAAATTTTATATTTTATATTTCAAATTTTAATATTTAAGTATTTAAATATTCAAATTTTAATTTTATTAAATAAGTCTATAAAATATAAAGTTGATGGTTAAAAAGAGTTACTAGGAAGGTTTTGGATTTGGAACACAAATTATTGCACTAAGCTAAAGCCCATTGTAGTCATTCATTTTCTAAGTTGTAGTACAACAATATATTGACATGAAATTTATAAGGGGAAACTAAAACAATGGCTAATGGGTCGGCCCGCCTTCCGTTCCTGGAGAGGGGCGGGCCGGTCCGTGCCCTTGGCCCGTGTGGCCCGCGGGTCGGTGCTGGTCGGTCGGTAGCTTTTTCTTTTTTTTCCTACTTAACATAATTTTTTAAAATTATAAAAAAGCTACATTGAAGTGGTGGGGGGTTTTGGCTTGGACCCCTACCTATTTTATTAATTAATAAAATAAAGATTACATAAGAGGGGGACTTGATGCCTAAACTTTTAAAAATATTACAATGATTAAATTTTAAAAATATAATAAATATCTTAAAAATAAAATTAAATACATAATATTACTTATCCTAAATTCCTAATTACAAAAATACTAAACTAACTATTTGGTTCACCCCATTTATCATCTGAGTCATCATTAATAATTCACGAATTAGCCGTCCTATCTTCGGCTGCAAACCAACTACTACAACACAGTAACATCTCCAAAGTTTGAGGAGCCAATCGAGATCTTCTTTCATCGATTGTTCGAGCGCTCTTACTGAAGACGCTTTCCGATGACACTGTAGAGACTGGTGGTGTCAAAAGATCACGTGCCATTTTAGATAAAATGGGGTATTGACTTACATGAGCCTTCCACCAACCACAAATATCAAAATGCTAATCTTCATTTTCTACCAAGGGCTACATCTCGTAAATTGCCATCTCGTTGTAGGTGGTAGTCGATTTTTTTTTATGTTTCATAATACCCCATGGATTAAATACTGATGAAATTGAAGAGGTAGATTTTCGCGGAGGTTGAAAGTGACTACTACTAGATGATGAAGCTTGCCTACTTAAACTAGGAGAACTAGAATAAGAAGACTCAAACTCATACAAATTATATATGTCAAATAAAGCTTTAGCTGTTTTATCTTTTATGTCTTTTATCATACATTGTTTAAGTGCTTGTGATTCATCAAAATCTAATGTTTCATATAAATATTCAATAATACTATAAAAATCAGGCGTCTTTACTCTAGAATCCATACACAATGCCATATAATATAAAATAAGAATATCTTCATAATATTTTTTATATTTTTCAAACATACTTCTCATAAAAAAATCATATTGGGGATGATACATATATTCACAAAAAATATGTGCTACCTTAACAAGTGTTGGAAGAATATGATGAGTAGTAGGATAATATGATTCCGATAAAAGTTCAGTAGCTTCTTTGAAAGTAAATAAAAATATTGAAAGTGCAGTATAATTTTCAAAATGAGTTTCAGTTAGTGGAGGTTGAAAATTATTACTATTACAAAATTCAATAAGTTGGTTTTGAAAAGGTATAACACTTTCAAACATATCTAAAGTTGAGTTCCATCTAATTTTACAATCTAATCTAAATTTTTTAAAAGATACACCTTGTTCTTGGCATAATGCTTTAAAATTTTGTTGCCTAGTTGGGGAGGTTTTAATAAATAAAACAACGTTTCTAATTATATTAATAATATCATCAATATATTTATATCATTCTTTAACACATAAATTAAGTATATGACAAGCACACCTAATATGAAATAAAATATCATCTAACATAGGATTCATAGTATTTTTTAAAATTGTTATGGCGGGATCATTATTTGAAGCATTATCTAAAGAAATATAAATTATTTTATTTAAAATCCTATATTCACGACATGTGTGAGTAATCATTCTAGCTATACTACTACCTACATGAGGATATTCAAATAATTTAAAACAAATAGTTCTTTTTTGTACTAATCAATCATGATCTATCCAATGACATGTAATGCACAAATAAAATTCATTAGTAATTGCAGTCCAACCATCACAAGTAAGAGCAAATTTCCAATTACAAGAATCAAACATAGCAATTAGATACTCTTTCATTTCTTTATATATCTTTATTATATAATTTTTTAATGTTGTTTTAGGAATTCTTTTCCATGCTGGTTGACAATTATTTTGCATATATTGTTCATAATGTGGATTTTCTGCAAAATTAAAAGGTAATTTAGTTTGAACAATCATTTTAGCGAATGCATTTCTATTTTTTCTATGATCATATTGAAAATTACCAACCATTTGACCTCTTGTAGTACGTATTTGTTGTTGTTTAAGTAAGTTTTTTAACCAATCATTATGTGACATTTTCATATGTCTAACTAATGTTCCCATCCCTCCTCCCTTCTTATGTGTATATACCGCTATACAAATTTTATATGTTGCCCTATCACTATCATTATCTTTTTCAAAAAGATTCCAAACCATAAATGTTTTTGTTTTAGTTGTAACATCCGTTGTTTCAATATCATCCTCACCTATATTAGATGCATTGGGATTAATTATTGGAGTTGGTTGTGATTGTGAAACACTAACACTAGACCTATTAGGACCTTCATCTTCATTACCTATTTCATTATTTATTAAATTCAAAGTTGGATCTATATTAAAATCAAAATGTGCAAATGATTGGGATGAAGAAAAATGATGATATTGATTTGGATCCATTATTTCTTAAAAAAAAAACAAGCAATCAAAATTCAAATAAAAGTTCAAAAAAATAAAGTATTAACAAATAATGAAATAAGAGAATTGAAAAATATAAATAACAAATTAATTTAAAAATTAAACAAATAACTAAAACAAATAAACAATTAATAAAGTTAAAATAAAAGAATGTAAGATTAAGAAATACTAACTTGTTGATGACCAAGATTCAAGAATAACAATACTTTGTTGAGCTTTTTACTTTTTGTATCCACTATTCCGCTACTCAACAATCTTCCAAAATATGAAGACTTTCTTGAAGAATTGAAAAAGTATAACACAAAAATAAATTCTATTCTAATACTCTTTGTAGAGAAAATAAATAAATTTGAGGATTATGAGAGAAAGATGAATGGAAATAAGAGAGAATTGGAGAGAGTTTGAGAGAATTGGAGAGTGTTTGATGAGTTTGGGTTGAATTAGGGGGTATTTATAGAGTTTTGGGGGATAGAATAGAAAATATAACCATTAGGGACCAAATTGCCAAAAAAAAATAATAATTCAGCCGTTTTAGGGGCTAAATTGCAAAAAAAAAAATTGAAGGACTGAATTTAAAAAAAAAAAACCAGAGAGAGCCGTTGGGTAACGGCTCTCTTAGGCGGGCCAAGGATTTTACCCCCTAGTCCGGATCGGCCCTAGGCTCGGACCGGCATACAGTGCGTGGTTTGTCGCGAGGGCCAGGCCCAATCCAGCCCGGCCCGACACGCCGGCCTGGTGGACCGACTCGGCCCACTTGCCATTGCTATAAACTTTGCAACTTTCAAGAAGATTGGTCAATAAAATTAATAAAAACAACTTATTTTATTAAAAATATCACCAATAACCCTCCCCTGTTATAAAATTAGGGTAGTGTTAGAATAAAATCTTCACACTACACACTAATAAAACTCTAACTATTTTGCACAAGAATTTCTCTCTTTCTTTTCTCTCACAATTTTCTCTAATCTTTCTTTCACTAATCTTTCTTTCACAAAATAATGGTGTATTACAAGCTTAGAGAATAGCTCTATTTATAGAGCTCTAATTAGTGGATTACATCATGGCATACATCATCTTCCACTAATCTTAATTAGTGGTGTCTCCACTAAATGGTGGACATCCATAAAAATATTCTATAATAATTCATATAAATCCATAATTAGTGGAGCCTCCACTAATTAATAAAGATTCCAATAATTCATAACACTCCCCCTTGGATGTCCATCCATTACATAAAGAATATGCCTCGTTAAAACCTTACTAGATAAAAACCCAGTGGGAAAAAAAATCTAGTGAAGGAAAAAGAGTACACTATTCTATATGTCTGTTTATTACTCCACCTGATGAGATGATTTCTTTAAATCTTTAAATCGACGCATACCGATTTTATATCTCAACTTCTCAAATGTTGCAGTCGGTAAAGTCTTCGTGAAAATATCTGCGAGGTTATCACATGACCGAATTTGTAGCACATCAATTTCACATTTCTTCTGGAGTTCATGAGTAAAGAAGAATTTTGGTGAAATATGTTTTGTCCGATCTCCTTTAATATATCCTCCTCGTAATTGAGTTATGCAAGCTGCATTGTCTTCATAAAGAGGAGTTGGAATATATTTGATTGATGATAATCCACAACTTTCTCGGATATAATGAATCATGGATCTTAGCCATACTCATTCTCGACTTGCTTCAAGAATGGCTATAATTTCAGCATGATTTGAAGAAGTAGCTGCTATAGATTGTTTCGTAGAACGCCATGATATAGCAGTATTTCCACATGTAAATAGATAGCCCGTTTGAGAACGTGCTTTATGTGGATCAGATAAATAACCAGCATCTGCATAACCTATCAATGTTGGAGTGGTTTTATTTGAATAAAAGAATCCGAGATCAATTGTACCTTGGAGATATCGAAGGACTTGTTTAATTCCATTCCAATGTCGTCGTGTTGGTGAAGAACTAAATCTTGCTAATAAAATTGACAGCAAAAGCAATATCAGGTCGTGTGTTATTAGCAAGATACATCAATGCACCAATTGCACTGAGATATGGTACTTCAGGACCAAGGAGTTCTTCACCATTTTCTTGAGGTCGGAAAGGATCTTTATCCACATTTAATGATCGAACAATCATTGGAATACTTAATGGATGTGCTTTGTCCATGTAAAATCTTTTTAGCACTTTTGCTGTATATGTTGATTGATGAATAAATGTTCCACTCTCCAGATGTTCAATTTGTAAACCAAGGCAAAATTTGGTTTTACCAAAATCCTTGATTTCGAATTATCATCAACATATATAGCTAATATCACAAATTTAGAACCAAATTTCTTAATAAAAACACATGGGCATACCTGGTCATTTTTAAATCCCGCTTTCAATAAATATTCACTAAGACGTGTGAACCACATGTGCCCAAATTGCTTCAGGCCATATAATGATTTCTACAACTTGATGGAGTAATTTTCACGAGGATAATGTTTATATGCTTCAGGCATATGAAATCCTTCGGGGATTTTCATGTAAACATCATTTTCTAAATTTTCATACAAGTAAGCAGTGACAACATTTAATAGGCGCATATCTATCTTTTCATGTACTGCCAAACTGATAAGATATCGGAGTGTAATAGTATCAACAACAGGAGAATAAGTTTCATCATAGTCAATACCTGGTCTTTGTGAAAAACCTTGGGCTACTAATCGCGCTTTATATCGAACGATTTCACTTTTTTCATTGCGCTTTCGCACAAATATCCATTTGTAACCAACAGGTTTTACACCTTCTGGTGTTCGGACTGCAGGTCCGAAGACTTCACGTTTTGTCAGTGCATTTAACTCCGATTGAATCGCATCTTTCCCTTACAGCCAATCTTTTCTATGCTGACATTCATCAACTGATATTGGTTCAGGATCATCATTATCCTGTGTAGTATCAAGAGATATATGGTATGCAAATATATTATCAATAACAGTTTCTATCCGATTCCAACTTCTACCGGAAGTGGTATAATTGATAGAAATTTCAGTGTTACTTTCATCAACTTCTGGTTCTTTGTCATTAGTTCTCTCTTGGTCTTTCAATATGATCTTTTGGATCATTTAATCCTCTTTTCTTTCGAGAATTTTTATCTTTAGAACCAAGAAGTCGGCCATGCTTCTGGCATACTTTTGGCTCAGCAACTATATGTCAAATCTTTTGTTCTGCTGAAATTTCAATTAGAATAAGAGCATTTATAGTTGGCATATGCGATTTTATTACTCTTCTGGAGTCAACAAAAGCGTCTGGCATTTGATTTGCAATACTTTGCAAATGAATTATCTTTTGAATGTTAAGTTCACACGCGCTTGTATACAGATCAAGATAATTTAATGATGTTGTCCAATCAAGATTTTCTTGTACTGTTTCTATTCTCCCCCTAATTTAGGGAATAATGATTTCACAAGAGAATAAGAAAAGAAATATAAGAAAATGATGACAAGTAGGAAATGCCAAGAAAAATATCTCCTTTTTTTTTTTCACTCTTTCCGGTACTGACTTTTCATCTTCCTCTCTTATATTTTCTTCTCCTCCGACCCTCTACCTACCATCTACCTCTTATTCTTCCTCATACAGATATATATATATATATATATATATATGTATCGATATATATCTCAGTCATCAGTCATTAGTAATTATCAAAAACAAAAATCACAAAGCAGATATGGAGACTCGTAATTCATTTGAGACATTGTCAAATTTTGACTCAGTTTCTGCAGCAGATTTTGATGTATTTTTCTTTTCAAACCAACCGCTTCTGCCTAATTCGAACGCATAAGATTTTGATATGTTTTCCTTTCCAAGCCAACCGCTTCTGCCTAATTCGAATGCAGAAGATTTTGATATGTTTTCTTTTCCAAACCAACCGCTTTCTCCTAATTTCAGGTGAGATACCTTTGAGGACTTCCATTTGTTTTTAGTATGCTTGATAATAAAATTAAACTCTCTTTTGGTTTGTTTTTTATGTAAATCAGTGGAAGTTTTTGAACATACTGCTTTGGACCAAGTTGATCTGCCCCTACAAGAGACTGCTTTTGATATGTTCCTCTTGATGCTATTCCTTTGAATGAGGATATGCTTGTGCATGATCCTTTCTACTCTCTAATGGATTTTGAACAAAGCCAGAATATGTTTCCAGGTTATTATACATTTAAACATGGATTTTGAATGGTATTACCTTTACTGATATTATTTTCTTTTTCTAGGAGAAATAATGAGTGGTCTTGGCAACGAAGTCGGAGTAAGTACTCATGAAATGCATAATATCGAAGTTCAAGATATTATTGCAGACAAAATTCCTGGGGAGAAGAAGATGATTAAGAGGCAGAGAGAGAAAAAGGGTAATAACTCCCAGACACGATCAAGAGAAACAATTTCGCAGTACTTTTACCTACCAATCAAGAGCGCAGCCAAAGAATTGAATATTGGCATAACCCGTCTCAAGAAAAGATGTAGGGAGTTAGGAATTCGTCGATGGCCTCACAGGAAATTGGTGAGCTTGGAGACCATAATCAAGAATGTTCAGGTTTTCTCTCATACATACTTATAATTTACAAGTATGAAACTATGAAAGATTTATAAGTAAATAACCGATGATATCACTTCAATTTACAGGAGATGCAAAATAAAGAAGAAGGAGGACATATGGCTGAGAAGAAGTTGAAAGAAGCCATTGCGATACTGGAATGTGAAAAACAGTTGGTGGAAGAAAGTCCTAATACGCAGTTAGATGACCAAACACAGAAATTGAGACAAGCATGCTTCAAGGCCAAATATAATAAGAAATTTAATTATAATAAACTTAAGGAGATTATAAAATCCCAAGACTCATTTCGCAGTAATTTTACGGCTAATTCTGCTGCTAGTCTCGATGCTGGCTCAAAGGGGAAAGAAAAGGAGGAGGATGTCGAAAAAGAGGAGTTGAAGTCCATAATTACTAATTGTTTGTCTTCCTCTAATGTAAATATTGAAAAAGAACAATTACAAACCTTCATCTTACATTTGTCAGCTCAATTACAAAAGAGCAACTGTAAGCATGTATCCTCAAGTTCATATGAACACTAGTGATATGAATAAAAGATGTGATGCTTATTATTAATGGAAATATCTTTTTCCCTTATTATCTTTTCTGTTCCACTTCAGGTGGCCAGTATTTCTCTGTGATAAAGGAAATATCGAGTGTGTCCATGACCATAACCACGGCCACTGCCACAACTACGACTATAACGATGGCTTCTGTTGGAGCCAACAGCATTCACTTTTGGGAGTGCTGTTGAGCCGACTCATCCGGCTTCATGATTTCTCAATAATAACTCATGTTAAAGTCGTCAATTTTGGATATCCTTTTTCTCGATATTGTTACTCGTAGAACATGAAAAGTGGAGAATGTCTTCTCCAATATAACTTCATCGATAACTTTTTCTCCGTAAAATTTTTAACTAAGATGTAGTTTTATACATCACGGAGTTCACGGTTTTACAATCTTGCAACTTCGGTGCAACAATTCATACCGTGCAGTGGGTAGTACGACCATCTTCGAGTGGTCAAATCTTTCTTTTTATCCACATGACATATGGATCTCTTTTTTTAGCATTTAGATGCATTTACGTATGACATATAAATTTTTTTTTCGTAAATATCAAGGGTTACAAATTCGAATTTAGCGAGATCAATAAATGCGTCACTGTCTTCCGGCTTTAATAACTAGCAGAGACTCGTGCTTGATAACGTGTTATAAAATTAGGGTAGTGTTAGAATAAAATCTTCACACTACACACTAATAAAACTCTAACTATTTTGCACAAGAATTTCTCTCTTTCTTTTCTCTCACAATTTTCTCTAATCTTTCTTTCACTAATCTTTCTTTCACAAAATAATGGTGTATTACAAGCTTAGATAATAGCTCTATTTATAGAGCTCTAATTAGTGGATTACATCATGGCATACATCATCTTCCACTAATTTTAATTAGTGGTGTCTCCACTAAATGGTGGACATGCATAAAAATCTTCTATAATAATTCACATAAATCCATAATTAGTGGAGCCTCCACTAATTAATAAAGATTCCAATAATTCATAATATCTCCTTATTTTAGCAAAAAAGTATTAGATATACAAAAGTAGGGAAAAAAAAATGTTAATATCTATAACAAGAAATAATTATATTAATTCTTTAACAAAATGATAAAATAATTTTTATTTGTAGTGTTACTTATTTTTATTTTAAAAAAGGAAAAGAAAAATTTTCCATGTTTTATTTTTTTTTTATTTACCATTTCGACTTCCATTTTTTTCCTCTTGGATTCTTGGCGTCCATTGTCCAAGAATCCAACTCTATAAAGATATAATCTTTTGTTAAATTGGTGATCCTAATATTTCATGTATTGTAAATGAAGGATCTTCTGCATCAACTTCATAGCACACTGTAAAGCATTTTCAAGTTCAATGAGAGCACTGCAGTCTCTGACTGGAAGCTCAGTTCTTAGTTTATCAAAACTTACAGCAACCCATTGTCAAGCTATTAAAACAGGCTTTATTGTTGATGTTTTCACTGCCAATAACGTCATAAATGGGTATATTAAATGCAGTGAGTTGTGTGTTGCTCTTAACCTGTTCAATGAAATGCCTCACAGAGACTCTGCTTCTTGGAATACCATGGTAGCTGGCTATGTCAATTCTGGGTATTTTCTAAGCGCTTGGGAGTTGTTTAAGTCCATGAAGGTACATGGGCTTGCTTTGGATGGCTATAGTTTTGGGAGCATACTAAAGGGTGTTGCTTGTAACGGTTATTTGTTTGTGGGGCAACAGGTGCATTCGGATGTCATTAAGTGGGGTTATGGAGAAAATGTTTATTCGGGCAGTGCACTTTTGGACATGTATGCAAAGTGTGGTACGGTTGAAGATGCAAGGAAAGTATTTCATTGTATGCCGGAACGTAATTCCGTGTCGTGGAATGCTTTGATTGCAGGGTACACAGAAATAGGTGATCTCGAGAGCTGTTTTCGGTTGCTGAAACAGATGGAATGTGATAGTGTGGAGCTTGATGATGGTACCTTTGCTCCGGTTTTAACGTTGCTTGATGACACCAAGTTTTACAAATTAATAATGCAGCTTCATGCTAAAGTTAGGAAATTGGGTTTAGACTTCCACAGTACTGTGCTTAATGCTGTGATTACTGCTTACTCAGAGTGTGGATCCCTTGAGGATGCAAGGAGAGTTTTTGACAATGCTATTGGTTACCAAGATTTGGTCAGCTGGAATTCGATGCTAGGAGCTTGTTTACAACATGATCAAGGGGAACTTGCATTTCAACTCTTCCTGGAAATGGAGCAGGCTGGAATGGAGCGAGATATCTATACCTATACTAGTATAATAAGTGCTTGTTCTGGAGTTGCACAGCAGAGTCAAGGGAAACCATTGCATGCGTTGGTGATAAAGAGAGGACTGGAGAAGTTAACGTCTGTATCTAATTCATTAATTGCCATGTACTTGAAATTATGTAGTAATGGCATGGAGAATGCGATAAAGGTATTTGAAAGCACTGAAATTAGGGACTCTGTTTCTTGGAATTCTATTTTGACAGGATTATCACAAAATGGACAGAGTGAAAATGCATTGAAGCTTTTCCTGCAAATGCTCTCTGAAAACCTAGAGATTGATCACTATTCCTTTTCGGCTGCCCTCAGATCTTGCTCAGATTTGGCAACACTGCAATTGGGTCAACAAACTCATGTTTTGGCAATAAAATCTGGCTTTGAGAGGAATGAATATGTAGCCAGTGCTTTGATATTTATGTACTTCAAGTGTGGGATGCTTGAGGATGCTAGGAAATCCTTTCAAGCATCACCAGAAGACAGTACAATTGCTTGGAACTCAATTATGTTTGCATATGCACAACATGGGCAAGGTGAGGTGGCGCTTGACCTCTTCTTCCTAATGATAGAGAGAAAAGTAAAGCTGGACTATATAAGCTTTGTGGCAGTCTTGACTGCATGCAGCCACAGTGGCTTGGTTGAAGAAGGTCAAAATTTCCTAAAATCAATGGAATCTGTGTATGGCATTCCACCACGAATGGAACATTATGCATGTGCCATTGACCTACTTGGACGAGCTGGGCGTATAACAGAGGCAAAAGATCTAATCAACAAAATGCCATTTGAGCCTGATGCAATGGTATGGAAAACTCTATTAGGTGCATGTAGGGTATGTGGTGATATTGAAATGGCAACTGAGGTGGCTAGCTATTTGCTGAAACTAGAGCCTAAGGAGCACTGTACTTATGTTCTTCTCTCCGACATGTACGGACATTTTAAAAAGTGGGATGAAATAGCTACTGTAAAAAGGCTCATGAGGGACAAGGATGTCCGGAAAATACCTGGTTGGAGTTGGGTTGAAGTTGAACATGAGGTGCATGCTTTTAATGCACAAGACCATTCACACCCTCATTGTGAAGAAATTTATCAGATGCTGAGAGAATTAATGAATGAGATAAAAAGGTTTGAAAGTTTCATAGAGCCAAACTTTTATACAGATTACCTGGAGGACACGCTGACCATAACTTTTCCCAAGATTCTATGCCAATTTACTGTGTGAGGTTTTGACCTTTTTATTGATGATTGTTCTGTGATAGTAGCCAGCTTCAAGAAAAATATTATCAGTTTTTGGTAGGAGTTGACTGTTTATTAAGCTGAATTATTCCTTGTTTTAGAAGCTGATGGCAAAGCCGTATTCAAAGATTTAGAGGTTTGTTCTGATTAAATCATGCGTATAAAAATCATTTCTTTTTTTACTTTTTATTTGATAAATCATGCTTAGGTAAATAAATTTCTTCATCTTCAGTTCAAATTGTTGTTGACAGCAGAAGTATAGGTACAATGGAAGATATTCCTTCAACTGTTTTCTGAGCAGGTAAAATAAACCATAATTGTCCTTAAAATTTATTTTATTAATCATTGTTTTGTCCTTTCAATTGTTAAGCTGCCAGTGTTATTGTGCAGAATGCTTTATGTGCATAGGGGTAGGATTGTACAGTGTACAGTTTCTCCTCTGCTCTTCTGTAGTCAAGGTTGTGGATATGCATCTTTAAAGCAGCAGTTGGTGTGTCATGATTACAGATTACGCATTCTTGAATCATCAATGCATGTAAGATTTATTTAAAGGAACTTTAGAGCGGCAAGCTGGAGTTTAGAATTTGTAAATTTTTTATAAAAAAAATATGAAAGTGTTTAGAATTTGTATCTACTTGTATATCTTGGAGTCTTCACTTTTCTGGACAGTGAATCCTCTTCTTGATTTTTCCAGGCTAGAAAAGAATTTGCGTGCAATGTCGTTTTGTTTTTCTTTTCTGTTTTTGGTTTACCTTTTGCTTTCCTTTGTCATTGCATGTTGCTTTTTGTTTCTTTTGTTCAACAAATGTGCTTTTCCCATTTGAAGGGCATGCTGAGTGTAACAACCTAAGGGAAGGAATCAAGCTTTCCCTCGATGTAAAACCAGATACAAGCACATCAAAGGTGATTTCCCACCGCCCCCGCTCCCGCTCTTTCAAATTGGGATATTTCTGGAAATCTGCTTGTAAGTGAATAACTTGAGGCTTCCGAGCAATATAAATTTTAGGTTGTTGGATTGGGGAGAGCTTAAGGAGAAAATGAAATTTATGATATAAAATACAGGTTTGATCATGAAAATATTGATGCATTGTGTACACTGCCTAGCACTTCTCTATATCCTTTTCTTCAGTCCTGTGATCTGCATGGTACAAAAGAGGGCTCATTGGGATACTCTGACTGGCAGAATTCAGTTGCAGGAAAATAAGTTGCTGATTACTTAATACAAACATCAGATCTTGTCAGATGATTGCTGCATTAACAACAAAGCAATATTCCTTGTATTCTTTGGTACAGGGTTGTTCAAACCTTGTCACCTATCAAGAACAAGCAGAGATTGACAACATGTGAAGAACAGTGGTTTTTCAAACAATGTTTATGCACAAAAACATCTTGGAGGGAAGAATGACTATCCGAGCAAGAGGATTCCCAATTGAAATCTTAAAATGAAGATCCCAGAGAAGGTTGTGAAGAACTTTATTATTGCTAATTTCCAACTAGAGACAGAATTTTACTTTGCAATGAAGCAGACCAATGTTTCAAATGATGTTGCTTGTATTATGGGAATATCATTAGATTTCTGAAGTTGGACAGGTTTGATGCGACCACAGGAAAAAAAAAAGAAAAATAATAATAATAATAAAGGACCAACCCACCACTGCAGCTTGAAAATCTAAGTCTGTGAGCTATCAGATACATGTTGACTTATCCTTAAAATTAATTGTACTCCTTGTTGGAGTCAAATTAGCGAATTTGCAAGTTGCTTCACACGCTGTTGTTAATAAGTTGTATATACTAACTGAAAACTATTTGAATTGCAATTTGAACCGTATATATGAATAACTACACTGCATATAGATCAGACAAATAACCTCAAGTAAAAAGACAGAAAAAAAAAAATCTTAATATAATATTGCTAACTAAAAAAAAAAAAAAAATCAATGTGTGCACTGATCAAATTGCCAACAAACTATCCCCCCCCCCTTCTTTCGTGTGTGTTCTATTTTTGCCTATTTAATCTAATTTCGTTCAATAACTCTGAAAATGGACCACAGGTTTCGAGGAAAGCCTCATTGCATTTGGCAAAAGCGTCATCACCCAGTGATTGCAATATATGTTGACTAAATTTGTTTGAAAAAAATAATTAATAGTAACATATTGAATAGGATTAATTATGGATGTTGAAAACGGCAACTTTGAAAGTTAATAATTTTTAACTCTTAGTTTAAAATAATTAACGAGAGTTGTTCTTGATATATTAGAGATTATTTTGATTATAGTAGAAGCTATTTTAATAGTGGTAATCTATAATTAAATATCATTAAAATCGGGTGTTTAAATTTATGTTGTACATAAGACTCACATAGAAAAAGTTGAGGAGTGTTGAAGCTCTTATATATTAAAAGGTTTTTTTTATGGATTTGATAGAAAATCTAAAGTAGTGGGACTACCACACGCGTGCGCCGTCCGGTTCAAGCTCGGGCTTGGCCATGTTTTCACGTTCCTCTCTTTTTATTTTACCTAATTAACTCTAACTTGTACAGGAAAAAAAAAGATTAAAAATCGATGAGAATTAGGTCTCCTAATTCGAATGAGTATAGCAATTTTTCCCCCTGAAGAATAGTAATGAGAGAGCCATCTCTTCTGTTCTCTATTCACAATCCATATTTTCCTGACTTAATAGGACCAGCAAACTAATGAGATTTCTTTTTATTTTACTCAATTAACTCTAATTTGTATAGAAAAAAAAAGATGAAAATCGATAAGAATTAGGTCTCTTAATTCATATAAGTATTGTGTTTTTTTCCTTGAAGAATAGTAAGGAGAGAGCCGTCTCTTCTGTTCTTTACTCACAATCCATATTTTCCTGACTTAATGGGATCGGTGAATTGAGGAGATTTTCGAGGTGATTGCAGTTGGTATACATCAATGGCGATTTGAGACTATCTTATCTTGCAAGGAGAGTTGCTATATCCATCGCACCGGTAAGTGAGACGAATAACTTCTTGAAAACAAACCAGTATTGAACTGGTGATTCAGTCTGTAGTTCTATCAAATAAGTTGTTGTCTGGTTCTACAGTTTAGGTCCGTTACTGACTTACTTTTTTGGTTTTGAATTCTGGTTGGTTGCCTTGCATTTGGACTATTTGGCCTTGTCCGCTTTGTTGATAATTGATAATTGCACTTTTGTTAAAGCACTAGCCGCATATAGGCGGTGCTTGTTCAATTTTGTTGAGTTGTCTGTCTGTGCTCATCGTTACCGGTTGGTAATAGTCTTCAAGAAGTTAATTTGTAATTATCAGTTTTTGGGTAATGGCCAATTCATCATGTACTACTTCTGTTGTATAAGCCTTTGGTTGACCTGAATAGTCTACCAGACAAATTTGGTTTAAGGCAGAATTTCAAATGTTGGCAACGACGTATGAAAATTTGGTTGACCATGATGGGCTTGTTGTTAGCAATGCAAGTTGACAGGCCTGTACCAATTGAAAAACATCTTAGAGTGGTTGAGATTGCTACATGGGATGAACAGAACAATGTAGGCAAAGGGACATTACTGGTAGTCTTGACAAATGCTCTCCTTGATGTCTACTGTTCTAAGTCTTACACAGCGACGAGACTATGAGATGAGTTGGATGGGAAATATAATATCGAAAATCAAGGTCTTAAGAGGTATTATGTCTCTAAATTCCTGAAATTTTAGATGGTTGAGGGCAAGTCTGTGACTGAACAGATTCAAGAGCTACAATTGATTATTCACTTGCTCCATTAAATGGATATGGAACTTCTAGATAAGTTCCAAGTGATGTCAGTGATAGAAAAATTTTCTAAGTCTTGGGAGGACTTTGGTATGTCTCTCAAACACAAGATGGAGAAAATTTCTCTAAATGATTTGATAAAATTAATATCCATTGAAGAGCAACATAAGAAGAATAATCATATCATACATGTGGAGTCTAATGTCTATGTGGTAACTCCTGAAAAGAAGAGCGATAATCAGAGGAATATGGAAATTAATTCGAACTCTAAAAATATAAACAAGACAAAAGGTAAGGCTAAAAAGAAACTAAAAACAAACAAACCTTACTGGAATTGTGGTAAGGTTGGGCATTGAGTTAAGAACTATCCGTCTAAGAAGTCCAAAATCAAATAAGGATCAAATTTTGAAGCACATATTAATGTGGTGGTAGAGAATACTAGTCAAATGGAAGCTAATTTGAATACACACCTTGTTGAGGTTTGTGCCATTGATGCTGAGACTGGCATCACTACTTGTAATGATGAAGAAAGGTATGTTTTTGTTAAATCGGAAGTCTTTACTATTTATGAGCTACTTGAATGGCTGGTTGATACTAGAATAAATGCATATGTTTTTGCTGATAAATTACTTTTTGTGTCTTACCAGTTAATTAAAGGAAAAATTGTAAGGATAGGGAACTCAGCTACAGCCAATATGTTAGGGATTGGACGCGTGGATTTAAAGTTTCCTTTAGGGCGTATTCTTTCTCTTCATAGAGTGCAGCTTGTTCCAACAGTTCGTAGAAATATTCTTAGTGGTTCATGTTTAGATAGAGAAGGTTATGAGTTTACTTTTAAATGAAATAAAGTAGTGATTATGCACTACAATATTTTTGTTGGCAAATGTTATTTGTCAGATGATTTATTTAAATTAAGAGTTGAACCATTTACTTCTGATTTGAATAAAACTTCTTTTGTTGAGAATTCTACTTATCCTATGGTGAACATTATTGAATCCACAAATATTTGGTATAATAGACTTGGACATTTAAATTTAGATTCTGTTAAAAGAATGATGAATTTAGATTTAATCCCTAAACAAAAATTGATACGAAGAACAAATGTCAAGTGTGTGTGGAAGATAAAACAATCAGGAAACGTGATCATTCAATTGAATGGGATTAAAAAATACTTGATTTAGTTCACACAGACATTTGTGAATTCAATGAATTGTTTACTAGGGATCATAAGAAAGATTTCATTACTTTTATTAATGATTGCAGTAGATATTGCCATGTTTATTTACTTAAACATAAAAATGAAACACTTGAAAAGTTTTTCATATTTAAAAATGAAGCTGAAACTCAAACTGGCTAGAAACTTAAGAGGTTAAGATCTGATAGAGGTAGAGAGTATATGTTTAATCTATTTGTTAAATATTGCCAAAGTAATGACATAATTTATGAGGAGACACCCCCTTATTCTCCCTAATCTAATGGGATTGCTAAACCAAAAACTAAAACTGTTAAAGATATGATCAACAGTCTACTTCTGAATTCTAGTTGCCTAAGTATATGTAGGGTGAGGCTTTGAATACGGCTTGCTATCTGAATAGAGTCCTTCACAAACATAAAGAGGTAACTCTGTTTGAAGTCTGCAAAAAAGGAAACCCAACTTAAAATACTTCCGTGTGTGGGGTTGTCTTACAAAAGTTCTAATCCTTGAACACAAAAAGAAAAAGTTAGGAACAAAGATTGTTGATTCCATATTTATTGGTTATGTGGAAACAAGATATGCCATGAGTTCTTTATCTGGTATAGATGTTAATACAATTATTCAATACTATGATGCTATATTATTTAAGGATGTGTTTCCCATGAAAACTGGTATGCCTCAATATGTTTCTACTTTAGATTCAGCCTTAGCAACTGATTCCATTCCTGATCATGTGGAAAGGGTTAAAGATGTGGATGTAGGTCCAAATAGTTCTAATACTCAAACTGAGGATTTGGAAGAACATAGAAGGAGTAAGAGAGCGAAGGTAGTCAAGGACTTTGGAAGAGACTTTGTTACTTACAATGTTGAGGACAAATCTTTAACCTTTCAAAAAGCCATGGAAGTAGAGCATTGGAAAGGAGCTGTCAAAAGCGAGATAGATTCTATTATCTCGAATGGGATATGGGAATTGGTTGATCTCTCTTTTGGATGTACTACAATTGGATGTAAATGAATTTTTAAGAAGAAACTCAAACCAGATGGAACCATTAATAAGTATAAAGGCTAGATTAGTTACCAAAGGATTCAGACAAAAAGAGGAAATAGACTATTTTGATACGTATTCTCTTGTTTCTTGTATGACTGCAATCCGAATGCTAATTACATTGGCTTCAATATATAGTTTTACTATCTACCAAATGGATGTGAAGATAGTTTTTCTTCATAATGATCTTAAAGAAGATATATATATGGATCAGTCGGGAGATTTGTAGCCAAAGGAAATGAGCAAAAAGTTTGTAAATTTGTTAAATCCCTATATAGTCTAAAACAAGCACCCAAACAATGATATAAAAAGTTTGATAAAACTATTTTAGCGTTTGGTTTCATCATAAATGAGAATGATAAGTATGTATACTGCAAGGTTAAGGATAATGCATGTATTGTACTATACCTATATGTAGATAATATTTTGCTATTTGGGTCCAATAATGAGATAATTAATGAGACTAAATTATTTTTGAAAAGTAAGTTTGAAATTAAGAATATGGGAGTAGCAAATGTGATTCTTGGCCTTAAGTTGATTCGCTCAACTGAGGGGATAACTATTTCTCAATCTCACTATGTTGAGAGTGTTCTTGAGAAATATGGTTATCAAAATTATAGAGTTGCTAAAACTCTAAATGACCATTCTGTAGCTTTATTTAAGAATGAAAGTAGTATTTTTGTGTCTTAATTAAGATATTCTCAAATTATTGGTAGTTTGCAATATCTTGCAAATGGCTCAAGACCAGATATTTCATTTTCGGTAGCTAAGTTAGTAAGATATATAAGTTGTCTAAATCGGACTTATTAGGAGGCCTTGGATAGAGTACTAAGGTACTTAAAGGAAATAGTTTCCCTTAGGCTGTATTATGAAAAATTTTCTACTGTACTTGAAGGATATAGTGATGCGAGTTGGATTTCTAAGAACTCTAGCAGCAATGGTTGCACTGGGTATGTTTTTACATTACGTGACAGAGCAGTCACTTGGCAATCTTGTAAAAAGACTTTAATAACTCGGTCAACTTTTGAGGCTGACTTATTTGCCTTGGATACTACTGGAACGGAAACTAAATAGTTGTATGGACCATTGTCCTCTTTGCCAATGATCAATAAGCCTGTTACTGATATATCTGCGTATTGTGATAGTCAAACCACAGTTATAAAGATAAAGAATACCAAGTATAATAAAAAGACTAAGAGATACATCCAAGTTAGACTTAAGTCTAAAAGGGAGTTAGTGTCTGAAAAGATGGTATCTGTTGACTTTGTTGGATCTAAAGATAATTAAGGGATTAGAAACATCCTTATTCCTTAAATCTAGGTTGAGAATGAGATTGATAACCCATCAATGATTCACCTATAATAGCAACCCAACTAACTAAGTGGAGATCCTACAAGGTAGTTTAATGTGGTATAAACAAGCTGTCTGAGTGAATCTGACACCTATTTTGATACCTTTTTATCTAGGTCCTTTCCTTGAAAGCCTATAATGCGTTTACTGCAAGTTTAGTAAGAGTTTTTTACTCTGAATGGGATCAAGTCGTTTAGACAAGATGCTAGCAGTACATCTTTAGAGATTGCCAACTATATGAGTAATGTTGTGAGGCCGTAAGTAAAGAAAATTAAAGAAAATTGGGTTTTCTCTGAATACACTCATGAGACAGGATTAAGACACATGGTTATAACGTGTCAATCCTAAAGATTGTCTTTATAGCCGATAGTCTGTTGTTACCAATGGACGCCATCACACTCAAAGTTCAGATTCAAGGCTCAACTCCATCTGTTCCTATGGGGACATAATTTGGATAACTTAGTTAGTGGTTCAAATTGAAAGGTACCATTATCGAAAGTAAATTATGTAAATCCTAGATAGTCTTTAATTATAGATTTGTGAGAGGTTGTTAAAAATGAGAACTTTGAGAGTTAATAATTTTTAACTCATGATTAGTTAGCCTAAAATAATTAATGGGAGTTGTTCTTGACATGTTAGAGATTGTTTTGATTATGGTAGAAGCCATTTCAGTTGTGGGAATTCATAATGAATGTTATTAAAATTGGATGTTTAACCATTTGGGAACTCATTTTGTACATGAGTCCCATATGAAAAAAAGTTGAGGAGTATTGAAGCCCTTATATATTAAAAGACTTTTCTATAGACTTGATAAAAAGCCCAAGCAAGTGGGACTGCTATACGCGCCGCTCACCCGACCCGACTCGGGCATGTTTTCATGTTCCTCTCTTTTTATTTTACCCAATTAAATCTAACTTGTACAGGAAAAAAAAGATCAAAACCTGATAAGAATTAGGTCTCCCAATTCGGATGAGTATAGTGTTTTTTTTTTCCCTTGAAGAATAGTAAGGAGAGAGTCGTTTCTTCTATTCTCTACTCACAATCCATATTTTCCTGACTTAACGAGACCAGTGAATTGAGGAGATTTTTGAGATAATCGCAATTGGTGTGCATCAACAGCGATCTGAGACAGTCTTATCCTGTAAGCAAAGTCGTGGTATCCACCGCATTGGTAAGTGGGGCAAATAACTTCTTGATGGCAAAACAGTATTGAACTAGTGATATGGTTTGTATTTCTATCAAATAAGTTGTTGTTCGGTTCTATGGTTCAGGTTCGTTACTGACTTACTTTTCTGGTTTTAAATTCTGGCTGGTTGCTTTGCATTTGGACTATTTGGCTTTGTTGACTTTGTTGATAATTGATAATTACACTTTTGTTAGAACCCTAGTCGGGTATAAACGGGGCTTATTCAATTCTATTGAGTTACTTGTCTGTGCTCATCGTTATCAATTGCTAACAAAAGAAACCCTACAGTATAGTTGCATCTCCTTTCTCAATACAGAACAATCAAAACCTCTGGTAAGGTTACCAACAAAATTCTCATTTGACCACTATATACCTAGCAATAGTTAAAGATCTTAAGAGTTCTATAAACAAAGAACATCATGAACAAACAAAAATAATGTTCAAATGCACCTCACATTCCTTAAATACAGATGATGAACTCTAGACTTTGCTCAACATACAAGCCCTCAATGATAACATTGAAAAACAAAACCAACATACTAGCAGCTGGTCGTCCTATGAAAGACACCTATGACAATTCCCATATCCTTGTCCATAGGTGACTTGGATGATTGCCCTTCATATTTGATGACATCCTATGATTGTTGCTGACGACTTGAGAAAGACGGTTGTGCTTCCTATTCCACACAGTGATTTCCCATTTATTGTGAGTAGATTTTCAATAACACGAACAAACCAGACACATAGGTTTCTATCAGTTGAATTCTTGCATTTGGCATTCTATAATTTTCTCGTGTTTTTCATTACTTTAAATTCATGATCCATCATGATAGACCATTTTCTAACATCATAAATGACTTGACTTCTTATCTTCAAACCTCATGTGCAACCGTAAGTCATTATTCGATTCTGACCGTTTAACAATGCGAATTCCAGAATCATTGTGTCTCCCCATACATATCCACCAGAGCAAGGCCATAACCATTGGTGGCTCAGAAGCCACATTTACTACAACAATTGTCGTATGGTAGAGATGTTGAGGGTAGGGATGCTGAGCTTCTTATGCTGGTGGTGTAGATGGGCTTGGATGATTAGAACTTAAATCACGTTCCTTTTACTTGCAGTTCCCATCACAGCTGATCGAGAATTACTACCAGTTGAAAAGGTGTAATCTCCAAGTTGCCTACACATAGATGCCTGACATAATGGATTCAAATCGAATGGTGAGTGAAGCTTTGTTTGACTTGGCTCAATGCTTGATAGATTTGCAACCAGGTTTGGAAAAGAGGTATTCCTCATGCTTTCTTGATTCTTGGTTATCTCCACCCTCAAATTGATGTAAAAGCAAAGTTATAAAGGGTCCAACATTATATGCTAGTTTCAAGAAAGATTGAACTTAAATATAGTCGGGGCAGGGGCTCTGCTACTTCCCCAACACATGCTTGATCTCTATGGGGATGTCTCACCCGATGAAATGAAGGTTGCACTTTGGGATATTAGAGACACTAAAGCTCTAGGACTTGACAGTTTCAATGCATTTTTCTTCGAGATGAGCTGGGGTACTGTTGGGTCACTTGTTACGGAGGCTTGCATACTCAGGCAGACTGTCAAGGTAGTGGAACCATGCTGTTATCACCCTTGTACCAAAAATCGAGCATGCTAATGGGGAGCTAGTGGTGACCACCTCCTCAACCCAGTACAAGCAACATTTATTGAGGACCAGTACCTGGTTGATAATGTGTTTTTAGCCCAGGAATTGCTTAGAAACTATGCAAAGAAATGTTGCTCAATGTAGTATGCTATCAAGATTGATTTAAGCAAGATATATGACTGTGTGGATTTCCTCCTTGACGTACTACCGGAGTTTGGCTTCCCAGAACATTTTGTTGGCTGGATCAGGTAGTGCATCTCTATACCGACCTACTCAGTCTCAGTTAACGAGAGTATGTATGGGTTTTTTAAGGGGCGCAGGGGGCTTAGGCAAGGCAACCTGATGTCTCCCCTATTATTTGTCCTGTGCCTTGAATATTTTTCCAGGATTATCAAAGTCAAGACATTGGGACCGCACTTTAACTTCCACCTACAGTGCGCACCTCTTGGCATTATACATCTTGCCTTTACTGATGACTTCCTATTGTTTTGTAGAGGCAAGCGGCAATTAGTTCATACCCTACAGTAATGCCTGATAAAGTTTGAGGAAACATCAGGGCCAACTGTTAGCCTAGCAAAATCGAATATGTTCTCTATAGAACTCAATGAACAGCAGAAGCTTGAGCTTACTACTCTTCGTGATTTCAGCTGGGCTACCTCCCTTTCAAGTACTTGGGTATTCCTATTGTAGCCGATCGAAATAGGGTTACATTCTACAATGTGCTATTTGATAAACTGGCTGAGACTATCGGTAAATAGACGGCTAATGCATTATCTTATGCTGGTAGATTTGAGCTAGTTAGATCGGTCCTCCAAGGGGCAACATGTTTTTGGCTCTCTATTTTCCCTACAACTAGGGGTAATTACCCAATTAAATAGATTGTTGAGAGAATTCCTCTGGAATGGTAAACAGGCCTTGGTTGCCTGGTTGGACATTTGTAAGTCCAAAGTTGAGGGCAGCCTTAATTTCAAGGTCCTAAGTCACTGGAACTTCGGTTTGCTAGCTGAAACACTTTGGCATGTTTAGATTGATAGGCTCACATTATGGATCCAATGGGTGAATCACTATTGCGTGGTAGGTTATTCACTATAGGAGGTAACAGCCAAACCAAATGCCTCCCCACTTATTTAAAAGATTGATGCTTATTAGGAACTGATTAAGGGACCGAGCAGGGTCACAAGTCAAACAACAGAGCTAATCGACACCTAGGCCTTGCAATGCATGGTGTTCACTAGTGTTGCCTATGATTTCTTCAGGGACTGGGCTAGTTATATACTATAAGACAAAATAATATGGAAGAATATACTCAGAGCCAAGCACTTATTCGCCTTATGCCTGGCAATACAATGCAAACTCAGAACTAGAGACACATTACCTTTTGCCCTAGGTGACCCTCAGTGTGCCTTGTGCCGGAACCAACTTGAGACACTAATTCATCTTCTGTTCCAATGCCTGATTGCTAGTCAGGTATGGAATAATATAAACTATGGGTTAAGCTGAGGAGGAACTTGTCCACCGTGCCAAGTGCGGTCAAGTGACTTACTAAGGAGGCACAAGGATTAGTATGGTCGTCGAAGCTGAAATGCTCAGCCTTAGCATCAATGGTGGATCACTTATGGAATACACGCAACCAAGCTATCTTTGAAGATGTGTTGTGCTAACCGACGAAACTCACAGAAGGTTAAAACACATGTATAGAAAGTGATTTTTGTATTGTATTCTCATGTGTTTAACTTTATTTGAGTACAACAATTGAAATTTAGATGGTTTTGTGGCTTAGCTCGTAAGCGTTTTTGTAATCTAGTTTACCAGACGACGCCCATATTGCACATATTGTACATTACTTTTTGATCAATATATACTATTTACATTTTGATAAAAAAAAAAAAGAAAAAGAAAAAAAGAAAGATGTGTAGAGCTAAGTGGAATAGATTCTAATTCAAGATGAATTTGAGTACTAGGGGACTTGAATTCATTAGGCAAATCCTAAATATGCTCCAAATTCTCATTATCATAAAAAACCAGACCTGTATATTGAATTTCCCCTGAATAAAACCATGGTTACCTTCCGATAATCTTCAACCTCACCTTATTCTTATCAAGGCCACTATAAGAACAAATCTTCTTGACTAACTTTGAGTGTTGAATCTGTTGATATGTTATACAATTCTTCTTGACTGGCCTATCAAAATACACAGAACCACGAGCATTTGACAATCCTAATAAAAACGTAAAATGATGGGTTGTCCTAACAACATACCAATGATCTAGACAAAAAGAAAAAAAAAGTGTCTCACTATCAGTAAAATAAATAACTAAAGAACTAAATCAACAATGTGGGCAAAAGAAACTTTTTATTTTGATATTTGACATCTCAACTAGAAGGTTACATTACTTCAGTTGAAAAATGTAATTTACAGATTGTAGCATAGTAAATAAAGTTTAAAGTTGGATTTGCTTAGGCTAGATCTTTTTTAACACTCATTGTCCTTGATACTATTGGATAAGTACATGTTAAGGGCATGAAAATTCCATAAAAAATGCATATACAAGAAACTAGACTGAACAAGCCATGAAATGCATATATTTGAACTCTTTATTTTTAACCAATTAGTTTTGATAGGGAGCATTCAATAGGAAACTACAAATAGGATATCATAAAGTTCTTTGAAGTGGAGACTTGACACATATGTTATTTAATAGGTAGCAATAAAGAATGATATATTCAAAACACACTTGCAGACAGATGCCCTTGGTTCCTTCTGAATTTGAATTATGTATATTACTATTTTTAGATTAAATACCCCAGAATAAATCAAATTTATATGGGTAAATTTTGTTAGAAAGCACTCAGAGAGAAGTTTGAGCTGAGTATGAAACTTAGGAGGTTGGAACACAAATAGAAATAGGCACCAACAAGCCGAGGTAACAAAAAATTGCCACCACCAAGAGAAATAGCATTAACTAAACATGTGGCTTAAGAAAGGCATTAGCCTGCATGTCTTTCAAGATATTTCATAACTAATCCTATGAAGATTTTAACATCAAACGTGAAAATAACCAAACAAAATCAGCTAAGGGATTTCACATGCTACCAAGCAAGCATTCTTTTCCTAGTCATATGAGGTTTTAATGTTAGATTTGGATTGCAATTGGCAACATGACATTGCTGACAGTTCCATTGTGCCTACACTTCTAATATGTATACAACCTTAGCTTGAAATTGAGGACATGAATCTTTCATTTGTTTCCTTTTCTTTTCCCTATTTTCTTTGTGCTTCCATCATTTTTGTCTTTTCATTTTTTGGCGAAAGGAGGGGGATATATTTTGCTAAAACTTGGGAATATTCAAACACCAAAAAAGAGAGGAGAGGCGAGGAGAGGAGGGAGGGAGGGTCTTAGTGAAAACATGTGAAAAAGATGCTATATTCTAGTTCATCAAATTTATTGAAGAACAAAGGTCCCACAAAATCAACATGAATTAGTAGAAGTTCAGGTAAATAATGGAACAGATTGCATGCTAACCAAACTTTTTGGGTATCAAATGACTTTCTAATAATTATGAATGCTCTTCTGACAATAATGAATAGATCTGAAAAATATCAAAACAACATAGAAATTCATCCCATACTAGGATATTCTAAAGAAGCTGCAAGAATTCACACCACAGAAAGATTAATCACTCATTTTTCCTAATGAAAAATGCAAAATCCAGAAATTAAAAGAAGATATATATTCAAGAAAAAAGCTTTACATAAAAATTGATAGTAAGAATTTTGGAAGTGAAACTCTGAGCCAAGCTGCTCATATTCTGTATAGCACCAAATATAGTGACCCTTTGTCATTTGAATCCCCATAATTTAAAAATATCAAGTAAAGGAATCATTTTTGAACAGTCAAACTCATTCCTCATGCCAAAAGGGTCCAGAAATCAACAAAGAATACCTAAAATTCAAGAACTTTAGCAATTTTTTCAAGTAAAGCCTCTAAAACACCAAGAAAATCTTTCACATAGGCTTTGGCTACTGGCACCCTTAACTTGGAAACTCTCCAGGTGCCCGTTGTAGTTTTTAGTGCTTTGGAATGGGAGAGGAGATTCAAGGTATTGATGTATTAAGCCAATGCATTATAAATACAACATTCCCTCCCTCCTTCCTCCTCTACCTTACCTTTCCTCCTCTATCTTGACGCAAGCCTGCCACTGCCACCGCCACCACCATTATCCATGGATAATCTATTGTCTTCCTCCTTATGAATCATGCATGGTGCTTTGAATATAGTTTTTGCCTTGTATCTCACAAAAATTCTGCAAAATAGGCTTATTTTTCATTCCAAATTTGAGAATGTGGTAGCCGCTAGGAAAATTTCAATTTTGGAAAATGCGACCTCGAGAATGAGGTCTCAATTACAAATGAGACATCTAGGTCTTATTCTCCAAATGTGATATTCAAGTCCTTTGCCCACTCCTCTAGAATGCCCATAATGCTCGAATGCAAACCTGTAAATAACCTAAAATCCTTCCCATATTACATGTAAACTACTTGTAATATAACTAAAAAACTTTTTAACAAGATTATAATCATAACCAAGTAACCATATCAGATTTAATAACTATGCACAATGATATAGCAAATATATGAAAACAAATATGTGTAGTCTATTGAGTCCATTCAAAATATATATTCCAAGATACAATATATGTTCTAAAATCACAAGCAAAACAAAATAACCATATTCAAACATACAATAGAATGGATAATAAATGACTATTTTAAATAAACAACATGAAGAAATGAGCTAATCTCTTGAAGTACTAAAATTATTATTAGTACAATTTCTTTAAGTATATCCACTACTTCGACAATTTCTGCATCTTAGAGGAAGAGTTAGGTATGCAATAATCCATATCACCAGATATCCTTAATATTCACAGATGGTCAGGAAGTTCATTTATTATCATTTCTTGTAGAGATGTAAGTGTAAAAGTTGAAGGCATCTAAAATTATTTATCTGCAATATGAAAAAACTTGCCCTCATATGTCAACTCGTAATTTCTTCTAAAATAAAACTCTAAAACAAAGTCATTGGGGTTCCAAAATCTTAATGACATGTTGTAAACTCATGTTACTAAGGTATATCCCATATACTCCACTTTTGGCAACTGCATGATCTCTCCCTCAAATTGGCACTGTAAAAATATGTACCTTTACCTTTTTGTTGCACTGATGAGTTGATCTCAAACATACCGGCCTGTGTATTCAATTTTTCCTCAAAATAAGAATATAATTTTCATATTTCAGATAGTGAAGGGTGTCTTAAATTAGATACTCTATCTCTATGTTCGTTAAAATACTTAACTAACTTAATAAATAAAGTTTCAACTAAAACTTTTAATATGAGAAATCTTACTTTATTGAGAATACTGTTCATGCATTCGAACAAACTAATAGTCATTCAACCATATATATGTCATTTATTATATGATAAAGTCCATTTTTCCAAACTAATTTCCATCAAATAGTTAAGGACACAGACCCATTGCCTAATTAAGCATTTCCATGAATGAATCCATCAATAGTAATACTTCAGATAAATAACTTAGGTGTTGAGAACACATCTCAGAATAACTAATATGAAGTTGAACGTCAAGCGACTTAAATTCATTTGGTAGCATCCAAAAAACCTCGATATCATCATCATCGCTTAACTTATTTGTAGCATATTGTTGATCAAATCCAAAAAGAAATGGTTGTCTTCATTGTCACGTTTCTTTCTCCCAATTCAAGATATCTACGTATCTTGTTAACAAGTTCAGAGGAAGAGATATCTGTTATCAAAGAATGTAAACTTTTTTTAATAGCCCCATCAAATCATATAGAGCCATGATTATCATGTTATATTTGGCAATCCTAAAAAAAGCATAACAAAAGAGGTGGCTCCAATGCATCCATGATAATAATAATATGGACTCAATTTGAGATATAGAGAATATTGATCAAACATAAAAATTCACCACTATTTTAGCAAACAAGAAAAAAAATAATAATAAACATATAAAATTCGTTATTACATAGGTAAAATGTGAGATAGGAATAACTTTATGGAAGAGCATGGTAGAGTATTTGCCTTCTAAATAGTGATTTTCTCTTCAAAATCTAACATAATAATAGCTGCATTTTAGATTTAGGGTAGGAGAGAAAAAGAAAATGAGTACAAATATCCCTATATTCATTGAATGAAAAATGCAAATAATATAATGTATTTTTTTTTAGTAGAAGTTACTTTGATACTTAAACTTGTAAAATTAATAAGTCCATGCCATATTCAGATTTTGACCTCTCAGAAATCACCTAGAACATTGGCACATTGCCCAGAAGTTGATTGGAAGTAAGTAAGGATGAAGATGCAGATCCAACTGATTTTAATTGCATGGATTTGCAAAGGTTGCCTTTGTAGAATAAGACCTCAAGGTCTCATTTTAGGAATGCAACCCTCAGGTCACATTTTAAAATCACATTGCACAAATTCCATGTGTAATTCTAGTAAAGAAATAAAAGTTGAAGAATCACATCTTAATTATCAACCTAATGCTTTGATTCTAGTTTGAAATATTCTTGATTGTTCACTGTCTAACCAATGCAAACTCATTTGTTACGAAAATGCTTCTGTGTTTTGGATATATAGTACTGCAAGTGGTCCCATTAACCAGGTGCTACTTGAATTCGAGCAGATTACCTGCCACAAATTCAACAAAAGCACTTGATACTGTTGTATAAATTATGTTGCTTTTAGACCTTTCTATGGTAGTTGAACCTTTTCATGATTTGAAATAATGTAGACTTGACGGGGAAATTTTCAACTTTGTCTAATCATGTTGAGAAGTTATTTTTTGATTTCTCTTCTTTCTAGAGTAAACAGATTATTAAAGGCACTCTAGTGTAGTATCTCTATGCAAGCTCAGCTTATTTGTCATTTAAGAGGTTAGTTTGTTTGTGTAGGCTCTGATTTAAGTACATGGAACAATAATTTGACATAAGCAAATAGGACTATAGATTTAGATGGGAGAATGACTTCCATTTTCAATTTTCTCTATTATTGTTGAAGGCTTGAAAGTTGCATCTGTAAAATTTTGAACTTGGTAAGTTTAAAAAAGGATAATTGGTGAAAATGCATGGGCTGTAGCTATTCTCAGTAATCCGATTCCTATTTAGCACTAAAGAAATTCTTATAGATGCCGGTTAGAATCATATTGTAATTAATGAATGATGACTACAACAACATCATTCTTTATTAGTGACTTCCCAACAAAAAGATTCCAACTCTCATGTGTTTTGCTAGGCACCAAAAAACTCTAACAAGTTCATAAGAAATTAGAAGAATCCTTATTGTCTTTGTAAATCAGAAGCATAGACTAAGTTATTGACATTCCAAATCTTGATAGTCTTAGCAAGCAGAGATGTAGCAATCCTTGACAACCTTAGACTGAGACGAACATCTGTGATACGTTAGAATGTTCTTCCATTGTGCATTTTTGCTTTCTTGAGTCCACACAACAGAATATGATCTACAACAAAGCCATTCCAAAAGGTTGAAGAGCATCAAGAACAAGAGAACTGAAACTCCTAGAACACTAATAGCATATACAAATAATCTATCAAACAATATATAACATGGCATATACTTTTGACCTTCATGCAACCAAATCAACTGAGTTATTATACATACAAAATACACCCCAGGCTGCATATGTTTTCCACTCTAGCATGTATTTCACATTAAGAAGACACAAACTAATAGTTAATATTAGCAGGAATAGCAGGTTGCCAATATTTTACCACCTCTCTTATGAGTTTCATGTAAGCCAATTTAATAATCACAAGATTTCCACCATAAAAGTTCTTTAACCTTAAGAATTCACAAGTTTTACAGAAGAAATAAACACTGATTAAATGTGGAAAGAGTTATCAATTCCAAGAAAAGGGAAATTTTTTAGGTAACTCAATTCTTAAACAAAGTATATTCAAAACTAAAACAAATTCAAAGAAAAGGCTCAGTTCAAAGCTTGGTCAGTAGTTTCATCCTCCCAAAGAGTAAATATATTGCTCATGCTAAAGCTTTAGTCTATAAAAACCTATAAACTTTGTACTATATTTTCTATATTTTTCTGTAATTTTCATTTATTTTCCTTTTCTTTTTGAAGGTGTGTTTCGTTTTCTTTTGTTTTAGGAATGCACAACCTTGTCAAAGAATATGCTCTTCCTAAAGGAATTCCACCTTCTTGCTTGCTTGTATGAATTTATTGAAACTTGGGAGAGTACTTTTTTTCTCTTATTCTTTTCCCTCTTAATTTTAAGCCCCTTGGTTATGTTTTCTTGTAGTTTAAGTGTGGGGAAGGGATTAGAAGTTAGATATTTTTCTAGGTATGCTTTTTCTTGAGCTAATAATGATGATTTTTCAAATTTCAATTTTGGGGATAATTTTTTAGAATTTTATGATGATAGTGGAAATTGTGGTTTAATGAGTTGATATATTGAAGCTATTATGATTTCTTTTGCTTTGAGATTTATTATATTCCTTATTTGATTGAATTAATCCATAGTTTAACTTTTCTATTAGATTATGATATGTTTAAGACTTGAGAATTAGGGTTACTCTCGTTTATGTTTTTGAGATATTTGAAGCCTTATTCTTATGGTCTTGATGTGGTCGATATGATGAAGTATAAATTGGAATGAATAATTAATGCTTGTTTTTTTAGTAACTTCTAAACTTCTTGTCTGAGTTGAAGCAAATAAGGCAAGAGGTGAGAATAAGAGTTGAAAAAAGAAAGTCGAAGGGATTTATGTACTCATTATTGAAAAAGCGAGGAGAAAAAAAGTTTGGAATATAAAGAGCATCTCCTTCGGCAAAAAACGAGTAAAAAAAAAAACAAAAACAAAGATGAAAAATGAATGCTTGAAAAAAAAGAGGAAAAACTAGTTAAAAAAATAATGACAAAGAGAGATGTGAGAAAACAAGAGTGTGAGTGAAAAAAAAAAATGACGAGTGGACAAATAAAGGGGGCCAATACATTAAGTGAAGAGAAATCCATTCAGTTGAGGTTATGAAATTTCGATTTTGTGAGATTGCCCCTAGTTTGTTATTTGGATGATAGTAGTTTGGAGCCAACTAAAACTGATTTTATTTATGATTATCTTGATTTATATGAGTCATATTTACTTCATTCTTGGCTTAAGGAAAAGAGTGGATAGTGTTTCAAGAATATGGACTTGTGTAACTTTACTTCAATGGTTTTCTGTATATTTAATCTAATACTTGAGTTTACCTTGGGATTAATTGAATTAGATAAGGGGTATAATGTCTTTCTTAGTGAAAGGGATTATAATATTTTGCTATGTTAGCTGTGATGTGATACATCAATGGGTAGTTGTCTTGTGACTAGATTACTCAAAAATATGTTTTGTTTTGCCTTATCTTAAGTGTTTACTTGGAGACAAGCAAATGTTTAAGTGTAGAGGAATTGATAGGACCTAAGTGTACCTATATTTTCCTAACTATTTGAGGTAATTTTGTAATGTTTTGATGTAATAGCTAGCCAATTCCTTTACTTTTTGATTAAATTGAGATAATTAGTTTTAGAAAGGTTTTTGTTGAATTTTGTGCAGAATTGGTAAACTTTAGAACTCATCGTTCCAATATTGGATTGGTGCCGACCCATGATGTCCGAACCAATCTTGGCTTAATTATAGAACAATAGGGCAAAATAGGGGGAAAAGCAGAACAATTTGGCACCGATAGAGGAGTGCTGGTGCTAGCTCAAAGGGACTAAGGCGACCCCATCGTTTTACTAGTTTATGTCAGTGTTGAGCCCGATTTTGAGCCAAGAAAATTACCAAAAAGTCTTTTAGTATCTGACTTGTGCATGGCTTAGAACTCTTAGGAATTGTTTTTGGCAATCTAGAAAGTTCTAAATATAAGAAAAATACAAGCAAAACATGGGGAAATCAAGGGGATTAATTGAAGATTCAAGAGTGGAAGAAGAGAATTCTTCAAAAGAAGTATTGTTTTAAGAGAGTTTTCAATAGGAAAAGAAAATGGCTTGTCTATGAGTTCTTTCTTTTTCCTTTATTTTCTTTTTCTTAAACAATGAGGAGCTCAATATTTTAATTATACTTAGAAGATATTTTTTTTAGATTCATGATTTTTTTTTGGTATGATTTTAATTTTTTAATCAATTGATTGTTATTTCTAGTATTTAGTTACTTGCTTTACTTGATGAATTAATTGATTATTTTTCCCTTTAATTGACTTGGAAAACGAAATTAGAAGTGGGTATTGCAAAAAAAAAAAAAAAAGTTAGGAATAAGAATTTGAGTAATTAAAGATTAGTCGATTTCATTTAAAATATAGGAGTATTAGCTAATTTCATGTTTATATCACCTAGAATATAGGATATTTGTTAAGAATTGAGTTTAATGCATCTTTTGAGTGAATTGATGGGATAGAATGTATCTACTAATTTTTTGGAAGATAGTGAATCCATAATTGCAAACGAAGTAGTTCTAATTTATTTCTTCATTATGCCAAGATGATGATTAATTCAGAGATTTACTAGTCAATTATTATTATGTCTTCAGGGATTTCTATCTATGTACATGTTTTCTCTCCAATGTTTTGTATATATTTGTTTTACTTTTATTTTTTATTGATCAATTTAGTTGTTAGGTTAAACAAAGGATGAAAAGTAATTAGTGTGTATTTGTTCCTTAATGATCAATACTCGTTAATTCTCTTTGCTATATTTTTTTATGGGCATACTTGTTCATATGTGTAATTTGAGGTTACCGTTTTAATTAAAACTTGATTAATAATGAATTTAGAAGTGAATGATTTTTATTACCCAAATTTAACGCATCAAATATCTATGGATAAAATATCGAATATATCCTTACGTAAACCTTATTAGTTGGGAGTTTGAATAAAATATGAAATATATTCTTATATAAATATCTTATTGGTGTCAATATAAATCTCGATAGTTGTAAATTTGAGTAAAATATAAAAGATACTTATATATAAAAATTTCTTGTTGATGACAATGTAAATTTCGATAGCTAATTCAAGAAAAAAAATATATAAAAAATACTTATATGTAAATTGATAATGAACTCAGGAAAAATATAAAAGATATTTATGCGTAAATATCTTATCAGTAACTAATAGACAATTAATAAAGTGTTTCCTTTATTCATTAACAAAATGGCACACCAAATTACATTTTTCCATTTTTGTTTCCTTTTCACTCGTAGTATAGAACTTTGGGCCTTCGAATAATATGAGTCAAAAGCTCAATGAATGATGTGCTGAAACTTCTTTTAAACGAATACATTATGAAATAGATTTCCCCATTTGCAGGTCTCAAACCTTCCAAAAATGACAATACAAGCCAGCCACTACATGTACTTGCGGAAAATACAAACCTTTTCAAAAGTTAAAAAGTTGACAAGACATTTGGGATGCTCCATCTTCTTCATTCTTTTCCCCTCCACATATACCTGCACAGAATGAATCATTGTGAATTTCCTCAATTCAAGTACTAATTTCAAATTTTATTTTTTGCTTGAGGACCAAACTCGCTATATTGGAAGACCACTTATAATATGTAGGAAAATGAAGAAATTAGGGGGAAAAAAAGTTGCAGGTAAACGATACTTTCTTTATTTTAGTAAAATTATTATTTACTATTTTAAGATATCGTGAAATAATTGATACTATATTTCAAACGAAAACTTTTAATATACTTCATATCATAAAAAAATTAATTTTTTTACTTATTTTTTTTATATTTATATTTAACATAAAATATTCACTATCTCAAATATCTTTCATATTTATTAATACTAGATTGCAATTTTATTTGTATAAAATTATGAATCAAGTCAAGCATCAAATCCTGATAGAATAGAGGATAATATTTGCCAAAAACAAATTAAAATTTTAACTATTTTTTGGACAAAAATACCAACAAGGCATACCTGTATGTGACCGAATAGAAAGAATCCCAGGCTTATAGCAACTGATATCTCATATCCTGTTTCTCCTTGTTCTGCTTCAATTCTTTTGGATGATAACTGCTAACTCATCTCCATTTTCTTTTTTTACTGATTTGATTCCCTCGGCTGAATTCATAGCAGTCTCACTGCAATACTTTAATTTTATTACCTTTAGTGAAACACTTTCTTCTAAACAACGAGGGAGCTCCTTAAGTTTTGTACAATTTTCCACATGCAATTGCTCGAGGCATGGAAGTTGATCTTCAGGGGGATTCCATTCTTCGATGTCCATATCATATAAACTCAAGCACTTGAGTCTAGGGAATTGCCCATCAACCATGTCCCACTTTGGCCCCTTAAAAGCACTTTTCAATTTGAGAACCTTTAGATATTTAAAAATTTTCATCTCTGAAATCTCTGTCCATGGCACTTGAAAGCTTGACAGAACCAACTTTTTAAGGTATGGAGGAAAACTGGTGATCTTATAAGGATATAGATTATCCCGATGCGTCACTTCCAGTGATTCAAGTTTCTTGAGAAAATCCAATTTGGTAAGGGTGTAAAATTCTTCATCACGATTGTAAAAGTGAACTTTCAATTTCACAAGATTGGGCATTAACTTCAAAATCTTTTCAATCTTTTGCGCATAACATAATTTTAGGCTGCAAAGGGTCTGCAAGTTATCAAAGAGGGACAACTTCTTCAAGATTTTGTTTGTGTTGTATCTAAAAGAGAAGCGATTACCAACCATGAAATGTCTCAATCTCACCATATTGCAAAGTTTGTCTAGCAATAAATATTTGATATCGCCATGGTGGGATTCCAATATAAAGGTCTCCAGGTTTCGCAGCTTGTGAATTTCTGATAGGGACTTGCAATCAGACCAACCAATAGCTAGGAACCTTAGATGGATCAATGTGAATATGGCAGGACAATCTCCGGGAATATTCAGCACCCTGAGAAGTTTAAAGACACTTAAATTCAATCCTGACTCAAAGCAAATGACTGCCCTTGCACGAGATGAATCATGGAATTCCGCTTGAGGACCACTGATGCACAGACGATATTGCTCTTGCCATTGGGCTTTCTCAGCCTTACCGTCTATTTTCATCATAAAGCTTTCTTCTCCTGATTTTATTAAAGCAAATTCACGTAAGAGATCGTGAACACGGGTTGCTTTAACTCCACCCGAGAATCTGCTTCTGGAAATAGTTACAAGGCTTCTAGATGTAAGCTCATTCAAAATATCTTCTGCTGCATCCTCTAAGCTTCTTCTATCATTCTTTTGCTGGACAAAGCCTTCAGCTATCCAAAGCGAAAACAACTTCCTTGCTGGGACATATGCATCTTCAGGAAAAGCTGCAAAGTAGAGGAAGCATGGTTTCAACTCATCTGGCAAATTCTTGTAACTAAGTTCTAAAACATTCCGGAAGGGGTCTTCTGGATCATCAAGTAGATGTGACATAATGCTTTCTGCAACTTCCTTCCAGGTTTCTTTCTTTGTTGCTCGAAGGATTCCGGCTATCAAATCAACCATAAGGGGTAAACCTTTGCAATTTGTAGCAATTTCTTGTCCAACCCTTTCCAGTTCTGCAGGACAGCTTTCGCTACCAAATATTTTCACTTGTAGCATCTCCCAACTCTTTATCTTTTGATAATGGCCAAAGACGACAGGTATAGGTATTGCCCTCTAATTCAGCTTGTGAAGCAATACCATCAAATCGGCTTGTAAACATAATCCGACTCCCATTCCCATCTGGAAAACAGGCTCTTATATCCTCCCATGGCCGAATATCCCACATATCCAAGAAAATAAGGTATCTTCGGCCTAACAGACTTTGCTTCAACATATGTTCTAAATCATCATCTCTACATTGCTTGCTTTCACAAGTAACTTGTTGTAAAATTTCACGCAACATTCTCCATTTATCATGTACTTGACTAACAGAACACCTTGCAAGAACATGGAAATGGCGGGTAGAGGTGAAATATTGAAACACCGAATCAGCAAGAGTGGTCTTGCCAACTCCAGGCATGCCCACAATTGAGAGAAAATTTAGCTTTTGTGATCTATCTGTCAGTTTATCTTTTATTTCTTCTGCCTCTTTCCCAAAAATTTCAAGCTTAATCATGGTCTGTTCATCTATCTTTCTCTCCTTGAATTGTGGCACAACAATATTTTTAGGGGAATAAGCTTCTAGTGAAATCCGACCAGGGAAGCAAGAGGGCTTCTGCACTGAGGTCTTATCTTTCATCTTGTTTTTGGTAGCTTCAAGCTCCATCTTGGTTGTCTTAATTTTTTCAATGACATCAAATAGCTCCAACTTGTGATGACAGAGGGGTACAGTACCTCCACCCAAAATAAGTCAATGACATATTCAATCTGGTATGCAAAGCCAATAAAATGAGTCCATTGACCTTGAAGTTCCTCAAATTGGCTGGGATGCTTTGCAATTTTACTGAATTCTTCCCTTAGGGATAGTAGCTTCAGAGCTACTTCGATGTGATGCTTAAAAGGGGCAACTAAAATTTGATCAGCATTTTGAAAAAGAGAACCAGTAAGTTTCAATTTGGTGTTTTGAAGCTCCTCCATATTTCGTAACAGAAAACCAAGAAAGCCCTCCCCATTAATTCTTGGAAATATAGACCCCAATGACATTGGAAGATACATGTCATATGCTTTTCTGGCATCTTCCTTTGTAATCTTGACCATCTCCTGCAAACCACAAATTGCTATCTTCACATCGTTGGACTTGTCTCCATCTTGATCAATGTTGTGGAGCGAGTAAATGACACATCCAGCGTCGATAATCAGAAAAACGATACGCTCCAAGAGATTATTGGACATCTGATCAAAATGCTCCTCCAATGATTTATCCATTGCAAAAAATGTGGTGACCAAGCGTAACTCCTCAATCAGGGATAATATTTGCTCCTTATTAGAAGTAATGACACTGAACTTAGTGTCTGAAAGCTCCAATATAAAGCCTTGTAGGGAATCCAGAAATCCCAAATCAAATTCATCCACCAAGATAGAATTTGCTCTGCCGACTTTGAAGCTTTTAGAGAATTGACATAAATCTTTCCAACATCAGGATCTGCCGGATTGAACTTCTGTAGCTCAGATGATAGCTGGCTTTTCATCTTGTTCACCATCTGATCATTTGCCTTATCATTGGAAGAACATAGATAAAGAAAACATGATGCGTTGTCGGCTAGAAGTTTGGCCTGAATTAGCAGATCTTTCAAGTCCTCAAGTTTGCTGCACCTTTTTGCTGTAAAACCCAGAAAACTTCTAAAAAATCTCAAGCTTTGCTGAACGGCTTGGAGTTTTTCCTGAATAGGAGCAATGAATTGAGCATTGCATCTCAACAAATCCTTAGTCTTCTCTAGGAGGAAGCTAAGATTTTCCATTATGACTTCACCATTCATGTCACTAATGGATCCTGAAGATTTGAAAAGCATGGTGTAAACTTGTTGGATATCAGCCACCTCACTTGATTTCAATCCAAGAGTCTCCGACCACTTGAGTTGATCTTCTGCATTATGATAAGGTAGGGATTGATTGGCACGAAGAGGAAATAATGAAATGAACATTTAAAATATTTTTCATGCTATTTTTGCAAAAGGAAATCATTTATTACTTTAGATGGCAACAGCACAAAACTTCTTTGCACGGATATCTCTCACATTATTCCTCATTTCCCTCATACCAACTTATCCTTTCTCTCCTCACACCTCCGTCTAACCTGATAGATCATATAGTATGCTAAAAATTTCTGTGTCTTAACCATTATATTTTTTTTTTCTTTAAAAAACTTACAAAACCCAAAATTTTAAATAAATTAATTGTAGATTTTTTATTTAAAGTTAATATCATGATTATATAACTTATATGAAAATAAAATTTATTAATTTTTTATAGAAATGTTAAGCCGACAATAATTAAATATTATTTTTGATCCATTTTAGAATTTGAATCCAACATTGAGAGTGATTAAAAAAATCAAATAAAACAAAATAAAAGTTGTATTTAAAGATGAGAGAAAACTATTTGTGTGATTTTTATTTATTACATCACTTTGTAGGAAATAAAATAATATAATTAAATTGTACAATAATATAAGAGATATTTAGAAATAATTTTAAAAATTTTTTGGTATGTGTAATGTTTTATTTTAAAATATTAAAAAATTTTGTATTACTTCTTTTCAATATTTTTTTTACATTCCAAATAGAGGAATATAATTTATTTGAAATGATATTCTATAGGTTCACTTTTCAATGGTTTAGACTCCATAACATTACTTTCCTTTTACCAATCAAATGATGCTAGAATACATTTGGATTGGGATTATATTTAGCTATTTTTAATTTAAATATGATTTCGAGTTTTATAAAAATTTTACAGATTCAAATATTAATATTGTAATTTACTTAGAATAAATAATAAATTTACCAATACTTCACAAATTATTTATATTAAATCTTCTTTTTTTTTTGGGGGTGTCAAAACACACGTAAAGTATAACTTTTTTGGGGGGAAAAAATGCAATCTAAGTTCATCCTTACGTGATAAATAAATAATGCAATCTCAGCCTTTGAAAAAATAAATAAACAAATAAATAAAAGTACAATTGCTGGAGATATTAAAAAACTAATTATTGTTGGGGGAAATGTGATGGAGAAGGATAAGTAAGCAGAAGCACTAGAAAATAAAGATATGATAAAAGTCTTCCACCTCTCTTTGTATTTTTTTTTAGAGCGTTTGAATTTTACCTATTTTATGATTTCTTTTAATTAAATAATTTTTGAGAATAATCCCTTTTTTTTGTCCCAAATGAGGAAGAATAAAAGATAGTAATAATTGAATTCAAATTCGAACTCAAAAAATATTAAATTAAAATTGATGCAAACAGCTCAATATATAAGAACTCCACTTGTATACAACCTTACCATCAACATGCAATCTACAAGTAAAAAATGCATATAAAACACTAAAATGAGTAATAGAGGTCTTACCAATTTGGGGCGTGTCGTCAATTGAAAGAATATGTAGCTTTTTGGATCCACTGGTCAGTTGCTCTCCTGTTGCTTCCTCCTTCTCAAAAATCACTGCATTGTTAGTTGTAGTCTTCTTTTCCTTTGCATTCACTGAGGTGTTTTGAAGATTTTTTAACTTCACTGTGATCATTCTCATTTCTTCGATAACAATGAACAACCCCAATTTGTGGCTCCAGAGTGTGCCTTCTCTCTAGAAAAATGATGTGATGACGTATCGGATTAGGTATTCAATGTCACTGAAATGCGTGCTTTGAATTTGAAGTTCTTCATGGTGACTAGGTTGCTTTGCAATAAATTTGTTGAAAGCTTCAAGTAGGGAATATATCTCCTCTGCAAACACCTCAAGTTGATGCTTTAAAGGACACTCTGAATCAAGCATGGTGTGACACTTTGAATCAAGCTCCTCCGAAATATTTTCTAGAAAGAAAATGAAATCCTCTGCATTAGTTTTTGAAAATTTAGGCCGCAATGAGTTTGGAACATATATATCATATGCTTTTCTGGCATCTTTCTTTGCAATCATGACAATGTCCTGCAATTGAGAAAGTGCTTTCTTCAATTCCCCAGCTTCATCTCTATTTTTTTCATCAGCGTGAAGTAAGTAAATGACACATCCGATGTCGATGATCGCAGCATTGATATGACCCAAGAGATTATGAGACATCAGATCTTCTGTTGATTTATCCATTGCACAAGATGAGGTGAGAAATCGCAGCTCCTTGTGGAGGGATAAAATTTGATTTTTGTTACAAGTCATGAAACTGAGCCCAGTGTCTGAAAGCTCCAGTATATCGTCTCGGACAGAATCAAGAAAGCACAAATCAAATTCATCCACCAAAGGAGAATTTCCCTGTTCCGACTTTGAAGCTTTTAAAGCTTTGATATAAATCTCCCCGGGCTGTGTTGAACTAAACTTCTGTACCTCAGATGAAAGCTGCATTTTCACATCCTCCATCATCTTATCATCCACAATACACAGATAAAGGAGGCATGATATTTTCACAGCTGAAAATTCAGCATGAATTAGGAGATCTCTCAATTCTTCAGGCTTGCTGCACCTTTTTGCTGTAAAACTAAGAAAATTTGTCAAAAATCTCAACCTTTTTTTTGCAGCTTCGAGTTCTTTTTTCACAGGAGCAACCAATTCAAAATTATTTCTCAGCAACTCCTCGATATTCCTTAGGAGTGAGTTGAGTTTTCCCATGACACCTTTACCACTCGTGAAAGAAACCAATACCGAAGAAGATTTGGAAAGTATGTTGTAAACTTGTTGGATATCAAACCTTAAAAGCTGACGCTTTTCTAGCGTATCAGAAAGTGAAGCATCCAAGGATTGGGACATAGAATGGATACGAGTGAGGAGAGCTTCCGTATTTCCATCTTCAGTATGCCACTTGCCTTTGGAACTGGGAAAGACTCTGAGAATGCTTACTTTCAATCGAAGAGCATGGACTTCATCTATCAGACTTCGAGGGGAGAAAAGAAAATGCGTTTCATTCTGGATCAGCTCCAGATTAGACTCCATCATCCTCAGTTTATTTTCTGCGACATGATTAAAATATTTTAAGACAACTTATTGACTTATACATAGAAAAGTGTATTGGGGGAAGGAGAAGAATTAGAGGAGCGGAAAGCAGAGCACAAGAGGAGGGGGGGGGAGGAGAGAATTGATTATTTATCCAAACAAATTTAAGCTATTCTTTATTTTTTTTTAAACAAAAAAGGAAAACCTTTTAATTTTCAACATTGTTATGAATTATTGGAATCTCCATTAATTAGTGGAGGCTTCACTAATTATGAATTTATGTGAATTATTAGAGAAGATTTTTATGGATATCCACCATTTAGTGGAGACACCACTAATTGAGATTAGTGGAAGATGATGTATGTCATGATGTATTCCACTAATTAGAGCTCTATAAATAGAGCTATTCTCTAAACTTGTAATATACCATTATTTTGTGAAAGAAAGATTAGAGAAAATTGTGAGAGAAAAGAGAGAGAGAAATTCTTGTGCAAAATAGTTAGAGTTTTATTAGTGTGTAGTGTGACGATTTTATTTTAACACTACTCTAATTTTATAACACGTTATCAGCATGAGACTCTACCGAAGTACTGAAGGTTATATTCACGGTGATACTATTGAAGTGTTCTTAAACAAAAGAGGAAAGTAAGTACTTTTTCCATTTGATTTTGTATCCACATGGCAAATCTTACCAAACTCGAGTTCGCAGCTCTTGATATTATTGGGAAAAACTATTTATCTTGGATACTAGATGCTGAAATGCATTTAGCTGCAATGGGTCTGGAAGATACTATTGTAGAAGGAAATCCATCATTATCACAAAATAATGTTAAAACTATGATTTTTCTCCGTCATCATCTTCATGATGACTTAAAGGTTGAATACCTTACCATGAAAAATTCACTTATTTTGTGGACTAATTTGAAAGAAAGCTTCGATCACCAGAAGATGGTCGTTCTTCCAAAGGCACGGTATGACTGGATGCATTTGCTATTACAAAATTTTAAATCTGTTAGTGAGTATAATTCTGCTATTTTTAAAATTAGCTCGCAGCTAAAACTGTGTGAAAAAAATATTACTGATGAGGATATGTTAGAAAAAACTTTTTCTACTTTTCATGCCTCAAATGTGCTCCTACAGCAGCAATATCGAGAAAAGGGATTCAAGAAATATGCAGAATTGATATCTTGTCTTCTCGTAGCTGAGCAAAATAATGTGTTATTAATGAAAAATCATGAAACTCGACCAACAGGTTCTACTCCATTCCCGGAAGTGAATGATGTTAGAACTCGTAATTTTGGCCCAAGAAGAGGTCGTGGTCATGGATATGGCCGTGGCCGTGGACATATATATTGTCATGACAAAAATATTCATTATGATCGTAACAGTCAAAATAAAGTTACGAGAAATAATGACAACCACCAGAAGTGGCCAAAAATTAACGTGAAAGGAAAAGGAAATGATGTTCCTAAAAATTATGAAGATAAATGTTATCGTTGTGGCATAAAAGGTCATTGGTCTCGTACCTGTCGTACTGCAAAACACCTTGTTGATCTGTATCAGGCGTCTATTGAGAAGAAAGGCAAAAATGTTGAAACAAATTTTACTCTACAACATTCTCTTCATGATAATAATGATATCAACCTTGACGATGTTGATGTAACTCATTTAGACGTGGCTGGTTTCTTTGAGCATCCTGAAGGAAGAATTGAGCATTTGATTGGTGATGGAAGTGTTCAAAATAATTAAAAGTTTACTTTTAATATGTTTCTTTTATATTTTATATTTTTGGCATTGTAATAGTATTTATCGTTTAAGGTTTTTATTATTTGAGTATTTACATTTATAAATGTTTTGTTATGCCCAGATGGCTATTATTCCGCTTACTGGATACACAAATGGCATTGAAGATATATGCCTAATTGATAGTGGTACAACACACACCATATTAAAAGATAAAAAATATTTCTCTTACCTGCAGATGGGAGAAACAAATGTTAATACTATAGGTGGTAGTGTAAAGTTGATTGAAGGCTCTGGAAGAACTAATATTGTATTACCCGGAGGAACAAATGTTGTTATTCCTAAAGCGTTATTTTCTTCAAAATCTCGAAGAAATTTATTAAGCTTTAAAGATATTCGCCGAAATGGATAACACATTGAAACAATGGAAGAAAATAGTTTTGAGTATCTCTGTATTACTCAAATAATGTCGGGTAAGAAATCTTTATTAGAAAAGCTACCATCTCTTTCTTCTGGCCTATATAGCACAAAAATCCATGCAATTGAAATGCATCATTCATTAAATCAGAAGTTTACTGATCCTGTTACATTTATCATTTGGCATGACCGTTTGGGTCATCCAGGAGCTATTATGATGCGAAAAATAATTGAAAATACACATGGTCATCATTTGAAAAGTTAAAGGATTTTGACATATGATAAATTTTCATGTGCTGCATGTTCTCAAGGGAAATTGATTATTAAACCATCTCCAACAAAAGTGGAGTTTGAGTCTCTAGTATTTTTAGAAAGAATTCATGGTGATATATGTGGACCAATTAATCCACCATGTGGGCAATTCAGATACTTTATGATTTTAATTGATGCATCGACCCGATGGTCGCATGTTAGTTTATTATTAACTCGCAACTTGGCGTTCGCGAGATTGCTTGCCCAAATAATTCACTTAAAAGCGCAATTTTCAAATTATCCGATTAAAAGGATCCTTCTAGATAACGCTAGAGAATATTCCTCCCAAGCTTTTGATGCTTATTGCCTGTCAATTGGCATTACTATTGAACATCCAGTAGCTCATGTTCATACTCAGAATGGTCTAGCTGAATCATTCATTAAACGGTTACAATTAATTGCTAGACCGTTATTAATGAGAACAAATCTCCCGACAACTGCTTGGGGACATGCTATTTTGCATGCTGCAGCACTTGTACGCCTAAGGCCAACAAGTTATCACAAATTTTATCCCTTACAATTGGCTTTTGGTTCAGAGCCAAATATAGCTCATTTAAGAATTTTTGGGTGTGCCGTATATGTTCCAATTGTACCAAACCAACGTACAAAGATGGGTCCTCAAAGAAGAAAGGGGATCTACGTTGGATATGCTTCTCCCTCTATTATCAGGTATGTTGAACCCCTAACAGGAGATGTATGCACAACAAGATTTGCTGATTGTCATTTTGATGAATCATTATTCCCTAAATTAGGGGGAGAACCAAAACAACATAAAAAGGATCTTGCTTGGACAACATCATTAAATTATCTTGATCCGCGCACAAGCGCATGTGAACTTGAAGTTCAAAAGATAATTCATTTGCAAAGCATTGCAAATCAAATGCCAGCCGCTTTTGTTGACTCCAGAAGAATTACAAAATCGCATATTCCAGTTATAAATACTCCTATTCGAATTGAAGTTCCAGCAGAACAAAATATTATACCTATAGCTGCTGAGTCAAAAACACGCCAGAAGCGTGGTCGACCTCTTAGTTCTAAAGATTAAAATCCTCAAAAGAAAAGATGATTAAATGATGCAGAAGATCATATTGAAGAAAAGAATGATAAAGACCAAGAGAAAACTGATGACAAAGAACCAGAAGTTGATGAAAGTAACACTGAAATTTCTATCAATTATACCACTTCCGGTAGAAGTTAGAATCGGATAGAAACTGTTGCATACAATATATCTCTTGATGTTACACAGGATAGTGATGATCCTGAACCAATATCAGTTGATGAATGTCGGCATAGAAAAGATTGGCTGCAATGGAAAGATGCGATTCAATCGGAGTTAAATGCACTGACACAACGTGAAGTCTTTGGACCTGCAGTTCGAACACCAGAAGGTGTAAAACCTGTTAGCTACAAATGGATATTTGTGCGAAAGCGCAATAAAAAGAGTGAAATCGTTCGATATAAAGCGCGATTAGTAGCCCACGGTTTTTCACAAAGACCAGGTATTGATTATGATAAAACTTATTCTCCTGTTGTTGATGCTATTACACTCCGATATCTTATCAGTTTGGCAGTACATGAAAAGATAGATATGCGGCAATTAGATGTTGTCACTGCTTACTTGTATGGAAATTTAGAAAATGATATTTACATGAAAATCCCCGAAGGATTTCATATGCCTGAAGCATATAAATATTATCCTCGTGAAAATTACTCCATCAAGTTGCAGAAATCATTATATGGCCTGAAGCAATCTGGGCGCATGTGGTTCACTCGTCTTAGTGAATATTTATTGAAAGCGGGATTTAAAAATGACCAGATATGTCCATGTGTTTTTATTAAAAAATCTGGTTCTAAATTTGTGATATTAGCTATATATGTTGATGATATTAATCTTATTGGAACTTCTGAAGAGCTCCAAGAAATAATTGATTATTTAAAAAGAGAATTCGAAATCAAGGATTTTGGTAAAACCAAATTTTGCCTTGGTTTACAAATTGAACATTTGGAAAGTGGAACATTTATTCACCAATCAATATATACAGCAAAAGTGCTAAAAATATTTTACATGGACAAAACACATTCATTGAGTATTCCAATGATCGTCCGATCATTAAATGTGGATAAAGATCCTTTCCGACCTCAAGAAAATGATGAAGAACTCCTTGGTCCTGAAGTACCATATCTCAGTGCAATTGGTGCATTGATGTATCTTGCTAATAATACACGACCTGATATTGCTTTTGCTGTCAATTTATTAGTAAGATTTAGTTCTTCACCAATACGATGACATTGGAATGGAATTAAACAAGTCCTTCGATATCTCCAAGGTACAATTGATCTCGGATTATTTTATTCAAATAAAACCAGCCCAACATTGATTGGTTATGCAGATGCTGGTTATTTATCTGATCCACATAAATCACGTTCTCAAACGGGCTATCTATTTACATGTGGAAATACTGCTATATCATGGCGTTTTACGAAACAATCTATAGCAGCTACTTCTTCAAATCATGCTGAAATTATAGCCATTCATGAAGCAAGTCGAAAATGTGTATGGCTAAGATCCATGATTTATTATATCCGAGAAAGTTGTGGATTATCATCAATCAAAGATATTCCAACTCCTCTTTATGAAGACAATGCAGCTTGCATAACTCAATTACGAGGAGGATATATTAAAGGAGATCGGACAAAACATATTTCACCAAAATTCTTTTTTACTCATGAACTTCAGAAGAAATGTGAAATTGATGTGCTACAAATTTGGTCATGTGACAACCTCACAGATATTTTCACAAAAACTTTACCGACTACAACATTTGAGAAGTTGAGATATAAAATCGATATGCATCGGTTTAAAGATTTAAAGGAATCATCTCATCAGGGGGAGTAATAAACAGACATATAGAATAGTGTACTCTTTTTCCTTCACTAGATTTTTTTCCCACTGGGTTTTTATCTAGTAAGGTTTTAACGAGGCATATTCTTTATGTAATGGATGGACATCCAAGGGGGAGTGTTATGAATTATTGGAATCTCCATTAATTAGTGGAGGCTCCACTAATTATGGATTTATGTGAATTATTAGAGAAGATTTTTATGAATGTCCACCATTTAGTGGAGACACCACTAATTGAGATTAGTGGAAGATGATGTATGCCATGATGTATTCCACTAATTAGAGCTCTATAAATAGAGCTATTCTCTAAGCTTGTAATACACCATCATTTTGTGAAAGAAAGATTAGTGAAAGAAAGATTAGAGAAAATTGTGAGAGAAAAGAAAGAGAGAAATTCTTGTGCAAAATAGTTAGAGTTTTATTAGTGTGTAGTATGAAGATTTTATTCTAATACTACCCTAATTTTATAACAAACATAATATATTTGTATTGTTTCTTTCTGGAAAGTGGAAAGAACATTTTCAAATAAAATCACAAAAGTCCGTATATATTTTCATATGAAGTCTTACTAGTCATTTTCTTCTTCCCCTCCATCTGGATCGGACAGGTGTCATCTACCATTTTGTACTGAAAACTGAGGACCGCCATCGTATTGAATAATAGCCACAATCCGTGGCACCCGAAGAGACTGCGGGAAAACATTGCTTCAATTTCATCTTCAAGCTGATCATCAAGACAATTAAGCCATAAAAAATATTGATAATCCAAAAATCTATCCCTGAAATCAAAAGGATCATCAGAAGTAAAATTTGGAATCCTCAGCTCTTCTTGAATACGCCCAAAATCTGTAGCCAGAGCAATCGTGTCATTATCGAATCCAGAAGATTTAGAAACTACCCGGTAAACTTGGTCGATATCTGTCTGCAAAAGCTTAAGCCTTTCTCGCAAACCAGACAGCAGAACATCCATGTTTGTGGGCATACCAGACAGCAGACCATCCATGTTTGTCGACGGCATGAACAAAGGTTTTTCCAATGTAGAGCTGTTGAAGAAGCCTATTGAATTCCAGACGAAGTAGGCCGATAATTCTTGATGAAGAAGTCTAACCAAAAGCGTCCAAGATCCAGAAATGCATTGTCGATCCCAACTAGAATATCAGTCAGGAGAGGTTCCAAATTTCCTTTTTCAATATGCAGATTTGCCCTGCAAGTGAGAAGAGCTTCCACAAACCTTCCTTTCAGTTGAAGAATTTGGACTTCAGCTGTTATGATATCCTTTTCTGTGCTCAGCCACCTTCGGATAATCAGCCTGAAATGATCAGAGTTGTCGGAATCCATCAACGTCTGTTGAAAATGGCAACTTTAGGAGTTAATAATTTTTAACTCATGATTAGTTAGCCTAAAACAATTAATGGGAATTGTTCTTGACATGTTAGAGATTGTTTTGATTGTGGTAGAAGCCATTTTCATTGTGGAAATCCATAATTAAATGTTGTTAAAGTTGAGTGTTTAACTATTTGGGAACTCATGTTAGACATGAGTCCCACATGGGAAAAATAGAGGAGTGTGGAAGCCTTTATATACTAAAAAGCTTTTCTATAAACTTAATAGAAAAGCCCAAGGTATGGAGGATGCCACACGCGTGCACCGCCCGGCTGGGCTCGAGCTATGTTTTCACGATCCTCTATTTTTATTTGGCCCAATTAACTCTAACTTGAAAAGAAATAGGAAACATAAAATCTGGTAAGGGAATTAGGGCTTCCTAATCCGAATTGAGTTTTATTTTTCCTAAGGCGAGATTAAAAGGGGGAACAGAGCCGCCATTAGGGAAAACCTCTTTTCGTGCTTTTTTGCTTCCTGCGAGAAAATTCACCGCTTCAGTTCTCTCTCCACGATCCATAATTTTTGACTTATCGGGACCGGTGAACTGAGGGGATTTTCGAGGTGATCACAGTTGGTGTGCATTAACAGTGATCTGAGATCGTCTTATCTTGCAAGAAGAGTCGCTGTACCCATCACACTGGAGTGGGGCGAATAGCTTCTTGAAGGCAAGCCAGTATAAGACTGGTGATTCGGTCAGCAGTACAGTACGTTGCGGCGCAACTTGCCCAGATGAGTGCCAGCGCTAGGTACGTTCTGGTAGAACCGCGAGCAAGTCTCTTAGGTATACTACTGACTTATTTATTAAGTTTGAATTCTGTCTAGTTACATTACGTTTGGACTATATGGCCTTGCCGGCATTGTTGATATTTGATAATTGCAATTGTTAGAGCCCTGGTCGGGTATAAGCGGTGCTTGTTTAATTCAGTTGAGTTGCCTGTCTGTGCTCGTAGGTACCCTCTTTTCTAACAACGTCGACTCACTCACTACGGGAGAATTTGAATCCATTTCTAGACAATGAAAATCCGCTCCTCGCTATAGTTTCTCTCTCTCTCTAATTTCTTTCTATTCTGCAAGCAGAAGAAACCTAAGACGATCTTAATATAGGGCTAACTGCTTCAAAAATTCATTTAACTGGCGAAGGCTTTGTCTTCATCCGAGGAGATAGTGATTGATTAATTGGAAGAGACATAATAACATACTCGTTTCAATTTATCAGTCACAATAAAAAAATTATAGTGTCGTTTTTTATCTGTTATATTAAAAAAATTTAAGTACTATTTGTTGAAATATATGTTCTTTAATTTATCTGATATAATATTAAATAAAGAATTAATTTTATTTGTGCACGATTTTCGTTTAAAAAGCACTCATTGTATTTAAGTAAGTGATCCATGTGAATGGTGGTCTTTCACAGTAAGTTATGAATCACGAGTTACCTAACACATAAATATTTGTTCTTAACCGATTGATGAGAATTAGAATCTCATTATATATGGGTTATTGTGTTATGAATTCTAAATGGGGAATGACTTACCTTTAACCAGTGAGTAGTCCCCTCATTTTATAGCATGATCGTATTTTGAATACGTAGAACAGAACTTATAATAGTAGTTTTTAAAAGTACTATTTAAAAAAATCAGACTATTACTGCTACAGTGTGGACTAATACTCTACCGCTTGAGTATGAGTTGGTAGTCTGACAAAGTTAGAAGCACATACTTTGATATACTATAGTTGAGATTCTTTCGTAGAACTAATATACTTGTATGTTAGGTATATGTGACTAGTTAATTAAGATAGGCTTGTACAAGATAGCTTCTACGCTATATTGTCCCTTGTGACTGTTCAAATGATCTAATTATCCAAGACCCTGGAGAACATGACTTGGATGCTTATTTTAGGGTAGTTCCCTTGAAAAGTCAAAATATTCCAGAAGTCGTAGATCATTGGACTGGAGGTCTAAGAATGGTAGATGTCTATTAGAGATGTGCTAGTACACTTTTTCTCTCTAATTGCACAGCGATGCGTACAGGGATATTTTAGTCATTATACCTGTAGGTCGAAGACTTTTCTAACGCATCATTGTCTTTGGGGTCAATATTTTCTTATGGTGATATTAGGAATTATTTAAAATAAAAAATATAGCTATTTATATAATAATGGTATTTTAGTAGCCAAAACAATGTGTCTTTTGGTCTCCGGAATAGCCCTTAAGTCATAAAAGATTTTGGTCAATAATGGTCTTTTTGGCTTGTTAATTATTTATTAGGTTGTTTAATAAAGCTTAAAAAATAAATAATTGAGATTTATTATTTATAAATATTCAAACTCAAGAATAAATAATTTTTCTGGTCAAATTGAATGCGAATGAATTCTCTCTCAAGTAAGAATTCAAATAATGAGAAAATAAATTGTAGTGCTCTTTTCTTTTGATTTGTAACAATGGAGCTTTTATCATAGTGCTATATTTACACACACACACACATATAAATATATATTATGCACTAATGAAGCTTTTATTTTTTAAATCAAAGTACTATATTTTTTATTATGCACTAATGACGTTTTTATTTTTTAAATCAAAGTGCTATATTTTTTATTATACACTAATTGAGCTTTTAATTCTTAAATCAAAGTGCTATTTCTTTTTGTTATGCATTAGTGGAGCTTTTGATATTGAAATAAAAAAGCTTTCCATTTGTTATGGATTAGTAGAGCTTTTGATTTTTGAAATCAAAGAGAAGAAAAGGAATACAAGAAAGCACATGGTTGTTCATTTCTCGTAAGTGTATTTTGGTGATTCATATACAAGAGAGAGTGGTAGTATTGTTCATTTGCAAAAGAACTCTTGGTTGTTTACAAAGAGATCTTAGTTGTTCATAAGAAGACCAAAGAAAAAGCCTTGTTGAAGCTTTCAACAAAGCTTATCAAAAACCAATCTTCAAACTTTCACCAACTGTACTACCGGTACTATTTTTGAATATTAAAAGCTTCGTGTGAATGAGACGCAGTAGACGTTTGCAAGGACGTGATCCACTAGCCTCAAATATCCTTATATAGACATCTACACCAATGCAAAAGGGCCATCTAATTAAAGAGGTAAATTTTTCGTTATCCTAATATGCTTTCATTTTCATGATTTTTGCTATTTTAAGCCTTCAATTAGTATCAGAGCCATGGTGTTGCAAATATAGGAAGCATGTTAGGCTTAACTAAAATAAGAAAATTTATTTTGGTTGAAATCTGTGATCCTTTGTGCTTACTGGTATGGGTAGTTACTTTGTAAGCTTTGCGAGTGGAAGTATAGGAACAATGTATTTTGACTGCTTTTATAGATATCGTGTAAGCCCAGTGTTTTTAAGGGCATAGGCAGTTGTTATGAATGAGTTTTGATTTTAAAAAAAAAATCGAAACAGTGCATTCTGTCTGAGCTGCCGTTAAGCTGAGCCACCAGCATGCTAAATGAGGAGCCGCAGCACTGAGCTGCGCTAGCAACGGATTGCAATTGCAATCTCTTGTGCGGAAAGCATTTTAACCGCGCAGCTGGGCAGGTTCAGGTGCGCCGGGTCGCAAGCACCCACCTGCATCCGACCCATGGCTGTACCCATGAGCCGTGATCTAATATAGTGGGTGCAATGGACCCGACAGATTAAAAAAAAATTGTGGTCCAATACCGGGCGAAGTTATTTATTTATTATTTTTTTTAGCAATACTTAATATTCTCTGAATATTTTGCATGAAAAATAATAGTAAAGAAAATTTTAGAATTAAACATGATCATTAATTAATTAATATGTTTAATTCTATTATTTAAACACTTAGGTTAAAAGAATAGACAAGTATGAAATTATTTACAATTTTCTAGCATGCTTATTTCTTTTTGTACCATATGTGCGCGTTTTCTCAAAGATCAAAGTCTTTGGGAATTTTTGATAAAGAAATATATATATATTTTTAAATCAAATGGTTAATTTTAATTCGAACAAAAATTAATTTTTGGATATTTTCTCAAAGAATTTTATCCTTGACATAGAAAATATATTTAATTTAGATATTTTTGGGAATTAAAATAGAAAACTATTTTGATTGAATTTTAACAAGAGAAATTATTTTTGTCAAAAACTAGAGATCAAAATATCTCAAAAATTATATTGAAATTTTTTAAATTTATTAACTTAAATAAAATTAACCCATGAAAAAATTTCTCAAAGGGTATAATCCTTTACATAGAAATTTTATGGGTTTAGATATTTTATTTTGAATTAAAAGAAACTGAATTAAAGTTTTCAAAATATATTTTCCAAGAAAAATCCTTATTTTAAAATACTAAGTGGGAGAGGGGTTCCAACGGCTCCAAAGCTTCTATCACGATCCTTATTAGAGATCGTAGGTCCCCTCGCGTCACCATGGAAGTGAACCCGTATAGGATGGGGATACTACAAGGATCTAGAACTAATTGGTGGATGTAATTAATAACTCGAGACACGTGCTATGATCGGTCAGCCCACATTAGAGGTTATAGTGCAGGGAATGTTCATAGAAAATGAGAATAAACGGTCATCCCTGTTGGAAAATATACCCTCTTAGACTAGGTTTCTGATGTAAACATCGAATGTTTTAATAAAAGAATTTATTTCCAGAAATTGTTTGTGAATTTATATTTTATTTGTACACAATTTCGTTTGGAAAAGACTCATTGTGTTTAAGTAAGTGGTCCATGTGAATGGTGGTCTTTCACAGTAAGATATGGATCATGGGTTACTTAACACATAAACGTTTGTTCTTAACCGATTGATGAGAATAAGAATCGCATCATGTCTAGGTTATTATGTTGTGAATTTCAAATGGGGAATGGCTTACCTTTAGCCAGTGAGTAGTCCACTAACTTCATGATATAAGCGTATTTCGAATACGTAGAATATGACATGTAGTAGTGGTTTCTAAAAGCACTATATGGTAGAAATCTAGACTACTACTGCTACAGCGTGGATTAGTACTCTACGACTTGAGTATGAGTTGGTGGTCTGACGAAACTGGAAGTATGTACTTTGATATGCTATAGTTGATATTCTATCGTAAGACCAATATACTTACATATTGGGTATGTGTGACTAGTTAGTTAAGACAGACTTATATAAGATAGTTTCTATTGAAGGCGTAGAAAGCGGGAAAATACAGGGCACGTAGCGGAAGCGATAACCAAAAAAACTGGAAAAAAATAAGAATAGGGGATTCCAGGGCAGGCAACCCTGTCCATATCCCGAGGTTAAAAACTTTTACCTCTTTTTCTCATTCTAAGAGTTAGCCGAACCGGAACGTACGCAACTGGGGTAGGTGTGCTGGTGGAAGCCTCTGGTGCAATTCCTACAAGCCTCCTACTCCGTCATTGCATGTATGTGAATGTCGAACTTTCGGTCTTCCAGTATATGGCCTGCCTAATTACCGTTTGGTGAACAACTAACAGGCTTGGGAATTTTTCTGGAGAGAGAGAGAGAGAGAGAGGCCTGGTCTTGTCTTTCTCAGAGAAGAGGCCGTCCTTTCTTGTGTGGAAAACAACGATGATTATTCACCTTTCCCAATCCTCATATTTAACCTAAATAAAAACACTAGGTTAAACTGGATTGAGCCATTGGACTCTTAATTTAGCCTATTAGACTTAATTAATTATTCTAGCTAGAACCAACGTAATGGCCCAACAAATAATTAATTTTTCAGCCCAAATAATGTTAGGATTCGTGGACTCCTAAACGCGGAAAAAATCCACGAATCCCTTCCGAGGATATAAGTAAACGATTAATAAGACCTTAGGTTTACAGAATTACCTCTTTTTGGTGTAATCGAAATCCTTCGATTCTGATTGTGCTGTTGTACGTACAACCCGAACGATCACCAGACGCTGCAGTGTGCGAACGTCCTCTATAGGTACACATGGCGAACTGACTCGTTGCCCCGAGAGTGTCAGCGCCTAGGGTTTGAGAGGGTTTTTTTTTTTTTTTGGTAAATAGAGGCACGAAATTTTTAACAGAACTAAACTGTTGAGAAGACGGCTAGGGTTGTCTAAAAACCTTCTGAATCCTTTCGAGTCCAAATCTGATAATATCTTATCATATTTTAATTTAAATTCAAATTAAATTAAAAACTGATATGATAAGATTCTGCCATTATCTCGGTAATTTAACTAATTAATTTCTCGAGTCAGATTCTTATAATCTGGATATCATCCAGATACATCGAATGTTGACATATTTCCATATTCATTGTATCTGGTAAATTTTCTAGGTTTGATTAACTTAGACATATTTCCAGATTTTTCGAATATGGCTACCAGAAAAATAACCTAACAAGTTCGCTTATTGTGTGACCCTATAGGTTCATTTAACACTGGCAGTGTGCCTAAATCGTATTTAAATAGCCCACAAGTTATAAGCGATTTCTAACAAAACATTATAACTATCCAGGTTAAATGAAGATCAGTAATCTCTTTAAACCAAACCACAATTTTATATTTAGTCATTTTGTCACACGATATTCAGATTAAGCATAAGGCACGAAATATGTCATCTTTATTGAACTTAATCAATTATTTCTTGATTTCATAGAAGACTGTTCAAATAAATGATATCAATATCCTAGATTGATATATTTGAGTACGGCCATGCATTTTAACAGTCTAACTTATCAAGGGGCCCATGGATATCTCTCCCATAATTGAGAGGGACAAATTCCTTCACTATCAATCATATTCCTCTCCTTGATTTATTCTATATCCAACAATAGTCTAATATATTATCTAGTTAAGGACAACTTTAGACAACGTCAAAATATAGAATTTATCAAGTAGGAAACTTATGATGAATTTAGGTCGAATGACTTTTAATATCATTATGGCTAGAAAGTACTTATGACATGTTCCATGAAGTACTTTCATAGTGGGTCATGTCCAATACAATGTTCTCTAACATTTATTTATGTTTTGACTTGATATTACAAATATCCACGACCAGTAAAACATAGCCATCTAGTCACAAATATACTAATCTTAATTTATTATTGTTCCAATAATAATAATGGATTAGGGACTGTTTTAGAATAGTCATTATATTTATTGTTGGGTTTTACTATCAAGTCACGTATTTGATGACCACAAAACAAAATATACTATTCATGAAAAGGAAAATCTCATATTATTATATAAAACATAATGACAATAGTATAAATACAAATTGACTCTAGGGTATATCCCTAACAGTCTCCCACTTGCACTAAGACCAATTTGGCATAAACCGTAACCCCATTGATCTAGTATGACTATCATGTTTAGACTATGGGAGAGGCTTTGTCAGTGGATCTACAACATTGTCATTAGTTGATACCTTGCATACTTTGACATCTCCTCTATCAACAATTTCTTGAATGAGATGAAAACGTCTAAGTATATGTTTGGATCGCTGATGTGATCTTGGTTTCTTAGCTTGTGTAATGGCTCCATTGTTGTCACAATAGAAATCCACTGGGTTCACAATACTAGGAACTACATATAGTTCTGTAATGAACTTTTTAATCCAAACTGCTTCTTTAGTTGTAGCTGAGGCAGCTACATACTCAGCTTCTGTAGTAGAATCGGCCACGGTGTCTTGCTTTGAACTTTTCCAGCTTACAACACCTCCATTCAAACAAAATAGAAAACCTGATTGCGATCTGTAATCATCTATGTCGGACTGAAAACTAGCATCAGTGTAACTATTTACAACTAGCTCGCCTTCTTGTCCTCCATAAACTAAGAATATATCTTTAGTTCTTCTTAACTACTTCAGTATGTTTTTTACAGCAGTCCAATATGCCTCTCTAGGATTTGACTGGAACCTACTCGTCATGCTCAATGCATATGGTACATCGAGTTGAGTACATAACATGGCATACATGATAGACCCTATAGCGGAAGCATATAGTATCTTGTTCATGCGCTTTTCTTCATCCTTCGTAGAAGGACTTTGAGTTTTGCTGAGCTTAATGCCGTGTGACATTAGCAAGAATCCTCTCTTAGAGTCTTGCATACTGAACCTTTTCAGTACCTTGTCAACGTATGCACTTTGACTTAGTCCAATTAGCTTTCTAGATCTATCTCTACAGATCCTTATGCCTAGAATATAAATAGCTTCACCTAAGTCTTTCATTGAGAAATAATTTCCCAATCATGTCTTTACACTTTGTAGAGTTGGGATGTCATTTCCAATGAGTAAGATGTCATCAACATAAAGTACCAAAAAGACTATAGCATTCCCACTTGTTTTCTTATAGATACAAGGCTCATCTTCATTTTTGATAAAGTTAAATTCTTTAATTGCTTCATCAAAACGAAGATTCTAATTTTGAGATGCTTGCTTCAATCCATAAATGGATCTTTGACACTTGCACACTTTATTAGAATTCAAATGATCATCAAAACCTTTAGGTTGTGTCATGTACACATCCTTGAGTAAGTTTCCATTGAGAAATGCGGTTTTGACATCCATTTGCCAAATCTCATAATCATAATATGCTGCTATGGCAAGAAGAGTTCTAATAGATTTAAGCATTACAACTGGTGAAAAGGTTTCATCATAGTCTATACCATGAATCTGTCTATAACCTTTTGCTACCAGTTGTGCTTTATAAGTATGCACCCCTCCATGTCTGTTTTCTTTTTGAAAACCCATTTACACCCAATGGTTTTTGAACCTTCAGGTGGATTAACCAAAGTCCAGACTTGGTTATCATACATGGATTGCATCTCAGACTTCATTGCCTCTAACCATTTTTTAGAGTCAGAACTCTTAATGGCTTCTAGATAGGAAGTGGGCTTATCATTAACCATAAGCTCCACATTGTGATCATCAGTGATGAGGAATCTATATCTCTTAGGTTGTTGACGAACCCTATCAGATCTTCGAGGTCCTTGTTCTATAGAAGTAGGCTCATCTTGGACTTGTGAGCCATCTAATCGAGGTTCATTATTTGGTTCAGGTACTAATTGTGGCTCTTGAATCTCATCAAGATGTATTTTCAAGAAAGAATCCATTTCGAGCAATAATTACTCTATTTTTTTTTGGGAGATAAAATTGATATCCTTTAGTTTCTTTAGGATACCCCACAAATATGCACTTATCCGATTTAGGTGCAAGTTTATCAGATAATAAACGCTTTACATAAACTTCACAACCCCAAATCTTGAGAAATGACAAACTAGGTTGTCTCACAGTCCATATCTCATATAGCATTTTCTAAATCGATTTAGATAGAATTCGATTTAGTATGAATGCAGCAGTCTCTAGGGCATAACCGAAAAGGAGATTGGAAGATTAGTTTGACTCATCATTGATCGAACCATATTTAATAAAGTCCGATTTCTCTGTTCAAATACACCATTCCATTAAGGTGTTCTAGGTGGAGTTAATTGGGAGATAATTCCACAATTTTTAAGATACTCGTCAAACTCGTGACTTAAGTATTCACCACCTCGATCTGATCGAAGTGTTTTAATACTTTTGCCAAGCTGATTTTGTACTTCATTTTGAAATTCTTTGAATTTCTGGAACAATTCAGATTTGTGGTTCATCAGATACAGGTAGCTATATCTGCTGAAATCATCCGTAAATGTAATGAAGTACTGAAATCTTCCTTTAGCATGTGAATTTATTGGACCACATACATCAGTATGTATTAGGCCCAATAAATCAGTTGCCCTTTCATTTTATCTTTTAAAAGGCGCTTTAATCATTTTGTCTAATAAACAAGAATCACATGTTTCATAGGATTCTAAGTCAAACGAATTTAGAAGCCCATCATTATGAAGCTTTGTTATGCGTTTCTCATTTAAATGGCCCAAACGACAATGTCAGAAGTAAGTTTGATTTAAATCATTGGATTTCAATCTCTTAGTATTAATATTATAGATAGACTTGTTTGAAAATCCACAAAGATTGAGAATATAGAGCCTATTTGATAATGAGGCATCTCCATAAAAAAATGCCGTTTTTATTAATGGAACAAATATTATTCCTAATAACAAATTCAAAACCTTCTGAATCCAAACAAGAAACTGAAATAATATTTCTACTCATAGCAGGAACATAAAAACAATCATTTAGTTCTAAAACAAGCCCACTGGGCAAAATTAATTCAAAAGTTTCTACAGCTACTGCAGCAACTTTTGCTCCATTCGCAACTCGTAGGTCCACCTCGCCTTTTGCCAAGGCTCTACTCCTTTTTAGACCCTGCACATTTACACAAATGTGAGATCTACAACCGATATCCAATACCCATGAATCAGAAGTAGATAAATTAATTTCTATAACATAAATACCTGAAGCGGTAGTCTCACTGTCCTTCTTTTTCTTTACTTCCAAATAGTGCTTGCAATATCTTAACCAATGTCATTGTTCTCCACAATGGTGGCAAGCTCCTTCTTTTGGTGTCTTGGCCTTAGGTTTGGGCTTGAACTTGGACTTTGCCTTGTCCTTGCCCTTACTAGCCATGACTTTGCCCTTTTGGTTGTTCGTTTTCTCTTTCCCTTTTTGAACCATTAGAACATTAGGAGTATTTTTCTTAATGTTTAGTTCAGCTTGTTTTAGCACTCCATGCAATTCAGTGATGGATTTCTCCATGTTATGCATGTTAAAATTCATAACAAACTGGTCATACTCAGGAGGTAATGAACCCAAGATCAAATATGTGGCCATGTCATGATTAACAGGAGCACCAAGCTTATCAAGATGATCAAGATAGTCCTTCATTTTAAGGACATGAGCACTTACCGAGGTGCCAGAAACCATCTTACATACATTTAACGCCTTGTGAGTTTCAAATCTCTCTTGTCGTGCTTGCTCTTGGAACATTTCCTTGAGATGCACAATCATGTCATATGCCTCTACTTCTTCAAACTGTTTTTGAAGTTCAAAGTTCATGGTTGCTAGCATGAGGCAAGTAACATCGTTGGAGTCATCTTTGTGCTTACTATAAGCATCTGTTTCAGCTTTTGGGGCGTTATTTGCTGGAGCAGGGGGAATAGGATTTTCAAGAACATAGAGCCTTTTTTCTTGCTTAAGAACAATTCTTAAGTTTCGTACCCAATCAAGAAAGGTAGTCCCACTAAGCTTATCTTTCTCGAGCACAGATCGCAATGAATTATTCCAACTGTTTGTTGCCATTATCTATATACAAAATATGCAAAGTAATTAATTTTGAGGCTTTAATGAAAAACTCCCACTAAAAGCATTTAAACTTTTTGAAACTTCAACATTTTGATGTTTCGTAGTGGGTAAAATTTTTTTTTCATAAATATTTTATTTTAATCATAAGTAAGCTTTAGCTTTAATCTTATAATTAAACAAAACTCAAATTTTAAATGAGATAGACATCAAATGTCCCAGCTAAAATATCTCATATAATGCCTTAGGCCCAAAACCATTTTGATAGCCTAGTCAAGTTAAACCATATTAAACATATGGAAAACTATTTTCCATCTTGTCTCACTTAGATAATCAAAAGCATCCTACTTTGGCAGGAATGACCATTTGATGATCCAAGTAATAACAAGTGTTTGATTTTGGAAGGCATTTAACACTTAATTTTTTTTAAAATAAAAATTTGATTGTAGTAAGCATGGAATAAACATATCAAATATGCATGCAAGACATAAATAAAAGTGACATAGCATGGCCCATAACCTATGTTGATCATTACGAGTAAAGTGAAGATCAAGGTGGTCAATCTAGGTATATGAACTTCTTAAGCACTCTCTAATGCCTTGAGCATACTCCTCCTTGGTTGTAAATGTAGGCCGTCGTCTTCTTTTACATTGGATAGTAAAATTAAAATAATTCCTATTCTAGGAAAGTAATACAATTTTATAATAATAAAAAATGACACATAGGTCGTATTTAAAAATTACAACTTAAAACAACCAGAATGTAACCTGCCAATCATATTGGGATAAAACGGACCATGCTATGCACTATTCAAAAAAATCCACAACTACAATAAAAAACACTAATGAATAACACACAACGAACAGTTAGTCGGGGTTCCAAGGGGCAGCGCCCCTCATTGAATGAGATTCCGCCTTCTAATTTTTGAATATTTATCAGATTAACGTTCAGACCCCTTAATAACCATCATCGTGAAACTTACATATTACAGACAATTTGCGTTCCCTTTTAATCATATTCGTACAAATAACATATTATCATGGCCGATTAATACAAACAATTCGCAAATATAGAACCACGGATAGCATGCTTACGATACCATATCATATTAAAATTGACTAGCTTACAGACAATCTGCAAATAATTTGGTCTGATTAGACAACTAAGACGCACAGATTAAACCTAATTCAGGCAGTCTGCATACTAAGTATTCTAAAATCATAATCATGTGAACATGCTGATATATACCGTTTAAATTCACAAACACACACACACACACACACACACACACACATTATACATATATTCAACAATACGATTAACACAAATGACTCAACCTAATGGTTTAGCAAGTTGCTCTGATACCACTGTTAGAATTCGTGGACTCCTAAATGGGAAAAACATCCACGAATCCCTTCCGATGATCCAAGTAAACGATTAAGAAGACCTTAGGTTTACAAAATTATCTCTCTTCGGCGTAATCGAGATCCTTCAATTTTGATTGTGCTGTCGTACGTACAACCTAAACGATCACCAGACGCTACAGTGTGCAAACGTCATCTATAGATACACACGACAAATTGACTCGTTGCCCCGAGAGTGCTAGCACTTAGGGTTTGAGAGGGGTTTTTTTCTGGTAAATAGAGGCACGAAATTTTTAACAGAACCGAACTGTTGAGAAGACGGCTAGGGTTTTCTTAAAACCTTCCGAATCCCTTCGAGTCCAAATCTAATAATATCTTATCATATTTTAATTTAAATTCTAATTAAATTAAAACTGATATGATAAAATTCTGCCATTATCTCGGTAATTTAACTAATTAATTTATCGAATCAGATTCTTATAATCTGGACATCATCCAGATACATTGAATGTGGACATTTTTCCAGATTCATTGTATCTAGTAAATTTTCTAAGTTTGATTAACTTAGACATATTTCCAGATTTATCGAATCTGGCTACCAGAAAAATAATCTAACAAGTTTGCTTATTGTGTGACCCTATAAGTTCATTTAACACTGACAGTGTACCTAAATCGTATTTGAATAGCCCACAAGTTATAAACAGTTTCTAGTAAAACATTATAACTATCTATGTTAAATAAAGATCAGTGATCTCTTTGAACCAAACCACAATTTTATATTTAGTCCTTTTGTCACACGATATCCAGATTAAGCATAAGGCACGGAACATGTCATTCTTATTAAGCTTAATCAATTATTTCTTAATTTCATAGTAGACTGCTTAAACAAATGATATCAATATCTTAGATTGACATATTTGAGCATGACCATACATTTTAACAGTCTAACTTATCAAGTGGCCTATGAATATCTCTCCCATAATTGAGAGGGACAAATTCCTTCACTATCAATCATATTCCTCTCCTTGATTAATTTTATATCCAACAATAGTCTAATTTATTATCTGGTTAAAGACAACTTTAAACAACGTCAAAATATAGAATTTATCAAGTAGGAAACTTATGATGAATTTAGGTCGAAGGACTTTTAATATCATTATAGCTAGGAAGTACTTATGACATGTTCAATGAAGTACTCTCACAGTGAGTCATGTCCAATACAATATTCTCTAACATTTATTTATGTTTTGACTTGATATCACAAATATCCATGATCAATAAAATATAGCCATCTAGTCACAAACATACTAATCTTAATTTATTATTATTTCAATAATAATAATGGATTAGGGACTGTTTTAGAATAGTCATTATATTTATTGTTGGGTTTTACTATCAAGTCACGTACTTGATGACCACAAAATAAAATGTACTATTCATGAAAAGGAAAATCTCATATTATTATATAAAACATAACGACAATAGTATAAGTACAAATTGACTCTAGGGCATATCCCTAACAGTTAAATCAGTCCAATTAAATAAGCCTATATTAGTTTAGTCACATGTTAATTCCTAATTATTCAAACTGGGTCAAAGCCCTGAATAATTAATTAACCCACTAAATTAACTTAATTAATTCTCTCTCCATGGACCTTTATTTTATTCTAGCCCAACAATTAAATCAGGCTACTTAAATAAAATAAATTCTATTTAATTTAAGAATAATTCCTTAGTCCGTATTTAATTAGGATTCACGGTCTATATTGTGGACCAAAAGACACACCGCTTTGGCTACTAAAATGATCAAAATACCCTTACCATATAAATAGCTATATTTTACATTTTAAATATTTTTTAATATCACCTAAGAAAATATTGACTCCAAGGATAATGTTGCGTTAGCAATGTCTCCGACCTACAAGTGTAATGACTAAAATATCCCTTTATACATCGCCATACATTTAGAGAGGAAGAAGTGTACTAACATCTCTCTAAATGACATCTACCATCCTTAGGCCTCTAGTCCAATGATCCACGACCTCCTGGATTGTTTCCGCTTTCCAAGGGAACTACCCTAAAGTATACATCCAAGTCATGTTTACCAGGGCTCTAGATATTTAGATCATTTAGACAATTACAATGGGGGATATAGTATAGAAGCTATCTTGTATAAGTCTGTCTTAACTAACTAGTTACACATATCTAACATGCAAGTATATTGGCCCTATGTTAAAACCTCAACTATATCATATCAAAGTATATGCTTCCAGCTTCGTCAGACCACTAACTCATACTCAAGTCGTAGAGTACTAGTCTACGCTGTAGCGGTAGTAGTCTAGGTTTCTACTATATAGTACTTTTAGAAACAACTACTACAGGTTCTATTCTACGTATTTGAAATACGCTTATGTCATGAAGTGAGTGGATTACTCACTAGTTAAAGGTAAACCATTCCCCATTTGAAATTCACAACAAAATAACCTAGACATGATGAGATTCTCATTCTCATCAATCGATTAAGAATGAATGTTTATGTGTTAAGTAACCCGCAATCAATACCTTACTGTGAAAGATCACCATTCACATGGACCACTTATTTAAATACAATGGGTCTTTTCCAAATGTAATTGTGCACAAATAAAATTGTAAATTCACAAACAATTTCTGATACTAAATTCTTTTATTAAAATATTCGATATTTACATCAGAAACTTAGTCTAAGAGGGTATATTTCCCAATATCTATACTATATCGGCCCTTGTAGTTGTCTAAATGATCTAAATATCCAAGGCTCTAGGAAATATGACTTGGATGTTTACTTTAGGGTAGCTCTCTTTAAAAGCGGAAACAATTCAGGAAGTCGTGGATCATTGGACTAGAAGCCTAAGGATGGTAGATATCATTTAGAGAAGTGTTAGTATATTTCTTCCTCTCTAAATGTACAGTAATGTATAAAGAGGTATTTTAGTCATTATACCTGTAGGTTGGAGACTTTGCTAACGCAGTATTGTCATTAGAGTCAATATTTTCTTATGGTGATATTAAAAAATATTTAAAATGTAAAATACAGTTATTTATATGGTAATGGTATTTTGGTCATTTTAGTAGTTGAGGCGGTGCGTCTTTTGGTCCCCAGTATAGACCGTAAGTCCTAATTAAATACAGGCTAAGGAATTGGTCTTAAATTAAATTAAATGAAATTTATTTTATTTAAATTGTCTGATCTAATTATTGGGTTAGAATAAAATAAAGGTCCAGTCCATGAGAGAGAGAATTAATTAAATTAGTTTGGTGGGTTAATTAATTGTTCAGGGCTTTAGCCCAATTTGAATAATTAAAAATTGACCTGAGACTAAACTAATATAGGCATGTTAATTGGACTAGTTTATTTGGGCTGGAAAATTAATTATTTATTGGGCCATTTATTTGGTTTTAATTAGGACAATTAATTTAAGTCTAAAAGGCTAAACCAAGAGTCCAATGGGCCAATCCAATTTAACTTAGGGTTTTATTTAGGTTAAACAGAAGAATAGAGAAACAACGTTGTTTTCACTGCTTCTTCTCTGGTGAAAGAAAAAATGTGACAGCCTCTTTTCTCCCTCTGAAAATTCCTTAGCCCTATGAGTTGTTCACTGGACGAGATTAAGCAGACCATATACTGGAAGATCGAAAGGTTGGCGTTCACATACATGGACAGACGGAGTAGGAGGCTTGCAGGAATCACATCAGAGGTTTCCACTAGTGCACCTATCCCAATATCACACATTCCGGTCTAGCCAATTCTGAGAACAAGGAAAAGAGGTAAAAAAAAATTTTCTCTCGGAGTCCCACCAGGCCGTGACGGGCGTCGGCTCCGACCTATGTGTTTCCTGTTCTTTAGTTTTTCCAATTTTTGCTTCCGCTGCGTGCTTTGTTTTCCCGTCTTAGACCTTCAATTGGTATTAGAGCATGAAGGTTTTGTGAAAATATAGGGAGCATGCATTTAGTTGAATAAAACTGGATACATATGTGTGATTAAACTGTGATCTTTCACTACTTTTGGTATGGATAGATTCTCTGTTAAATCTCTCTCATGGAGGTATAAGAGATTTGTAATTTACTGTTTTTCTTAGCAAATCGTGTAAGCCTAATATTAATGGGTATAGGCGATTGTTGGTTTTTATTGATTTCATTGTATTTGGGTTGAAATCGGAGAGCCAACGTAGTCAGAAATTGCACAGAAAAACAGAGAAAATTCATAGAGGAAAATTGCAGAAAAATCTACAGGAAGAAGACCTGGTTAGATCGAAACCGGTGCTGGCTCGGGTCTGGGATCCAGTCCTCACGCTGGTTACCCGCGAGGTCTGGTTCTATGCGGCGAGTGCAGTGGACCGCAATGCAGATGGGTGCTCGATCCAGTGCGGCAGGTGCAGTGGACCAAGGAGAAATTTTTTATTTTTCTTTGTAATTTTTCTTGCGTTTCTTTTTTGTTTTGGGGTCTATACCAGGCGAAGTTAATATTTGTGCAATAATTAATATCCATGGAATATTTTTGTATGAAAAATATTAGTAAGTGATTTTATGATTAAACAATAATATTAATTAATTAATATATTTAATTCTATTATCTAGGCACCTAGGTTTAAAAATCGAAAATCATAAAAACGTCTACTATTTTCTAGTATGCTATTTGTTTTTAAGTACATATGTGCACGTTTTCTCAAAAACCAAAGTCTTTGGGAATTATTTTGATAATAAAATATTTTTTTTACAAATTAAATGGTTATTTTAACATGAACAAAAATTAATCCTTAGATATTTTCTCAAAGGATTTAATCATTGACATAAAAAATATATTTGATTTAGATATTTTTGTAAGTTAAAATAGAAAGCCATTTTTGTTTTATTTTTTGCACAAGAAAAATTATTTTGTCAAATAAACTTAAGACCAAAGTCTCTAGAAAGTTTTAATTGGAAAATTTTTTAAATCATTAAGTTTTTAACTTAAATAAAATTAGTCCATGGAAGAATCTCTCAAAGGATATAAACTTTGACATAGAGATTTTAATAGATTTAGATATTTTGTTTTTGAGTTAAGGGAAAACTTAATGGAAATTTTCAAAAGGATATTTTTCAGAAAACCCTTATTTTAAAAGACTAAGTAGGAGAGGGGTTCCAACGGCTCCACGGCTTCCATCACGATCTTTATTAGAAATCGTGAATCTCCTCGCGTCACCCTGAGAGTGAGCCCGTATAGGATGGAAATACCACAAAGATTTAGATCTAATAGAAGGATGTAATTAATAACCCAGGACACGTACTATGATCGGCCACCCCACGTTGGAAGTTATAGTGCGAGGTTTGTCCATAGAAAATGAGAGGAAATGGCCATCCCCTCGATAGAGTTATCTTATAGATCATTACCTAGAAGGAAAATTAATTTGTGGTGGTTAACATACTGAGCTTAAGGAACTGTTAATCTTCCCAAGAAGCTATGTCAGTTTTCCTAAGAGCCAAATTAGTTATTATCAGTTTTGATAAAGTGCACAAATTTATTTTGTTTTCACAAACTAAATCATTTTCTTTTATTTTTGATTTTTTTTAGAAATGGTAGGAGGTTCTTTTAGTTCATTGGCCGTTATTCTCTGAGAGAATAAGCCAACGGGACCAAACTATGTGGACTAAAAGAGAAACTTGGACATAATACTCACAGCAAAAGAGTATAAGTATGTGCTTTACGAAACCTGCCCTATTATCGGGGAGGGTTCCATTGCTGAGGAGCGAGGGGCTGAGAAGGCGTGGAAGAAGGCCGACGAGATGGCTCGTTGTTATATATTGGCCTCCATGTCTAATGTGCTCCAGCCAAAACACGAGCACATGGTTTCTGCGTATGATATAAGTCAATCATTGGCCATGATGTTCGCGGACAAGAGCCGGCCTGCAAGGCAGGAGGCTTTTCGAACTATCATAAACACTAAGATGGCTGAGGGAGCATCAGTCAAAGAGCATATGCTCAAGATGATTGCTGCTTTCGAGGAGGCAGAAATCTTAGGGGATGTTATTGACCCCGAGAGCCAAGTAGATATGGTTCTCAAATCTCTATCGAGTTCCTTTACTCAGTTCAAGTTGAACAACATAAACAAGTTAAACATTAGTTTAACTAAGTTGATGAAGGAACTCTAGATGGCGGAGAAGGTCATGAAGCTACAATCTAAGGCTATGATTACTAAGGCTTCATCTTCTAGAACTAGGCCCAAGCCTAGAAAGTTCAAGAAAAAGAAGGGAAATGCAGCGGTCCAACCCAAGACCCAGCCCAAAGACAAACCCAAGGACAAGTGCTTCAAACGTGGACTGAAGGGACACTGGAAAAAGAAGTGTCCAGATTTTCAAGCCAAGAAAAACCCCACAGGTAATGTTTTCTATCTAGAGTCTATATCAATGGTTGGATCAACTTCTATTTGGATTGTTGATTCAGGAGCCACTGATCACATCTGTAACTCTTTGTAGGGGTTTAGATTAGAAGACTCAAAAAGGGCGAACATAGGCTACGTGTGGGAAATGGAGCACAAGTCTGGGCCCTTACAGTGAAAGAGTTGGATCTTATTTTTTATTATAATAGAATAGTAGTTTTAAATGATATCTTATATGTACCTGGATTTCGACAGAATTTGATTTCAGTTGCGAAACTTATAAATCAATGATATTTTGTATCTTTTCATTTTGGTATTTCTATCCGTAGAGATGGAAAAATTTTATGTACTGGATACATGTATGGGAATCTTATTCTTCTTAAACCCTGTTAACAATCAATTAAATAATGCTCAATCTGAGCCTTTAACTAAGAAGAGAAAGACCAATGTCAATGATTTGTATCTTTGGCATCTAATGTTGAGTCATATCAATTCATCCAGGATTCAGAGGTTAATCTATGATGGGCCTTTGGGCTCATTGAGATTGAAAGATTGGCCTCAGTATGAATCCTGTCTAATGGAAAAGATGACCAAAAGGTCATTTACCCATAAGGCGGATAGAGCCAAGGAGGTATTGAGTCTTGTTCATACTGATGTGTGTGGTCCCTTATCTACACCAACTAGAGGGGGTTTTGAGTACTTTATCACTTTCACGGATGATTGTACGAGGTTTGGTTTTATTTACCTGATGAGACACAAGTCTGACTCTTTTGACAAGTTCAAAGAGTTTAAGGCTGAAGTGGAGTGTCAGATAGGTAAATTGATCAAGACCTTACGATCGGATCATGGTGGAGAGTACCTCCTTGGTGAATTCAAGGACTACATGGTACATCATGGAATAGTATCCCAACTCTTTGTGCCGGGGAGACCCCAGCAGAACGGAGTAGCTGAGAGAAGAAACAAGACATCGATGGAAATGGTCTGAAGCATAATATCTTTTGCTACTCTTCTAATGTCTTTTTGGGGATATGCCCTGGAAACAACGACATGCATTCTGAATTTGGTGCCTTCTAAATCAATACCTAGGACTCCCTATAAGATGTGGACTGGGCGTCAGCTAAGTCTGAATCATCTCAGGTTATAGGGTTATCCAGCTTATGTATTGGTCAAGGGAGACAAGTTGGAACTAAGATCAGAATTATGCAATTTTATTGGATATCCAAAAGGGACAAATGGTGGTTACTTTTATCATCCTAGGGAGCAGAAAGTACTGGTTAGTGCCAATGCTAAATACTTAGAGGATGATCAGAATACTTCCACGAAAGGTTCAACTAGGTTGAAACTTGAGGAGAAGTTATTTTTAGAATCAACTTCTTCTGACTCGATTATGGAACAAGAAGAGGCACAGCCTCAAGAGCCTATATAAATAGAGCCTCGTCGTAATGGGAGAGTGTCGAGGGTTCCAGAAAGATGGACTGGAGAAGCTTTCAAATTAGTCTTCGACCATTAGGAACAAGACCCAACTAGATACGAGAAGGCTATTGCTAATGCCGATGCAAATCTATGGCACGAAGCAATAAAAGTCGAGATTGAGTCTATGTACTTCAATCAGGTTTGGGATCTTGTAGCTTCACTTGAAGGGATAGAATTCATTGGGTGTAAGTAGGTATACAAGAGGAAGAGGGAAGTGGATAGGAAGGTAGAAACCTTCAAAGTTAGGCTTGTAGCAAAAGGATATACTCAGAAAGAAGGAATCGATTATGAGAAAACCTTTTTCCCGGTAGCCATGCTAAAGTCCATCCATATCCTCCTTGCCATTGCATGTCATTATGACTATAAGATATGACAAATGAATATCAAGACGGAATTTTTAAATGGCCATTTTTGCGAAGACATCTATATGTCCCAACCAGAAGGCTTTATTGCTAAAGGCCAAGAACATATGGTTTGCAAGCTTAAGAAGTCTATTTATAGACTTAAGCAGGCATCGAGAGCATGGAACATTCGTTTTGACGAGACTGTAAAGTCTTATAGTTTCATTCAAAACGAGGATGAACCATTCTTGTACAGGAAACTTGAAGGCATTAATGTGGTTTTTCTTGTCTTGTATGTTGATGACATTCTACTCATTGAAAATGGTGTAGGGTCATTGTCATCTATAAAGGTTTGGCTGTCTAGTCAATTTAATATGAAGGACTTGGGAGAAGCCAGCTACATTCTCGGGATTAGACTTCTTAGAAATAGGAAGCAGAGAATATTAGGATTATCCCAAGCGGCATACATTGACAAGATACTGGCCAAGTACAACATGGACTCATATAAGGGAGTTCTAATTTGTTGTAGATATGGGTTGTCATTTTTTTCAAGGGACTGTCATAAGTCTCTAGAACAAAAGGATAGAATGAGTAGGATTCCCTACGCTTCGGCTGTGGGAAGTCTCATGTACACCATGCTATGTATTGGGCCAGATATTTTCTTTGCCGTAGGCTTGGTTAGCAGATATCAGTTAAACCCTAAGGAGGTTCATTGGTAAGCTGTAAAGCATATTCTCAAGTACCTCAAGGGAACGAGAGATTATATGCTGGTTTACAGGACTGATGACTTGGTTCCTACAGGATACACAGACTCAGACTTCCAGGTAGATAAGGATGAAAGAAAATTCACTAGTGGATATGTCTTCATCTTGTCTGGAGGAGCCATTTCAAGGAGGAGTATCAAGCAATCTTACATTGCTGACTCAAGCATGGAAGCTGAGTATATGGCAGCTTCAAAGGCATCCAAGGAAGCAGTCTAGCTCCGAAAGTTCCTTTCAGAACTTGGAGTCGTGCCATACATGGAGATGCCGATTGTGATGTATTGTGACAACACTGGAGTAGTATCGCAATCCAAAGAACCTAGGAATCACAAGAAAGGGAAGCACATAGAAAGGAAGTGCCACCTGATCCGGGATTTCATGCAGAGACAGGAAGTCGTGGTGGAACAGATTGCCTCCGAGAACAATTTAGCAGATCCATTTACCAAGCCTTTGGTTGAGAGAGTTTTCAAGAGACACTTAGATGCCATAGGGGTAGGCATCTACGAACTTACTTAGTCTTAGAGTGCAAGTGGGAGATTATTGGGAAATATGTCCTCTTAGACTAATTTTCTGATGTAAATATTGAATGTTTTAATAAAAGAATTTATTTTCAGAAATTATTTGTGAATTTACATTTAATTTGTGTACAATTTCGTTTGGAAAAGACCCATTGTGTTTAAGCAAGTGGTTCATATGAATAGTAGTCTTTCACAGTAAGGTATAGATTTTGGGTTACTTAATACATAAACATTTGTTCTTAACCGATTGATGAGAATGAGAATCTCATCATGTTTAGGTTATTATGTTGTGAATTCTAAATAGGGAATGGCTTACCTTTAGCCAATGAGTAATCTACTCACTTCATGACATAAGCGTATTTCGAATACGTAGAACATGACCTATAGTAGTGGTTTCTAAAAGTACTATATGGTAGAAACCTAGACTACTAATGCTACAGCATGGACTAGTACTCTACGACTTGAATATGAGTTGGTGGTCTGACGAAGCTAGAAGCATGTACTTTGATATGCTATAGTTGAGGTTCTATCATAGGACCAATATACTCGCATATTGTGTATGTGTGACTAGTTAGTTAAGACAGACTTATACAAGATAGTTTCTATACTATATCGCTCCTTGTAGTTGTCTGAATAATCTAAATATCTAGGGCCCTAGGAAATATGACTTGGATGTTTGCTTTAGGGTAGCTCTCTTGGAAAGTAGAAACAATCCAGGAAGTTTTGGATCATTGAACTAGAAGCCTAATGATAGTAGATATCATTTAGAGAGGTGTTAGTACATTTCTTCCTTTCTAAATGTACGACAATGTATAGAAGGGTATTTTAGTCATTACACCTGTGGGTCGGAGACTTTGCTAACGCAGTATTGTCCTTGGGGTCAATATTTTCTTATGGCGATATTAGAAACTATTTAAAATGTAAAATACAACTATTTATATGACAAGGGTATTTTGGTCATTTTAGTAGTCAAGGCGGTGTGTCTTTTGGTCCCCAATATAGATCATGAGTTCTAATTAAATACAGGCTAAAGAATTGGTTTTAAATTAAATTAAATGAAATTTATTTTATTTAAGTCGTCTAATCTAATTATTGGGTTAGAATAAAATAAAGGTCCATGGAGAGAGAGAATTAATTAAATTAGTTTGGTTGGTTAATTAATTGTTCAGGGCTTTGGCCCAATTTGAATAATTAAAGATTGACCTGGAACTAAACTAATATATGCTTGTTAATTGGACTAGTTTATTTGTGCTGAAAAATTAATTAATTATTTATTTGGCCATTTATTTGGTTCTAATTAGGATAATTAATTTAAGTCCAAAAGGCTAAACTAAGAGTCCAATGGGCCAATCCAGTTTAACCTAGGGTTTTATTTAGGTTAAACAGGAAAATAGAGAAACAACGTTATTTTCACTGCTTCTTCTCTGGTGAAAGAAAAAACGTGACAGCCCCTTTTCTCTCTCTGAAAATTCCTTAGCCCTGTGAGTTGTTTACCGAACGGGATTAGGCAGGTCATATATTGAAAGATCAAGAGGTTGGCATTCACATACATGCATAGACGGAGTAGGAGGCTTGCAGGAATCGCACCAAAGGTTTTCACTAGCACACATATCCCAGTATTACACATTCCGGTCCAGCCAATTCTGAGAATGAGGAAAAGAGGTAAAAAAAAAAATTTCCTCAGAGTCCCGCCAGGCCGTGACCAGTGCCGGCTCCGACTTGTGTGTTTCCTAATTTTTGCTTCTACTGCGTGCTTTGTTTTCCTGTCTTAGACCTTCAATCCCACGATGGAGTTATCTTCTAGATCATTACCTAGAAGAAAAATTAATTTGTGATGGTTAATATATTTAGCTTAGAAAATGGTTAATCTTTCCAAGAAGCTATGTCAGGTTTTTCTAAGAGTCAAATTAATTATATTAAGATATTAGTGATAGGGTTAACTATTATCAGATTTAATATGAGGATAAAGTCACAAACTAAATTTTTGTTTATTTTCGATATTTCAGAAATGGTTGGTGGAGGTTCTTTTAGTCCATTAGCCGTTATTCTCCGTGAAAATAAGCTAACGGAACTAAATTATGTGGACTGGAAAAAGAACTTAGACATAATACTCACTGTTGAGGAGTATAAATATGTCCTATTTGAAACCTGCCTTGTTATTGGGGAGGGTTCCACCGCGGAGGAGCGTGAGGCTGAAAAAACATGGAAGAAGGCCAACGAAATGGCTCGATGCTACATGTTTGCATCTATATCTAATGTGCTCCAGTCAAAACACGAGCACATGACCACTGCATATGACATTAGCCAATCATTAGCCACGATATTTGCCAATAAGAGCCAGCCCACAAGGCAGGAAGCTCTTAGGACGATCATAAACACTAAGATGGCTGATGGAGCATCAGTTAGGGAGCATATGCTTAAAATGACTGCTGCTTTTGAAGAAATGGAAGTCTTAGGGGTTGTAATTGACCCTGAGAGCCTAGTGGACATGATTCTCGAATATCTGCCAGGCTCTTTTACTCAGTTCAAGTTGAACTACAACATGAACAAATTGAATATGACTTTAACTAAGTTAATGAAAGAGTTTCAGGTGGCGGAGAAGGTCATGAAGCCACAGTCTAAGGCTATGATTGCTAGGACCTTTTCTTCTAGAACTGGGTCCAAGCCCAGGAAGTTCAAGAAGAAGAAGGAAAATACACAGGCCCAACCCAAGAACCAACCCAACAAGCCCAAAGGCAAATGCTTCAAATGCGGGCAGAAAGGACACTGGAAAAAGGAGTGTCCAGAACTTCAGGGCAAGAAAAATCCTACAGGTTTTGTTCTCTATCTAGAGTCTATTTCAATGGTTGGATCAACTTCCACTTGGATTGTTGATTCTGGTGCCATTGATCATATCTGTAACTCCTTACAGGAGTTTAAGAAGATAAGAAGACTCCAGAAGGGCGGGCATAGACTACGAGTAGGAAATAGAGTACGAGTATGGGCCCTTGCAGTGGGAGAGCTGGATCTAGTCTTTGATTGTAATAAAGTGATTGTATTAAAGGATGTTTTATATGTACCCGATTTTAAACAGAATTTGATTTCAGTTGCAAAGCTAATAAATCATGAATATTATGTTTTTTCTATTCTGGTATTACTATCAGTAGAAATGAAGAAGTTTTATGTACAGGGCATATGTATGGAAACTTATTCTTTTTAAATCCTATAAATAATCAAATAAATAATGCTTAATCTAAACCTTTAAGGAAGAAGAGAAATACCAATGTTAATGACTCATATCTTTGGCATCTAAGGTTGGGCTATATTAACTCAACCAAGATTCAGAGGTTAATTCATAATGGGCCCCTGGGCACATTAAGATTGAAAAATTGGTCTCAGTGTGAATCATGCCTAATGGAAAAAATGACCAAAAGGTCATTTACCTAAAAGGTTGATAGAGTCAAGGAGATATTGGGTCTTGTTCATACTGATGTGTGTGGTCCTTTGTCTACTCAAGCTAGAGGGGGCTTTGAGTACTTCATCACTTTCACGGATGATTGTACAATGTTTGGTTTTGTCTACCTGATGAGGCACAAGTCAACTCTTTTGACAAATTCAAAGAGTTTAAGGCTGAAGTGGAGCGTTGGACAGGTAAACTGATCAAAATCTTACAATCGGATCGTGGTGGAGAACACCTCCTCGGTGAGTTTAAGGATTAAATGGCACATTACGATATAGTATCTCAGCTCTCTGCACTGGGTACACCCCAGCAAAATGGAGTAGCTGAGAGAAAGAACAGGATATTAATGGAAATGGTCCGAAGCATAATGTCTCATGCTACTCTTCCGGTCTCTTTTTGAGGATATGCCTTGGAAAAAACAGCTGGTGCCTTCCAAGTCAGTACTTAGGACACCTTATGAGATATGGATTGGACGTAAGCCAAGTCTAAATCATCTCAGGATATGGGGCTGTTCAGCTTATGTACTGATCAAGGGAGACAAGTTAGAACCAAGATCATAATTATGCTACTTTGTTGGGTATCCAAAAGGGACAAAAAGAGGTTACTTTTATCATCCCAAGAAGCAGAAAGTACTGGTAAGCACTAATGCTAGATACTTGAAGAATGATCAAAGTAGTTCGACTAAAGATTCAACAAGGTTGGAACTCCAGGAGAAGTTATCTTTGGAATCAACTTCTTCCGACCCAATTATAGAACAAGAAGAGGCACAGCCTCAAGAAGCTGTACAAATGGAGCTTCGTCATAGTGAGAGGATATCTAGAATTCCAGAAAGATGGACATGAGAGGCTTTCAAGCTGGTCTCTGACCATCAGGAATAAGATCCCATTAGATACAAAGAAGCTATTACTGATGCCGATGCAGATCTATGGCATGAAGCAATGAAAGTCAATATTGAGTCTATATACTTCAATCAGGTTTGGGATCTTGTAACTTCACCTGAAGGAATAAAACACATTGGGTGTAAGTAGCTATACAAGAGAAAAAGGGGAGCGGATGGAAAGGTGGAAACCTTCAAAGTTAGACTTGTGGCAAAAGGGTATACTTAGAAAGAGAAAATCGATTATAATGAAACTTTTTTCCCGATAGCCATGTTTAAGTCCATCCGTATCCTCTTTGCCATTGCATGTCATTACGACTATAAGATACGACAAATGGATGTCAAGACGGCATTTCTTAATGACCATCTTAACGAAGACATCTATATGTCCCAACCGGAAGGTTTTATTACTAAAGGCCAGGAATATATGGTTTGCAAGTTTAAGAAGTCTATTTATGAACTTAAGTAGGCATTTAGAACATGGAACATTCATTTTGATGAGACTGTAAAGTCTTACAGTTTCATTCAAAACGAGGATGAACCATGCATGTACAGGAAATTGGAAGGCATAAATGTGATTTTTCTTATCCTATATGTGGATGACATTCTATTAATTTGGAATGACGTAAGGACATTGTCATCTACTAAGGTTTGGCTATCTAGTCAATTTAGTATGAAGGACTTAGGAGAAGCCAGTTACATTCTCAAGATTAAGCTTCTTAGAAATAAGAAACAGAGAATGTTAGGATTATCCCAAGTAATATACATTGACAAAATGCTGACCAAGTTTAGCATGAACTCATGCAAGGGAGCTCTAATCCTTTGCAGACATGGGTTGTCTTTTTGTTCTAAGGACTGTCCTAAGTCTCAAGAGAAAAAAGACAGGATGAGTAGGATTCTCTACACTTCGGCTGTAGGAAGTTTTATGTACGTCATATTGTGTACTAGGCCAGATATCTATTTTGCCGTAGGTTTAGTTAGTAGATATCAGTAAAACCCTAAGGAGGTTCATTGACAAGTTGTAAAGCATATTCTTACGTACCTCAATAGTACAAAAGATTATATGTTGGTTTATAGGATTGACGACTTGGTTCCAACTGGATATACAGACTCAGATTTTTAGGCAGATAAGGATGAGAGAAAATCTACTAGTAGATATATCTTCACCTTGTCTGGAGGAGCTATGTCATAGAAGAGTATCAAGCAATCTTATATTGCTGACTCAATCATGGAAGCTAAGTATGTGGCAGCCTCGAAAGCGTCTAAGGAAGTAGTCTGGTTTTGGAAGTTCCTTTCAGAACTTGGAGTTGTGCCACACATAGACAGACCGATTATGGTGTATTGCGACAACTCTGGAGTAGTCCCACAATCTAAAGAACCTAGGAATCATAAGAATAAGAAGCATATTCAGAGGAAATACTACCTGATCCAAGATTTCATTTAGAGACAGGAAATCGTGATGGAAAAAATAGCCTCGAATAACAACCTAGCAGATCCCTTTATCAGGCTTTTAGCTGAGAGAGTCTTCAAGAGACACTTCGATGCTATAGAGGTGGGCATCTATGGACTTTCTTAATCTTAAAGTGCAAGTGGGAGATTGTTGAAATATATGCTCTCTAATTTATCTGATGTAATATTATATAAAGAATTTATTTTCAAAATTTATTTGTGAAATTATATTTTATTTGTACACGATTTTTGTTTGGAAATGACCCATTGTGTTTAAGTAAATGATTCATGTGAATGGTGATTTTTCGCAATAAGGTATGAATCACAGATTACTTAACACATAAATATTTATTCTTAATCGATTAATGAGAATGAGAATCTCATCATGTATGTGTTATTGTGTTTTGAATTCTAAACGGGGAATGGCTTACCTTTAGACAGTAAGTAGTCCACTTATTTCATAGCATGAGTGTATTTCGAATACGTAGAACATGACCTATAATAGTGGTTTCTAAAAGTACTATTTAAAAGAAATCCATACTATTACTACTACAGCGTGCACAATACTCTACCGTTTGAGTATGAGTTGGTAGTCTGACGAAGCTAGAAGCATATACTTTGATATACTATAGTTGAGGTTCTTTCGTAGAACTAACATACTTGTATGTTAGGTATATGTGACTAGTTAGCTAAGACAGACTTATACAAGATCGCTTCTACGTTGTATCGCCCTTTGTGACTATTCAAATGATCTAATTATCCAGGACCCTGGGGAACATGGCTTGGATGTTTACTTTAGGGTAGCTCCCTTGAAAAGTGAAAATATTCCAGAAGTCATGGATCACACTACAAGAAATCTACCAATTTGCCATGGACAAATCCATGGTAAATCCGTGGCTAAAGTGATATTTGCCATGAATTTGTGACAGAATTAATCCGTGGCAAATAAGTTCGTCGCTAAGCATTTTTTGCCACGGATTTTTTTTTTTTTTTTTTGCGTGGCAAGTTGTCACGGATTTGCCATGAATTATTTAAGTTGGTATCACATTTAGGGAGAAATATTGTGAGGGAATCGTGGCAAATCTGTGGCAATCTGCCACGAAATTGCCACGGACGATTTTCAAGCAGGTACTGTTCGTGGTACCACGGACATTTCTCAAGTAAGTATAGTCCATGGCAAATTCGTAGCAAATTGTCACGGATTTGCCACGGATGTTTCTCAAACAGGTACCATCCGTGGCAGATTGCCACAGATTTGCCATGGACATTGCTCAAGCAGATACCGTCCGTGGCAAATCCGTGGCAATTCCATATCGTTTCCGTGGCCAATCCATGGTAGATTGTCACAGATTTGCCATGAACGTTTCTCAAGCAGGTTCTGTTTCATGGCAAATCTATAGCAGTCTGTCACAGATTTGCAACGAAAATAATATGAAATATAGATTGTCCGTGACAAACCCATGAAAATTTGTCACAAATTTGCCACGAAAACGTTATTTTTTTTTCATAGTAAATTGTCACGGATTATTAACAATCAAAATTTATTAAAAATTAATTTTTTTTTGAATTTGACCTACGTATAATTTCCTGTCAAACATAATAGAATCAACTCATTCAATACCAAATATAACAAAACACAATTTTCTCATTTGAAGTCAATTACTGAAGTAAATTGACTACATATCTAACATATACCCACAATTGTATAAAACTATTTTTTCTATAGAACTACTTGACTAATCTGCAAGCCCTTATATCTACATTTATTAGCATCGTAAAACGTGTAAACTTCCCAACATCTTTGTGTTTCTCACAATTTGCATCACCACCTGAGCTTTTGCAGGAAAATACTGCAAAAAGAAAAGAAAATGCATCATTAATGAATTAGGTAAAAAAAGAAAAGCAATACGAAAATGACTTTTAAAAAAAAATCCGGCAAAGTTTTCCTTATATACTGGACGTTTCTAGGTACAAAACCACTACAAAATCAACAACATTAAAAAAAAACATTAACTGTCACAACAATTATTCAATAGAATTAATATAAAGGTAATCACCCATTACCCATAGAGAATGGTCACCCATCACTCATGAGGAATGATAACCCATTACTCACGGGGATCTATTCATATAAGTAAAAATCAAGAGGAAAAAAAAGATGTAGTGGGAGCAAAGTAAAATAGCATATAGATCCATTTTCATGAAGTTAAATTCTGCATTTTATCAAATCTACTTGTGGCTGTAAAAATACATAAGTATTTGTCCAAACATTAAAGCCGTTACAAAGTTATAACTTTTAAAAGTCTACTTGAAATTCCAGAATTTTGTGTATTCTTCAACAAATATATTTCCCTTTGATTCCTACTTCATCATACCACTTGAAAATCATTGAATTCAATCCAAATCCCCTTTTAAACACCATCTAATCATTGATTTTCAGTCATGACAAAACAGAAATATCACAAATGGTGACAGTAAAGAGAAATGACGAGAAGCTGCATTGAAACAAATATGTAACAGAAAATAATTGCAGTACTCTGTGCATGGTAAACACTAAAATACAGAAATATAATAATGCAATTTATAAAGATAGTTTCTTCATGTCTGTTAATGTTTCAATTTTGGACTGAAACAAGCAAAACCTCCAAGCATGAATTTGACTTTCCCCCTTCTTTGTCTCTTTCTCTCATTTTCTCTTTCTAAAAAATTAACCTTTCATCTTCCTCCTCCTTGTCTCTTTCTCTCCTTGTCACTTCATCTTCCTCCTTATGTCTTTTTCTCCTTGTCTCTTATGGGATCCTCCTTATCTCTTTCTCTCCTTGTCTCTTCACCTTCCTCCTTTTCTTTTTCTCTCCTCCTCAGCCCTCCCTCCCAGGTTCTTTCTCATATATATATATATATATATATATATATATATATATATATATGTCTTAGTCATCAGGCATTAGTGGAAACTACAAAGGCACCGAGATTTCTTATTCGATTTTCTTTCTGAAAGATGGATAGTTGTAATTCATTTGAGAGGTGGTCAAATTTTAAAATAACTTCTAATCAAGAAGATTTTGATTTGTTTTCCTTTTCGAGTCAACCACTTCCTCTTGATTTAAGGTGAGATACTTTTAATGCTTTTTTTTAAGGGAGTTTTCACTCGACTTCTTCATCTAGTTTGGTTTGTTATGTTATGAATCAGTGAAAGTTATGAACATGCTGCTTTGGATTTCCAATTTGATCTACCTATTCAAGAGACTATTTTTGATGTTGTTCCTCTGATGGATAGTTATAATTCGTTTGAGAGGTGGTCAAATTTTGAAATAGCTTCCAATCAAGAAGATTTTGATATATTTTCCTTTCCGAGTCAACCACTTCCTCTTTATTTAAGGTGAGATACTTTTAAGGCTTTTTTTTAAGGGAGTTTCCACTTGTCTTCTTCATCTGGTTTGATTTGTTGTATTATGAATAAGTGAAAATTATGAACATGCTGTTTTGGATTTTCAATTTGATCTACCTATTCAAAAGACTATTTTTTTATGCTATTCCTCTGATGGATAGTTGTAATTCGTTTGAGAGGTGGTCAAATTTTGAAATACCTTCCAATCAAGAAGATTTTGATATGTTTTCCTTTTCGAGTCAACCACTTCCTCCTGATGCGAAGTTGGAAGACCAAACAAAGACGTTGAGATAAGCATGTTTCAAGGCCAAATATGAGAAGAGAAAACTCAAGATCTAGAAAAAATTTTGAGAGGCAGATGTTAGTCTGACTGCTTTGGTTATATAAGGTCAAGTTTATGATCTTTCTCAAATTTTCTTTACATTAAGAAGATGCTTAGGCATTAAAATCTATTGTATAAAATTAAGCTTAAGGGTAATCAACTTATTTGGAGTATCAAGATAACCAAAAAAAAAAAAAGAAAAAAATTCTGACAGAATTTCCCCTATATACTGGACGTTTCTGGGCACAAAACCACTACAAAATCAACAACATTAAAAAAAAAAAACATTAACTGTCACAGTAATTATTAATAGAACTAATGTAAGGGTAATCACCTATTACCCATGGGGAATGATCACCCATCACTCACGAGGAATGATAACCCATCACTCACGGGGATCCATTCTTATAAGTTAAAAAAATGATACAGGAATAGAAATGAGGTATACAGGAATTTTCAAAGAAATGGAAAACTCAAACTTTAATGGAACTGAGTTCAGTTATCGAAAGTAAAAAGATTCTTGTACCTTTTTGAAATATTCAAGGGCCTCAGAACTAATTTTACATAAATCAGTACACAGCTGTACTCCTATTAGCAGAACTCTATGGTGTTTTTCTTTTAGTAAAGCAGCAGCAGGATTTATAAAATAATCTATCAAGTCTGGAACTTTCTTGATAATCCTATCCCCACACCCCAAAAAAAAAAAAATCCACTGCAATCTCCATAGGGTAACCATTGGAAAAGGAAACAAATAAGTTGTGATCCAACTCCTACCTCTAAGTCAACCATTGAAATTACTCTTTTCTGTTACATTTCATACTGAACAAAACACTTAGGGTAACAAGTGCATAACAACAAGAATAACACAAGTAAATTCATTAATGCAATTCCAATTCCAATTCCAATCAAATAATGCAAATGCGCCGAATGCCCGAAATTAAGGCAAGCTCAAAATCCTAAATTTTGAGCAAAATTCAAGACCAACTAAAATACCCATTTGTGAATTTGATCCAAAGCAATGAAATGCTAGCAAATAAGTGAGAAATAGAAGCAGCAGGCGTGTGCTGGAGAGAAGGGATTCATGATTGGGTCCGTTGACAAACTCCGAGAAAGCTCGATCAGATCCAAGATCACCACCTGGCCCGGATAGATTAGAGAGAAATTCTTGCAAGAAAGCTGGACGAAAGAATTATGAGATCTGAAAGGGCTAAGGATCTGATTGGGAGGAGCGGGGGGTGCGCGACAGGAGGAGGAAGGGGCTGCGGGGGAGGGGAAGGAGCGGGGGGTTGCGGGGGAGAAATGGAGGTGGTGAAGAGGGCGAGGGGGTGCGCGGCGTTTGAAGAAGGAAACAAGGAGGGGGAGTCGGGGGACTCGCGGGGGTGGCTGGCCGCAGGGTGGTTGTCTGCGGGGGGAGGGGGCAAAGGTGGCAGGGGGCTCGCTGCGTGGGGGGAAGGGAGAAGGTGGGGCGGGGCGTGGGTCGGCAGAAGGGGAGAGGGGGCTTGCTGGGTGGGGGGAAGGGAGAAGGGGGGGTTGGCTGACCGCAGGGCTGGGAAAGGCAGGACCGGGGAACAATAGCTGGTGGGTAGCGAGAGGGGAGGAGGAGGGAGTGGGAAGAAGAAGAAATTGGGAATTCTAACAAAAAATTTTCTAAGTGCTTGGAAGAAGAAGAATTTTTTTTTTTTTAAATTGTCTCAAAAATTTTCTAACCATTGAAATTTTATATAGTATTGATTATACTATCTTTTTTATTAAATAGTTTATACACATATGTGTGTTTATATATATATATATATATATATACATATATATATATATATACATATATATATATGCATAAATTCATACATAAATTCATACTATCTTTTTTTATGTGTTTTCCTTTCCAAACCAACTACTTCTTCTTGACCATTTTAATCAAATGTATGAAAAAATAAATATAATAAAAATTAATGCAATAGTAAAATAATATATCTTATTTTCAATTCTATTTCAAGAATGAATGCATTAGAAAATAAATAAATCAGGATACTTACAAAATATTTCGTCGTTGTTATTTAAAATGTATGGAACAAAAATTAATACAAACCCATATAATTAACAAATTAGAACAAAAAAAGAAAAAAAATGTCGTGGCAAATCTGTGGCAATCTGCCACGGAATTGCCACGGATTAGTGACAATATTGTGATTCTAATAGCCACAGATTTGTCACGGAATACACAACAAAAATTTAGTCATTTCTTTTTATCACTACTTTGCGTAACATACTTTTAGGTGAGATCTCAATGATAATATAGTTCTTCGAGACAATTTTCAATGGCTTTTACGGTCGAAATAAAAATAAAATTATATCGTTTCTTTAATATTTATAATTTTAATACAAACGTATATTTCGATACTAAAAATAATGCATCTTATTTTCAATTCCATTTCAAGAATGAACGCATTAGAAAATAAATAAATTAAGATACTTACAAAATATTTCATCGTTGTTATTTAAAATATATGGAATAAAAATTAATACAAACCAATATAATTAATAAATTAGAACAAAAAAATTACCGTGGCAATCTGCCACGGAATTGCTACGAATTAGTGGCAATTTTGTGATTCCGTGGCAAATAGCCACGGATTTGCCAGGGAACACACATCACAATAAAAATTTAATCATTTCTTTTTATCACTATTTTGCGTAATATTTTTTTTTATATACTCTCAATGATAATATAGTACTTTGAAACAATTTTCTATTGCTTTTACAGTTAGAATAAAAATAAAATTATATCGTTTCTTTAATGTTTATAATTTTAATACAAATGTATATTTCGATACTAAAAAATAATACATCTTATTTTCAATTCCATTTCAAGAATGAACACATTAGAAAATAAATAAATCAAGATACTTACAAAATATTTCGTTGTTGTTATTTAAAATTTATGGAATAAAAATCAATACAAACCAATATAATTAATAAATTAGAACAAAAAAAGGAAAAAATGTCGTGGCAAATCCGTGGCAATCTGCTACGGAATTGCCACAAATTAGTGGCAATTTTGTGATTCCGTGGCAAATAGCTACAGATTTGCCACGGAACACACAACACAATAAAAATTTAGCCATTTCTTTTTATCACTACCTTTCGTAACATTCTTTTTTATGTACTCTTAATGATAATATAGTACTTCGAAACAATTTTCTATTGCTTTTATTCTCGGAATAAAAATAAAATTATATCATTTTTTTAATGTTCATAATTTTAATACAAACGTATATTTCGATACTAAAAAATAATACATCTTATTTTCAATTCCATTTCAAGAATGAACGTATTAGAAAATAAATAAATCAAGATACTTACAAAATATTTCATCATTGTTATTTAAAATGTATGGAACAAAAATTAATACAAACCAATATAATTAATAAATTAGAACAAAAAAAAGGAAAATAATGTCGTGGAAAATCCGTGACAATCTGCCACGGAATCGCCACGGATTAGTGGCAATTTTGTGATTCTATGACCACAGAACACACAACAAAAATTTAGCCCCTTTTTTTTATCACTGCTTTGTGATTCCGTGGAAAATTCGTGGCTAATGTTTGGCATAAATTTGCCATAGAAATGTTTCCATCGCAAATCGGTGGCTAATATTTAGCATAATTTTTTGGCGCCTTTTTTTGCTACCGACTTGCGACGGAATATTTTTGCATCGCTACTTGCTACTATTTCCATCGCAATTCCGTGGCATATTGTCACGGATTTGCTAGGGTATTTTTTCCCTCGCAAGTTGTTTGTATTTTGCTGTTTTGTGGCAAAATCCATCGTTGATTGCTACGGAAAATATTCCATGGCAAAAATCCGTGGCAGATTCACCATTTTCTTATAGTGTCATTGGACTGGAGGACTAAGGATAGTAGATGGCTATTAGAGAGGTGTTAGTACACTTTTCCTCTCTAATTGCACGGTGATGTGTAGAGGGGTATTTTAGTCATTATACCTTTAAGTCGAAGACTTTTCTAACACAGCATTGTCTTTGGGGTCAATATTTTCTTATGGTGATATTAGGAATTATTTAAAATACAAAGTATAGTTATTTATATAGTAAGGGTATTTTGGTCATTTTAGTTGCCAAGGCGATGTGTCTTTTGATCCCTGGAATAGCCCTTAAGTCATGAAAGATTTAGGTTAATAATGATATGTTTGGGCTTGTTAATTATTTATTGAGTTGTTTAATAAAGCCTATAAAATAAATAATTGAGATTTATTATTTATGGGTGTTCAAATCCAAGAATAAATAATTTTTCTAGTCCAATTGAACATGAATGAATTCTTTCTCGGGTAAGGATACAAATAATGGGAAAATAAATTGTAGTGCTCTTTCCTTTTGATTTGTAATAATAGAGCTTTTATCATAGTGCTATATATATACATATACATATATATATATATATATATATATATGTATGTATGTGTGTGTGTGTGTGTATTATGCACTAATGAAGTTTTTATTTTTTAAATAAAAGTACTATATTTTTTATTATGCACTAATGAAGCTTTTATTTTTTTAAATCAAAGTGCTATATTTTTTATTATGCACTAATTGAGCTTTTAATTCTTAAATCAAAGTGCTATTTCCTTTTGTTATGCATTAGTAGAGCTTTTGATTTTTGAAATCAACGAGAAGAAAAGGAATATAAGAGAGCACATGGTTGTTCATTTCCCGTAAGTGTATTTTGGTGATTTATATGCAAGAGAGAGTGGTAGTATGGTTCATTTGCAAGAGAACTCTTGGTTGTTTACAAAGAGATCTTAGTTATTCATAAGAAGACCGAAGAGTCAAAACTCAATCTTCAAGCTTTCACCAGCTGTGCTACGGGCACCATTTCGGAAGATTAAAAGCTTCGCGTGAATGAGACGCAGTAGACATTTTCAAGGACGTGATCCACTAGCCTCAAATATCCTTATACAGACATCTGCACCAGTGCAAAGAGGGCCATCTATTATTCTAATATGCTTTCATTTTCATGATTTTTGCCATTTCAAACTTTCACTATTAATATTAATTTTATTACTATACTATTGTATTAAATGGTTTTGGAAAATAAAAATATAGTAACTTTAAAGAGAGAATGGGGCAAATAAAGTAGAAAAACTAAGGTTCTGAAAACCGAATCGATCATCGAACTGGTGAAGCAATAGGTTCAATGGTTTACAGGTTCGATCGGGTTGAATCGTGGTCGAACCGAAATGTAATTAAATATATTTTTTAATATTATTTATACATAAAAATATTATTTATTATTTTATATAAATAAATAAAAATAAATAAACAATATAAAAGATGTCTCTTAAACCTAATATATTTTAAATAAGAATAACTTAGTTATTTGTCAAAAAGGGTTAAAATATAAGAATAAATTTAATTTCTTTTTTAAAAAAATTCAAATTGATCGGTTTGACTGGTCCTTGATCGGTTTTCTCGCTGCCGATTTATAGTATAGAGTTCGACCGAACCAGTGGTCGATTCTTAGTCCGACCGGTCCGATCTGACTTTCAGAACACAAAGAAAAATAGTTATGTAGAATATCAAATTTAAAAGTAATTTTGAAATATATAAATAAAATTGTATGAATCTAAGATATTAACAATTTTTTAAATATGTAAAATAATTAAATATAACAGATAAATAGAGACAGATAGAATATTTTATATTTAAAAAATATAACTCTCTCATTCATTTTTTTATTATTGTTATTATATTTTTTTATTTATAATTCAAACCTCAATACTTTGCAATTAGCATCTTCTAACAAACATAAACAACTACAAAAATCCAGATCTCAATGCTACTTCCATGAGCAATTCTTTTTAAAGGAAAAATAGTCTTAGTGATTCTCAGCCTATTTAGGTGAAGAAAAATTGAGGAAGAGGAGAGGAAAGAAAACAGAGAGTTTGAATTTTGTATTTTTTAGTTAATTACTGATCAACCATCTCCTTCTCCATCTCTGCTTCCCTTTTCTATCTTTCTAACCATTCCAAATAAAATGCGTTGTCCTGGAATTCCTAAGATGAGTGCTCTTTGCTTTTAAGAGGGAAAAAAAAAAAAAAAAGGTTAACTAAGCTTGAAAAGTCTGCGAATATAGTCCCTTCTCCTCCATCTCAAAATAACTATCACTTTTATAATTTTTGACGGTGGTAATTCAATTTTTCTTTAAAAATTATACCGTATAATTTGTTAAATTTATATAATTTGTATAATAGTAACATTATTTTAAGATGAAAAGATTATTAAAGTGACTCAATTGAACCCACCATCGAGGAAGAAATGAAAAGAAGGGGAAAAAATGAATTAAAAGAGTCATTAAAAGTTTAATTTGCATAATTTGTATAATAGTAACATTATTTTAATTCATATAAATATGTTTTTTTAAAGAATTGCATTCTAAGTACATTAAACCAATGCTCAAGAATATAAACAACATTTAAAAATGTAAAAACGTTTGTTGCAAGTTATCCCATTGAGTTAGGCAGTAGTGGTATTTTAGTATCATTAAATTGTAAAAAATATACTAGGACAATGGGGTTGGTCGAGTTGGGCCAAGGGTAAGGCTTGGTTCATCCCGTTAGTCCTCAGGCCTTCACAAATACTTCATGTGCCAAGTTTAATATTTAAAAAATATTATAGGTTCACAAATACTTCATATGTCAAGTTTATTTCACTAAAAAAATTTTTGGGTATCTTGTAATTAGTATGAGTAAAATAGATATTTTATTACAAAAATAACTTCCGTTAATCAATACCGTCACTGACTAATAGCTAATAGACCTTTAACACTTTTTTTTTTTTTTTCACAACTTATAGAATTAAAGTATTACAATCCACAACTTAATGGAGTAAATTACAATAAACTCAAAGGGTTACTTTGGCCATCTTAGAATTAACATGAGTAAAATAGATTTTTTATTACAAAAGTAATTTTTGTTAGTCAGTATCATTATTGACTAAAATATCACTAATTCACAACTTAATAAGGATAAATTGCAATAAATTGAATGTAAAAACAAAGCATATATATTAGTTTCCACCTCCTATAATATATAATTTTGTCATTAAAGTGTTTAAATGCACTTGGTCACTTGTAATTAGAGTAAGAATTTTGCATTATTCCACCACTTTAACAGGATGTGGTGTTAGATTTATGATTTGCAAATAATATATATATATATATATATATATATATATATATATATATATATAAAATTTTAGAATGGTCAAACTATTAACTTAGTGGTAAACCAAAGACTTTAACTCATCATTAATTTTATAAAAATTTTAATATAAAATCGGTCAACACGATCCATACAAGAATTTCACCAAACGCCAATGATATCTGCAATTTGCATATGACACAAATCAAGTACCAAATTCAGATCTGAATGCAATATTTTAGTTCCGCAACGACCATTGAGTTGGTCATCCCTTTTCCTATTTTTCGAAAAGTCATCCCTTTTTTAAATTATTTTTAATTCATTCCTCAATATTTTGCCCTTGATATCATATTTTCGTATATTTATAATGTGGAATCTTTTGTTACACGTTGAAAAAAAGGGGAAAAAATGAGTATAAGAGAAGGGGAAAAAAAAAAGAAAAAGGTATTTGCTTCGCGGATGGCAGCTCACATATATATTTGTTTAAATGCTTCAGTGAATGAAGGAGATAATGATCATTAATTCTTAAAGTATATTTGCAACTCGCATTTTCTAACAAATATAAACAAATGCCAAAATCCAGATCTCAATGCTACTTCAATGAGCAATTTTCTTTAAAGGGAAAAATAATTTTAGTGATTATCAGTCTATTTAGATCAAGAAAAATTGAGAAAAAGGAAAGGAAACAAAATAAAGAGTTTGAATTTTATATTTTTTTTTAATTAATACTGATCAACCCTCCTCCTCCTTCAACTCTTCTTTCCTTTTCTCTTTTTCTGACTGTTCCAAGTAAAACTTGCTTTCCTGGAATTCCCAAGAAGAGAGCTCATTGCTTTAAATCTATTAATCTTGAAAAGTCTGGTAATATAGTCCCCCCCCCCCCCCCCTCCTCCCCCCTCTCAAAATAAATGTCACTTTTATAAACTTTTTATATTTTAAACTATCTATTATTTTTGTGAAATAAAAAATTTATTTATTACTCCCTCCGTCTACAAATAATTAGTCTAATTTCTTTTTTGATTTGTCAAAAAATAACTATCCACTTTCTAAATGTATATCGTATTTAATTATTTTTTTTCAATTTTACCCTTAGTACAATTTTCTATCAATTAATTAGTATTACAATTACCTATATTAAAGTTATTTTAACCAATAATAAAACCACGTTATCTTATAAAAATAGTCAAAAGTGTAATTTAATGAGGTAATATGTGTGAAAGAAGAATTATTAGAATTGTGTAATTAAAAAAGTTGTGAGATTCAAATTAATTAGGTGAGAAAGATAATAAAAATACTCCAAATGGTATAATGGACATTTTAATCATTTTTACTATAGAATTCCACAATTCCTTAATATGCGTTGTAACGCCCCGAATCCAGAATTCGAAATGGAATCCGAGTCCGTACCCGAAACGCTACACAGCAGCATTTCTAGGAAGACACTAAGCCTCTAACTCAAAGAAATCACTTTAATTAAACTAATCACATCCAAAGGAAAAGAAAAAAAAAACATATATCCTGAAATATAATTCCATGAACAAAATATAAAACATTTAGTACAACTAATGTCTTACTCAATCTTAACTAAGGATTTATGCAAACAACACTATCTAACCCAAAGTAAAAGTCATAATAAGTAAAAACTCTCAAAAAGCCAATCAATCTAAAAAACGTAATTTAATCCCATCCGTCTCCACAATTCTCTTCATATTCTTAATCAAAATCTGCGAAATGTTAAATGAAGTGAGCTACACTAGCCCAATAAATAGTCCAAACATCTTCTTGGAAAATAGGATGTTACATATAATATCCTTCAATAAAACACATCGAATAGTACTCAATAATTAAATGAACTAATTTTTTTAATATATATATACATATGAATGATATAAGACTTAGTCTAATATTAAATAAAATAAACTACCACCTCAATAAAAATAATAATATAGAATAAAAGTATGATTTAATTGTAAAATAAATCTAATTAGTTAGTCTGATCTTTAAAACAAAACAAGTTGGGCCCACAATTATATTAGAAAATAATATCAAAACAATTTTTTTAAAAAAATGAATAATATCCATTGAAATGACCATCAGCCTCCATCATTTGAAACAGTGGTGCCCACTTCAAAACCCAAAATTCCACAGACATGCTCTGCAGTCATGTCCAAAACAAAACAAATTTTGTTTTTTTTTTTATGTGTGTGTGTTGGGGGGGGGGGGACAACAGCTGTCCCCACACCAAGAAAATCCACCAAAAATACTCTCTGAACAGAGCATCACGCAACGACGCATTGAAGACGTTTTTTCCCCCTTTCTTCCAACATCGTGATCAAAACTAAAGACACAACAAACAAAGGCTCATGAATCTCAAATTAAAAGAAGGATCACTAATATCAGTCTTGACTATTTATCCCGTCAGACTTATATTTCTTATTGACTGAGAGGGATTTCAGTCACACAAATAAATTTTAGAACATGTTCTTCCTCTCATTTTTCTAACCCATGAGTCATTAAACACATAGCACACATGATAGTATTACTCAAAATCAGAAGAAAATAACCAAACTCAATTCCCAACTTTATACAGAAAATAAAATTTTCAGAATATTTCAAAAACAGAAGATGCCTAAACCACTTACCTCAGAAGTCAGACTAATATCTTCAATCCAAGCTAACTACTCCACACAATCGCTCCCTAATATCAAACCACACAATACCAATATCAATCCAAGGAACTAAAACCCCATGAATCAATTAACCTTATTATCTAAAATTCCAGAAACAAATAGGAAGAGAACCTCCTAGTGTTTACTCCTCAACCTCTAACTAAATTAATAGTCAAAACCAATAGAACTCACATTCACAATTGAAGCAAGTCAGGGTTTTCTTCCCCAGAGTCTGGAACCTTTAAATGATCACTTTGGGCAACTAATGATAAAACTAAAGAACGTCGGTTAGGTTAAGACGTAGGTTTAACTTTCAAAAACACTAAATAACAAACACATTCCCTCAACTTAATTAAATCTCTCATGACCCCTAAAACCTATGGGCTATCTCATGGGTCACAATAAAAAAAAAAATCACTTTATGGGTCGGTTAAAATACAAGACCCATAATCAATTGGGTTAGGTATTTACACTCCACCCCCCTTACAAAAGTTTCGTCCTCGAAACTTATACGTACCTTCCAGTTTCGTTCTCGAAACTTATACGTACCTTCCAAGTCAAACAAAGATGGATACATCTTGCACATGTCCTCCTCCAATTCCCATATAGCTTTGCTAGGCGTATGATTTGTCCACTGGACCTTGACATAGGGGATGATATGTCTTCGCAATACCTGCTCCTTACGATCTACGATCCTCAAAGGAATCTCGGCGTACGACAAGTTTTCAGTCACTTTCAATGGTTCAGCCTCTGACACATGACTTGGATCTGAAATGTATCTCCTCAATTGAGAAACATGGAAAACGTCGTGCACCATAGACAGTGCCGGTGGTAAAGCCAAACGATAAGCGAGTTCCCCAACTCCTTCTAGAATCTCTCATAAGAACCTACAAAACGGAGACTTAACTTTCCACTCTTTTCGAATCTCATCACTCCCTTAGTAGGAGAAATTCGAAGATACACCTTCTCTCCTACCTTAAACTCCAATGGTCGCCTTTTGCTGTCTGCCCAACTTTTTTATCTATCTTGAGCTGCCTTAATTCACTCATGGATCAATGGCACTTTCTCTAAGGTAATTTGTACTAATTCCGGTCCAGTAATTATCCTCTCACCAACATCATCCCAGCACACCGGTGACCTACACCTCCTCCCGTATAATGCCTCATATGGAGCCATCCCAATACTTGTCTGATAACTGTTATTAAGATAACTCTACCAATATTAAATGATCAACCCAACTACCTTTGAAATCCATCACACATGCCCACAACATATCCTCCAACGTTTGAATAGTACGTTCGGATTGCCCATCAGTTTGTGGGTGAAATGCAGTACTAAGTGCTATCGTAGTCCCCATAGCTTGATTAAAGCTCTTCCAGAATCGAGAAACAAACCATGGATCACTGTCAGACACAATGCTAATTGGTATGCCATGTAATCGCACTATTTCCTCCATGTACATTTTTGCCAACTTATCCATTGTTGTTTTAGCCTTCATTGACAAGAAATGTGTGGATTTAGTTAGTCTATTTACAATCACCCAAATAGTATCCTTCCCCAACCTTGATCTTGTCAACCCAACAACAAAGTCTATAGTGATATGATCCCATTTCCATACAGGTATCTCCAAAGGTTTTAGCAATCCTCCTAGTCGTTGGTGTTCAGCCTTCACTTGTTGACATACCATACACTGAGAGATATATTCCGCTATCTCCCTCTTCATTCCGCTCCACCAAAAGTTTCTCTTCAAGTCCGTATACATTTTAGTACCACCGGGATGTACCGACAACTTAAAGTTATGCGCTTCTTTCAAAATTTTAGCTTTTAAACTTGGATGGTCAGGTACACATAATCTTCCTCTAAATCTCAAACTCCCATCATCATGAATTTGGAAATCTGCTTGCTGATCATCACGGACTTCCTTCTTCTTCTCTAAATAGCATCCATACCTTGAGTCGTATTTATACGTTCCACTAAGGTTAGTTGCAACGTCAAAGCTGCTACATATCCTTTTGCAGATCCTCCTACTTCTATCTTCAATTTCTCAAATTCTAATATCAATTGTCTCTGATGAGTGATCATAGCTGCTAGGGTATTGTTCTTCCTACTCAATGCATCAGCTACTTTGTTGGCTTTCCCCGGATGATAGCTGATTTTCAGATCATAGTCCTTAAGCAGCTCTAGCCATCTCCGCTGACGCATATTAAGTTCCTTTTGGGTGAACAAATATTTCAAACTTTGATGGTCCATAAACACCTCACAAGGCTCTCCATACAGGTAGTGCCTCCAGATCTTTAGAGCAAAGACTACTGCAGCTAACTTAAGATCGTGAGTTGGATAATTTTGCTCGTAAGACTTTAATTGTCTTGACGCATAGGCTATAACCTTCCCATTCTGCATCAACACACAACCCAAACCGTTCTTTGACGCATCACTATAGATTACAAAACCTCCTGATCCAGATGGTAGTATGAGTACAGGTGCGGACGTTAATATTTTCTTTAACTTATAAAAACTGGTCTCACATACTGAACTCCACTCAAACTTGGTCTTTTTCTGGGTAAGACGAGTTAACGGTCCTGAAATTTTTGAAAAATCCTTCACAAACTTCCGATAATACCCAACTAACCCCAAGAAACTTCTCACTTCAGATGCATTAGTTGGTCTAACCCAATTTACAATGGCTTATACTTTCTTAGGATCTACAGCTACTCCATTTTCAGATATGACACGACCCAAGAAAGCAACACTCCTAAGCCAAATTCACACTTGCGAAAATTGCGCATATAATTTCTCCTTCCGCAAGGTCTGCAAAACCACTGCCAAATGCTCTGCATACTTTTCTTCGGACGATGAATATATCAAAATATCATCAATAAATACCACTACAAACTTGTCTAACTGAGGCTTGAAGACTCGGCTCATCAAGTCCATAAATGCTGCTGGGGCATTAATCATTCCAAATGGCATGACAAAAAACTCATAATGTCCATAACGAGTCCAGAAAGCACTTTTAGGTATATCTTCTGCCTTAATTCTTAACTGATGATATCCAGAGCGCAAGTCAATCTTGGAGAACACACAAGCACCTTTCAGTTGGTCAAAGAGATCATCTATCCGGGGTAGTGGGTATCGATTCTTGATGGTGATCTTATTAAGTTTGCGGAAGTCAATATAAAGTCTCATACTGCCATCTTTTTTTTTTTTCACAAACAAAATTGGAGCACCCCACAGGGACACACTTGAGCATATAAATTCCATATCCAATAATTCTTATAGTTGTGTCTTTAATTCTCGTAATTCCGCAAATGCCATTTTGTACGGAGCCTTCAAAATCGGTTCCGCTCCCGGTATCAAAACAATCTCAAACTCTACTTCTCGCTCAGGGGGTAGTCCTAGTAATTCTTCCGGGAATACATCTGGAAAGTCACACACTACTGGTATATCTTCAAATGTTTGCCCCTTCTTCTGAGTATCCAATGCATAAGCTAAGAAACATTCACATCCTTTTTGAAGATCTTTTTGTGCCTTTATGGCTGATATGATTGGTTTTAACTTGCTTGCCCGCCTCTCCAAACCTTCCAGAAAATGAAATTCGTCTTTCTCTAGAATTGCAAAATTTATTTTTTTACCCTTCCAGTCGATCATTGCACAGTTGTGAGAAAACCAATCCATTTCGAGAATCACATCAAAATCCACCATTGGAATTTGGATGAGATTAGCATCTAACACTTCATTTCCAATCTCTACCTTATATCCCCTCATCACAAGCTTAGAGACTAAAACTTTTCCACAAGGAATAGATATATGAAAAGGATCAACTAAAGAGGTAGGAGCTAATTTTAGAGTTTTGGCAAAACGTTGAGATACAAAAGAATGGGTGGCACCACAATCAAAGAGCGTCAAATCTGGAACAAAATTAATTAGTAGGGTACCTGTAACCACATCATCTGCAGTCTCAGCCTCCTATTAAGTTAGTGCAAAAACCCTAGCATTCAGCTTCTTTTGCTCTTATGAGGTCATGACCGGTTGAGTAGCAGGTCTTAATGCTTCCTGAGCCATCATCGGACACTCCCCAATACGATGCCTTATCTTTTTACACTTGAAACAAGCCCCAGTCTTCCATCTACATTTGCCAAGATGTATACACTGACAAGTCTCACAAAGCTTCTTTTTATCATAAGAAGCTACTGTCGGAGTAGTTTTGGGCAGTGGGCGCCTTTTTGCTGCTGGGGGTCTCGTTGGTCTTGAACCTTCGCCCGGACTGAATATAGGTCTCGGTCTCTTCTTCTCCCTTTCCGCATCATCTTTCTTAATCTCCGCCTTAATGTGAAGACACCTGGTATAGGATTCTTCATAGTTCTTCGAGGGTATCGAGGATAACCGATCCTTAATTCTCCTTTGCAATCCACTTTCAAACCGTTGTAGCCTAAGTGTTTCATTGGCCATGATCTCCGGTGTAAACTGTCCCAAGGCATTAAATCGTGATGCATAGTGAACCACACTCATCCCTTCTGTCTGTATCAAATTAAAGAATTCATTCTGTTTTTGTAGTCTGATTGCCACAGGAAAGTAGTGATCAAGAAATGTCTTCTTGAACACCCCCCCAGTCATAGATCTCTCACCTTGAGTATATGATAATTTTGCCCCTCTCCACCATTGGTTTGCATCTCCAAATAGGAATGGAGGTACAATTTTTGGCTTGACATCATCAGGTATCTCCAGAATCTCAAAATTTTTCTCTAACTCTTCTAACCACTTGCTCGCCTTTAACAGATCTGTAGTTCCATCAAAAATAGGCATCCCCGCCTTCTTAAGTCGTTCATAATGTGCTTTAGGCCCCAATGTCAGCCTTTGTTGCCTCTGCTCCTGCTTTAGCTGCAATCTCTGTTGTTCTTGCTGCACCCGTTGTTGATTTTGCATAACTTGTGCCATCATGTTTAAAGTCGCCATTAATTCAGATGACATTAGCCCAGGCATAACTGTTGGTATAACTTGCGGAGGAAGCCCGGTAGGTGGCATCGATGCTGACTGGTTCCACCTGTCGGTTGATGTGGTATTCTTCATCCCCATTCTACCAGTGGCACGCTCATGTCATCCGATTCGCTATTAAAACCCTCACCATCGTTTCCATACCTTCCCTCACGTGCCATCTATCTCGCACCCACAATAAGTAATTATGTAATAATTAATATTACCAAGATAAATAACTAAGTATTTAAATAATTAAGTAGGAAAATAAAATAATTAAGGGAATTTTTTTGGTTAAATAAATAAATAAAACTACTAATAATAAACCATAATAGTTAGATATAAAACATCTGATAGCCTATCATATCTTAGGATTCGTAGTAAATTAAATCATAACTCAATATTAAGGTCATGAACCTAGGGGGCTCTAATACCACTAAATGTAATGCCTCGAATCCGGAATCCGAAATGAAACCCGAGTCCGTACCTGAAACGCTATACGGCAGCATCTCCAGGAAGACACTAAACCTCTAACTTAAATAAATCACTTTAATTAAACTAATTACCTCCAAAAGAAAATAAAAAAACATACATCCTGAAATATAATTCCATGAACAAAATATAAAACATTTAATACAACCAATGTCTTACTCAATCTTAATTAAGGATTTATGCGAATAACACTGTTTAACCCAAAGTAAAAGTCATAATAAGTAAAAACTCTCAAAAAGCCAATCAATCTAAAAAACGTAGTCTAATCCCATCCGTCTCTACAATTCTCTTCATATTCTTGATTAAAATCTGTGAAATGTTAAATGGAGTAAGCTACACTGGTCCAATAAGTAGTCCAAACATCTTCTTGAGAAAGAAGATGTTACATATAATATCTTTCAATAAAATATATCGAATAGTACCCAATAATTAGATGAACTGATTTTTTTAATACACACACACACACACATACAAATGATATAAGACTTAGTCTAATATTAAATAAAATAAACTACCACCTCAATAAAAATAATAATATCGAATCAAAGTATGATTTAATTGTAAAATAAATCTAATTAATTAGTCTGATCTTTAAAACAAAATAAGTTGGGCCCACAATTATACCAGAAAATTATATAAAAATAATTTGATTTTTTTAAATGAATAATATCCATTGAAATGGCCATCAACCTCCATTATTTGAAACAGTGGTGCCCACTTCAAAACCCAAAATTCCACAGACATGTTCTGCGGTCACGTCCAAAACAAAACAAATTTTGTTTTTTGTTTTTGTTTTTGTTTTTTTTTTTGTGGGGGGAGGGGGTGGGGGGACAATAGCCGTCCCCACACCAAGCAAATCCACCAAAAATACTCTCTGAATAGAGCATCACGCAACGATGCATTGGAGACATTTTTGTGTGTGTGTGTGTGGGGGGGGGGGGACAACAGCCATCCCTACACCAAGCAAATCCACCAAAAATACTCTCTGAATAGAGCATCACGCAACGACGCATTGAAGACATTTTTTTCCCCCTTTCTTCCAACATCATGATCAAAACTGAAGACACAACAAACAAAGGCTCATGAATCTCAAATTAAAAGAAGGATCATTGATATCAGTCTTGACTATTTGTCCCGTCAGACTTATATTTCTTATTGACTAAGAGGGATTTCAGTCACACAAATAAATTTTAGAACATGTTCTTCCTCCTATTTTTCTAACCTATGAGCCATTAAACACATAGCACACATGATAGTATTACTCAAAATCAGAAGAAAATAACCAAACTCAATTCCCAACTTTATATAGAAAATACAAATTTCAGAATATTTCAAAAATAGAAGATGCCTAAACCACTTAACTCAGAAGTCAGACTAATATCTCCAATCCAAGCTAACTACTCCACACAATCTCTCTCTAATATCAAACCACACAATACCCATATCAATCCAAGGAATTAAAACCCCATGAATCAATTAACCTTATTATCTAGAATTCAAGAAACGAAGAGGAAGAGAACCTCCTAATGTTTACTCCTCAACCTCTAGCAAAATTAATAGTCAAAGCCAATAGAACTCACCTTCACGATTGAAGCAAGACAGAGTTTTCTTCCCTAGAGTCTAGAATCCTTGAATGATTGCTTTGGGCAACTGATGATAAAACCAAAGAACGTCGTTTAGGTTAAGACGTAAGTTTAACTTTCAAAAATACTAAATAACAAACACATTCCCTCAACTTAATTAAATCTCTCATGACCCCTAAAACCTATGGGCTATCTCATGGGTCACAATAAAAAAAAAATCACTTTATGGGTCGGTTAAAATGCAAGACCCATAATCAATTGGGTTAAGTATTTACATGCGTAGTTTTTACAATTAAGTCAATTATTTGTGGATGGAGGGAGTATTTTTTTAATACTTATTATGGTAGGTGCTTAAATATTACATAGAAAGAAATAAGGATTTATACATGGTATTTATTAATCTAGAGAAAGTTTATGATAAGGTTCTTAGAGTGTTAGAATGTATGCCTTCAAACTATGTATCTGATATAAATTCGATGATGAAATAAATAAAGTCTTATTCTCAAAATGTTTGTGCTCTTTATATTAATTTGTCATTGCACGATTTTGTTGGAAAATGTTCATTTTGTTTAAATAAGTGATCCATATGAATAGAGATTTTTCACAGTAAAGTATAGATTATGGATTACGTAACAAATAAACTTAATTCTTGATTGGTTGATCAGAATGAGAATCTGGTTAGAACAAAGGTTATTATATTGTGAATTCCAAATGGGGAATAAATTATCTTTAGTTAGTGAGTAGTCCAATCAATTAATAATATAAGCGTATTTAGAATACGTGAAACTGAACTCAGAGTAGTGATTTTTCAAAATACTAAAATAAGATAAATCCAAACTACTACAGCTACAACGTGGATTTATAACCTATGGCTTGAGTGTAGTTGATAGTCTAGTGAAGCTTGAAATATATATTTTGATATACTACAGGTAAGGTTTAATTGTAGGATTAATATACTTATATATTGGGTATATGTTGCTAGTTAATTAAGACAGATTCATACAAGAGAGCTTTTATACTCCTATTGGAGATATCGCCCGTTGTTACTATCTGAATGATCTATATTTGAAGCACTAGAAAACATAATTGAATGTTTGCTTAATGGTAGCTCCCTTATAAAGCAGAAATATTATAGGAAGTCATGGACTATCGGACTAGAGGTTTAACGATGGTAGATGTCATTTAGAGAGGTATTAGTACACTATTTTCTATTTAAATGATTAGTATTACATGTATGTCAGAGACATTGCTACATGCAGTATTATCCTTGAGGTCAATATTTTCTTATGATGATAATAAACAATCTTTAAAATACAAAATATAGTTATTTTTGTAACAAAAGTTCATTTTAATTTTGAAGTAATTTAAAATCCATGTTCATGCATATGCAGGTAGAGTATATTCATTTAGCAGGGCTAGAAAAACATACCCAATCAAGTATGGCTCATTTTTTATGTGTAGTTTTTCGAAATTCAAGAGTTTTAATTCTAGTTATCTACCAAGAGAATACCAAAACCAAATACATTGGTTTTCTCTAACAATTGATCAGTGGAGAGGTACTGTAGTCAAATGTGCCCAACAGTTGTAATAGGAGAATCAACATGATCAAGGAGTTTTGCAAGACTAAAGTCACTGAGAATAGGCTCATAGAAATCATCTAGGAGAACATTGGTAGTGCTCACATCTCGGTGAATTATTTTTTAGATCACATTGTTTAGGGAGGTAGAGAAGACCCCTTGCAGCTCTAATTGCAATTCTCTTTCTAGTATTCCAATCTAGAGTAGGTCTTCCTGAAATAATCAAGACAAGGAATGTTGTGTTCAGGATATTCTTCACGCTGGAAGCTTGATACAAACCTTATTAATAATAGCTTATCTATTAGCTCAACAATTTTTCATATACATTCAGCATATACATAATATTTATGGCAGATTTTCAAAATAATGGCTACTCTCTATAAGAATAATTCAATCTGACAACTGAGGAATTAGTAATTAAGGATACAATTGTACAACAATTCCCTAACTTGAGACAATACTTCAAATTTTTTGCAGCTAACTCACAGGTGACTAAAGTTATTTTTATTTTCAAGTTTAAATTTTGGCAACCATTGATTACCCATTCTGTGCATTTAATAGACGTGCCTAATTTTCTAAAGATTCTGCCCATTCTGTTGCAGAATCTTTCTTGAAATATAGAAAATCTATTTCTTATGGTTAACCAATAATCAATGTTAAATACATAATTCAATATACGTGCTTAATTTTCTAAAGAAACTTAAGCTATTATCAGAAATAAGCAAAGAATTCTTCCCAAATACAAATTAATGTATGATAATATAAGAAAATAAGCATTTTATATAACAATTAGAGGAAAACTTATGGCATATCTTTTTTTCCCAGACTATGACTATATGTTACTTGAGTTCAATTGATTATTAGAAGATCTTTTAGACATCAACAGATAGACACATTCAAGGATTATACATGTCACCATCATGAAGAAGACAAAAAATATTGTTTCAATTGAAAGCAAGAAGAAATATGGAGAAAAAGCACAAACCTTAGGTTGAAAATCTTCCCCATCTAGATCTGGCTGAGAGAAAATCTAATGCTGCCATGTGTCTAGTGAAGAGAAGGTTGGAGATTCTACTCCAACAGCTATGCTTGCAGCATCAAGAAGTGCAGGGTCATACTTGAGTTCAACACAATGATGAGACTCCACTTCATCATGGAGGACAAGGACCGATGACAAGAGTTAGGACCAAAAAGCTTCAAGATAATTTTCAATTACTTCAAGATGATTTTCAATTGATCATCAAACCATGCTTGAGGATGAAAGAGGATTAGAAGGTTGAGGAAGCTAGTCAAGAGTTCATGTTGATAAGCATCTACGAAGGACCCCAACAAGAACTTAAATCAGCAGCAAAGGCAGACGAGACTTGACCAAGGGAGGCTTTCCAGAGGACAGCCGGCGCCAGCTCCAAGCAACCAAATCGGCGCCGGCTCCAATCTGTCCAACAACACCTCAAAGCAGTGTGAGCCAGCCCGAAGCAGTGCACAACCGGTGTCGGCTTCAAGGGACCTAGCCGGCGCCGGCTTCCCCCTGGACAGCCGACCATTGCTCCGCGTTTTAATATTTTTCTCCGGCTTTCTTCACTTTTAATTGCTTGTAAAGACTTATTTGAAGGATTGAACATAACAGATCATGCAACCTTCAGTGAATAAAAATGGAAGAACATGGCATATATTAGAGTATTGGCATATCATGGTGGGATAAAAACATACCTGTTGAAGCCTTAAAAACAAAAAGAACGTGGTTGAATCAATTGAAGCTCAAAAATAGCTTCTTCTTTCAACGTCCAGTGAACACCAATGAAGCATGGTGGGATAAAAACATACCTGTTGAAGCCTTAAAAACAAAAAGAACATGGTTGAATCAATTGAAGCTCAAAAACAGCTTCTTCTTTCAACGTCCAGTGAACACCAGTGAAGCTTCCTTTCTTCCATCTCTGGTTCTTTTTCTCCTCCGGTGGAATGCTAAGCTTTTTAATTCACGGAATATGACCACTACCTAAATCCAGTTGGTGAGCACACAATTTTGGAAGAGAAAATGAAGATCACTCAGATGTCTTTCACACTTTTCACTGACTTTTCCTTCACTGCCTAGGTTGGCATTTATAGGCAGTCTTCATGAGCCAAATCCAGAAGTCAGAAAACCAAGAGACACAAATATCTTCTCGGTTGGCTTCCTTTGGTTTCAAAACCAAAAGCCAGAAGAAGGAAAACCAAGAGACACGAGAGAGACAGAGAGCCAAGAGACATCCGGAAAATATATTTCTATTTTTTTTCCTTTTCTTTTCTTTTATTTTTCCACACAGAAAGCCAAGAGTCATGAAATCAAAAATAATTATTTTGATAAAAATAATATTCTCGGGATTTTATACCCGAATATTATAAACAAAATAAATTTCGACTTCAATCCAAACTCTTCTAAATTGTGTCTGGAAAAATCCTATGGTTCAGGCTATTGGGCCAAAATAATATTTATTATTTTCCTTGGACCCGAAAACTCCAAAATAATAAACATTAATTATTTTCTTTGGGATTAAATAAATAACCCAATAAATAATTAATGGACCCAAATGAACCAAAAAAATAATTAAACATTAATTATTTATTTCTTGGGATTTAATTAAATAAATAACCCAATAAATAATTAAGTAATAATTATTTTCCTCTAGTTTAAGTCCCTGTTAATTTTTCTAATTATTCAAACCGAACCCAGGTCCTGAATAATTAATTAACCAATTAAACCAGATAATAAATTTCTCTCTAATTATTTTATTCCAGTCCAATAATAAATTAGACTTCCCGAATAAAATAAAACTCTCTCAACTGAGATCAATTTCTCAACCCAAAAATTAATTAGGACTTACGGGCTATTCTGAGGACAAAAAAAAACACATCACCCTGGCTACTAAAATGACCAAAATACCCCTACTATATAAATAGATGTATTCTGTATTTTAAATATTTTCTAATATCACCATAAGAAAATATTGACCCCAAGGACAATGCTGCATTAGCAGAGTCTTCGACCTACAAGTGAAATGACTAAAAGACCCATCTACACGTCGCCGTACATTTAGAGAGGAAGAAGTGTACTAACACCTCTCTAAAGACATCTACTATCCTTAGGCCTCTAGTCCAATGATCCACAACTTCCTGGAGTGTTTCCATTTTCCAAGGAAGCTACTCTTAAGCAAACATCCAAGTCATGTTTCTCAAGATCCTGGATATTTAGATCATCCGGACAACCACAAGGGGCGATATGGTGTAGAAACTATCTTGTATAAGTCTGTCTTAACTAACTAGTCACACATACCCGACATACAAGTATATTGGCTCTCCGATAGAACCTCAACTATAGTATATCAAAGCATATGCTTCCAGCTTCGCAAGACCACCAACTCATACTCAAGTCATAGAGTATTAGTCCACGCTATAGCGGTAATAGTTTAGGTTTCTACCATATAGTACTTTTTAGAAACCACTACTACAGGTCTTGTTCTACGTATTCGAAATACGCTTATGTCATGAAGTGAGTGGACTACTCACTGGCTAAAGGTAAGCCATTCCCCACCTGGAATTCATAACATAATAACCTAAACATGACGAGATTCCCATTCTCATCAATTAGTTAAGCACAACTGTTTATGTGTTTAAATAACCCATGATCCATACCTTACTGTGAAAGACCTTCATTCACATGGATCACTTATTTACACACAATGGGTCTATTCCAAACGAAATTGTACACAAATGATGAAAATTATTTCACAAACGATTTCTGACAAATAAATTCTTTTATTAACATATTCGATATTTTTATCAGAAAACTAGTCTAAGAGGGCATATTCCCAACATTATTACGACCCTAAACTATAATAGAACCTCAGGGATTACTTAGTTAGGGTTATGATAGTATAAATAGCACCTTTAGTGATTTGACAAGATGATACACTTTACTTTAATTCAAATTTGAGAGAGAATCTTGAGAGGCCCTAGCCTCCTTGTTCATCTTGTTCAAGACCAAGCTTAAGGGTTAGTCCTCCTTATGTAAGAGTCTATAAATCTTTTGGATAATCCAATGTTGTTTTCTTTGAATGGGTCTTAGTTGCTTTGTTCTTCTAAAGTTTGTTTGAAATCCAATATTTGGGTGTCTATTTTCTCTATTATATTTGTTCTTGTTTGCCTTTGTTACTTCTAGGATATTGGGGTGAGATTATAGTAGAACTATCTACTTTTCTTGAAGGTCTTTGAAACTTAGTTCTTCAAGGGTTTGATAGAGTGTAGGTGGTTATTTTGTTTTCTCCCTTTTTGTCATAAGAATCTCTGTTTTTGGTCCCTTAGTTTGAACTGAGCACATAGCCAACAAAAACACCCACAACATCAAGAAAAAGCCACACAAGATTCGTATCAAAGAGTTTGGTATCAGAGCAAGGAAAAGCTTGATTCCCATCAAAGCTTGAAAGCAAGAAAAGGAGCCCTACAAAGTGAAGAAAAAGAAAATAGAGAAAAATCCCGTCACTCAAAAAATTGCTCCAAAAAGGTCTTGAAATTTTTGCTATATCTTAATTTTTTTTGTTAGGAAATTACTCCTTGATGTTGTTATAATTCTTGGAAACAAATTTATCTTGTGATTGTGGTGAAAATTAGCTTGAATATGGGTGAAAATTCTGGTTGTTCTTAAGTGACGAGTTGCAGCCAATGTGTTTGATAAATGTTCCATGAGAGTGTTTTTGGCTATAGTTGGGAACTTTGATTCTTGATTTTCATTCCTTGAAATTTTGGGACTTAATATATCACTCTAATGTTGAATTACATGTTCATTGAACTCAATTATCCTATTGCACACTTGTGATCATCTTGTTCTTCATCATCCTAGTTTTTAGTTGTTCTTATTTCTTTGTTCTTGATAATTCTTATTTGTTTCTTGCCTAGAAGTGTTACTTGTGTTTTTAGTGCTTATTCTTGTGCTTGATTGAGTCCACTTTTCTTGAAACTCTTGACTTAAAACTTATTTGCTTGAGGTGCCCAACAAATATTTGTTAAAATTCCCCTAAGACCCTCTATTTGAAAATTTCTTTTGATTTATATGATTCTTTAAGTTGGACTAAAATTTTAGCTATTGGGGAGAATTGAGATTGAATAAGAAGGCTTGAGTGTTGAGAAAAAGGCAAGAGGGTGAGCCTATTATTAAAAGAGCCTAAGAGAGTAAACACGAGCGTAGAGTGATCAACCTTGAGAGCCAATACGCAAGGAAGTGCAGTGAGGATCCATTTTTCTTTCTAATCTCTTTGTGTTGCAAGTATAAGTAAGCAAATATTCCATCACCATGGCCCATGATCAAGAAATCTCTAAACCTAACCCAAGTGGACCTAGTGGACTTCAAGAAGATCAAATTGATGCTAGGGGTTTGCGTGAGGACTTGCAAGCTATGATGAAGACTATGCAAAGTGAATTCCAAAACATGATAAGGGAGTTGATAAATCATCTTGGACAATCTTCTACCGTTGCACAAAGGAGAGGCTAAGAACTATTTGAAGTGCCAAGTCCAAGGATGAGGGATAAAGATGCACATACTCCTTCGTTACATGCCCAACAAGGGGAAGAATTGGATGAACACTCTATTGGAGATTTCCAACAAGCTCCTATGAGAAGAGGGAGACATGGCTTGAGAGGAGGATGAGGAAGGGGCCAAGGAATGAATGGAGGGATCAATATAAAGGGGCTAGAGAGAGAGTTTGAGGGAGTTGATGAGTGGTATGAAGGGGAACAAGTTGAGGCATTTGGGGAACATCATAAAGGATGGGGTAATAGAGGAGGAAGGAGAGAAGGAAATGATGTGGAGAGGGAGTTGAGCCATATTAAATTGAAAGTGCCCATATTCTATGGCAAAAGTGACCCCGGAGCTTATTTTGAGTGGGAAAGCAACATGGAGATATTCTTAGAGAGTCATACCTATAGTAAGAGGTCAAAAGTGAGGTTGGCTATTTTGAAATTTTCGGAGTATACCTTGGTATGGTGGGAGTAAGTTAGTGTTCAAAGGAGACAAATGTGAGTGGAAACCATGGCAAGTTGGAATTTATTGAAAGATATAATGAGAGTAAGATTTATACCACACCATTACTATAATAATCTTTACCAAAGGCTCCAATCACTCAAGCAAGGGAACAAGAGTGTGGAAGATTACCATAAGGAGAAGGAAGTTATATTGATGAGAGCTCAAATCAATGAGAATCTTAGAGCAATAAGAGCAAGGTTCTTAGGAGGATTAAATAAGGAGATTACCAATTTGGTGAAATTGCACCCCTATGATCGATTGGAGGATATGGTACATGCCGCTATGAAGATTGAGAGGCAATAAAGAGGAGGGCATTTACTAGACCATCACTTCCAAACCCCAACACAACTAATAAGGTGCCAACTAAGAAGGATGAAGCCCTTAAGCCATTTCAAAGGGACTTCAACAAACCTAGGGAAGCTTGGAAACCCAGAGAAGATTGGAAGCCTAGAGAGGATTGAAAACCTAGGGAAGGATGGAACAAGGACAAGGGGAAAGCCATGGAGAGGCCACAAAGGAATAGAGATATCAAATGTTTTAAGTGTCTTGAATATGGACATACTTCCCATGAGTGTCCAAGTAAGAGAACAATGTATACTAATCCCTATGGTGAGGTCTCTACCGATGAAGAAGAAGAGAGAGAAAGATACCAAATAGACCAAGAGAGAAATGGAAATGAGGAGGGTGATGAGGGGGAAGTTGTTGGTCAATAATACTCATTGGTGGGAGTCACAAGAAGGTCATTGAGTTCACAAGCCATTGAGGATCAAGACCATCAACAAAGAGAGAACATTTTCTACACTAGGTGTCTAATCAACAAGACCCCTTGTAGTGTCATTGTGGATAGTGGGCGTGATTATTGCAAATTTGGTTGAAGAATTGGACATGAGTTGGATTAAATATCCCAAGCCCTACAAATTACAATGGTTGAATGATAGTGGGGAAATGAGAATAAATAAACAAGTTTTGGTATATTTGGAAATGAGAAAGTACAAGGATAATGTGCTATGTGATGTGGTACCCATGTAAGCGGGTCACTTATTACTAGGGAGGCCTTGGCAATATAATAGGCATGTAAAATATGATGGGAGGAAGAACACTTATTCCATATTCAAGGAGGGAATTAAGTTTACCCTCACCCCCATGGCCCCTAGTGAGATAAACAAAGATCAATGAATCATGAAGGAGAAAGAAAAGAAGAAGGGAGCGCAAGATGTTAAAAAAAAGCAAGAGATTGAGAGGAAAGAAAAAGAGAGGCAAGAGAAAGAATTGAGAGAGAATGAATAAACAAGTGCCTTTGACAATTAAGGATATAAGTAAGCAAGGACACGAGAGGGGAGGTAAAAGAAGAGTGAATTTCTTTGCAAAAGAAAGTGAGGTCATAGAGTCTATAGAAGTTAAGGAACCGGTTATTCTTCTTTTATGCAAAGGTTCTTATGTTTCTATTAATGATTTCACATTGTCTTTGCCTCATGAAATTGCAGCTATTCTTCAAGAATTTGAAGACGTTTTCCCAAACGAGGTGCCCGGAGGACTACCACCATTGAGAGGAATTGAGCATCAAATCGACTTTGTGCCCGGAGCCGTCATCCCTAACCGACCGGCATATAGTAGCAACTCGGAGGAATCCAAGGAATTGCAAAAGCAAGTAGAGGCATTGCTTGAGAAGTGATATGTGAGAGAGAGCCTAAGCCCATGTGCGGTTCCGGTTCTCTTGGTGCCAAAAAAGGATGGGATATGGCGTATGTGCTTGGATTGTTATGCTATCAACAACATAACGGTAAAATACCGTTATCCTATTCCTATGTTAGATGACTTGCTTGATGAGCTATTTGGTGCATGTATTTTCTCAAAAATTAATTTGAAATCCGGTTATCACCAAATTAGAATAAGAGAAGGAGATGAATGAAAAACAGCTTTTAAAACTAAATAAAGGTTGTATGAGTGGCTTGTCATGCCCTTTGGATTGTCTAATTTTCCTAGTACTTTCATGCGATTAATGCACCATGTTTTGAGGGAATTCATTGGAAAATTTATTGTTATGTACTTTGATAATATATTAATCTATAGCAAATCATATGTGGATCAATTGAATCATATTCAAAGTGTGCTTGTTGCCCTCTGAAGGGAGAAATTGTATGCTAATATTGAGAAATGCTCTTTTTGTTTGGAGATGATTACATTCCTTGGGTATGTTGTGAGTGCCAAAGGGATTGAGATTGATGAGGGAAATGTGAAAGCCATCTAAAATTGGCCAACCCCTACCACCATTACCCAAGTCCGTAGTTTCCATGGGCTAGCTAGTTTCTATAGGAGGTTCATCCAAAATTTTAGCACTATAGCAGCCCCTCTAACTGAAGTGGTAAAGAAAAAGGTGGGATTTAGGTGGGAGGAAGCCCAACAACAAGCCTTTCAAACCCTCAAAAACAAATTGAGCCAAGCTCCAATTCCTATTCTTTTCAATTTTAAGAAGGCTTTTGAAATAGAGTGTGATGCAAGTAGGGTGGGAATAGGTGCGGTCTTGACCCAAGATAGACAATCCATTGCATACTTTAGTGAGAAATTGTCCGGAGCAGCCCTCAACTATTCTACCTATGACAAAGAGCTATTTGCTTTTGTGAGGACCTTAGAATATTGGCAACACTACCTTTTGCCAAGAGAGTTTGTCATTTATATCGATCATAAGACCCTTAAACACTTCAAGAGACAACAAAATTTGAACAAAAGGCATGCAAGGTGGATGGAGTTTATTGGGACATTTCCATATGTCATTCAATACAAGAAGGGTAAGGAAAATGTGGTTGCGGATGCACTATCTCGAAGGTATGCACTTCTCAACTTTTTGGATGCTAAACTTCTTGGTTTTAAATTTGTGAAGGATTTGTATGTTGATGATGAGGAGTTTTAGGATATTTTCTATGTTTGTGAGAAATGTGCATTTGCTAAATATTATAAGTATAATAGTTTCTTGTTTAGGGAGGCAAGGCTTTGTGTGCCAAAGGGTTCTATTAGGGAGTTGTTAGTTAGGGAGGCCCATAGTGGGGGACTAATGTGGTATTTTGGTGTTGCAAAGACCTTAGGCATTCTTAAGGAGCATTTCTTTTGGCCAAAATGAGAAATGATGTGGAGAGACATTGTTCTCAATGCATTATTTGTAGGCGAGTTAAGTCTAGATCCCTTCCATATGGTCTTTATACTCCTTTGCCTACACCTAATGTGTCTTGAGTTGATATTTCAATGGACTTTATTTTAGGATTGCCTAGGACTAAGGGGGTAAAGATTCCATATTTGTGATTGTTAATCGATTCTCTAAAATGGCTCATTTTGTGGCTTGTTCCAAGACTAATTATGCGTCTTATATTGCAAATTTATTCTTTAAGGAAGTGGTGAGAATGCATGGGATTCCAATGACTATTGTCTCGGATAGGGAAACTAAATTCCTTAGCCACTTTTGGAGAGTTTTGATGGAATAAACATTGTACTAATCTCTTGTTTTCCACAGCTTGTCATCCCAAACGGACGAACAAACGGAGGTGGTCAATTGAACACTCACCCAACTTTTGCGAATCGTGATCAAGAAGAACTTGAAAAATTGGAAGGAGTGCTTGTCACACATTGAGTTTGCTTACAATAGGGCTATTCACTCTACCACTTCTTATTCTCCTTTTAAAATTGTATATGGTTTTAATCCTCTAACTCCTTTAGATTTAGTTCCTTTGCCTATAGGTGAACGGTTGAACCTCGATGGAGCTAAGAAGGCGGAAATGGTGAAAGCACTCCATGAGAAGGTGAAAGCAACCATTGCAAAATGCAACAAAGAGATCGCCTATAAGTGCAATCAAGAAAGGAAAAAAGTGTCATTTAAGCGGGGCGATTGGGTATGGGTGCACCTTCGCAATGAGAGATTCCCCACACAACGATGGAGTAAACTAAACCCAATGGGGGGATGGACCATTTCAAGTTCTTGTCAAAGTTGGAGATAATACTTACAAGATAGATCTATCCAATGAGTATCATGTTAGTGCCACATTTAATATTAGTGACCTCTCTCCCTTTGATGTAGATGATGGCGATGATTCGAAGACGAATCCTTTTCAAGGAGGGGAAGATGATGAGACTCCACTTCATCATGGAGGACACGGACCGATGACAAGAGCTAGGACCAAGAAGCTTCAAGATGATTTTCAATTGATCATCAAACCATGCTTGAGGATGAAAGAGGATTGGAAGGTTGAGGAAGCTAGTCAAGAGTTCATGTTGATGACCATCCACGAAAGACCCCAATAAGTGTTGGGATTCGTGGACTCCTAAACGCGAAAAATATCCATGAATCCCTTCTGAGGATCTAAGTAAACGATTACGAAGATTGTAGATTTGCAGAATTACCTCTGGTTGGTGAAATCGATATCCTTCAATTCCGATTGTGCTGCTGCACGTGCAACCCGAATGATCACCAGACGCTGCAGTGCGTGAACGTCCTCTATCGAATACACACCGCGAACTCACTCCTCACCCGAGGAGTGCTAGCGCCTAGGGTTTAAAAGGGTTTTTTTTTTTTTCGGTAGAGAATGTCACAAATGTTCTCAACAGAATTAGACTTTTGAAAAGACGACTAAGGTTTTCTTAAAAACCTCCGAACCTCTTAGAGTCCAACCCTAATAATATCTTATCATATTTTAATTTAAATTCAAATTAAATTAAAACTGATATGATAAGATTCTGCCATTATCTCGGTTATTTAAACAATTAATTTACATAGTCACATTCTTATAATCTAGACATTATCCAAATACATCGAATGTGGACATATTTCCAAATTCATTGTATCTAGTAATTTTTCTAAATTTGATTAACTTAGACATATTTCCAAATTCATCAAATCTGGTTACCAGAAAAATAACCTAACTAGAAAGTATTTATGACATGTTCCATGAAGTACTCTCACAGTGGGTCATGTCCAATACAATGTTTTTTAACATTTATTTATATTTTGACTCGATATCACAAATATCCATGACCAATAAAACATAGCCATCAAGTCACAACATACTAATTTTAATTTATTATTGTTCCAATAATAATAATCGATCAGGGACAGTTTTATAATAGTCATTGTATTCATTGTAGGGTTTTACTATCAAGTCACGTACTTGATGATCACAAAATAAAATGCACTATTCATAGAAAGAAAAACCTCATATTATTATATAAAATATAACAACAATAGTATAAGTACAAATTGACTCTATAGCATATCCCTAACAATAAGAACTCAAACCGGCAGCAAAGGCGGACGAAACTTGACCAATGGAGTCTTTCCAGAGGACAGCCGACGCTGGCTCCAAGCAACCAAACCAGCGCCGGCTCTAATCTGTCTAACAACACCTTAAAGCAGTGTGAGCCGGCCCAAAGCAGTGCACAACCGGTGCCGGCTTCAAGGGACCTAGCCGGCGCCGGCTTCCTCTTGGGCAGCCGACGACTGCTTCGCGTTTTAATACTTTTCTCCAGCTTTCTTCACTTTTAATTGCTTGTAAAGATTTATTATAACCCTAAACTATAATAGAACCTCAGGGATTACTTAGTTAGGGTTAGGATAGTATAAATAGCACCTTTAGTGATTTGACAAGATAGTACACTTTACATTAATTCAAATTTGAGAGAGAATCTTGAGAGGCCCTAGTCTCCTTGTTCATCTTGTTCAAAACCAAGCTTAAGGGTTAGTCTTCCTTATATAAGAGTCTATAAATCTTTTGGATAATCCAATGTTGTTTTCTTTGAATGGGTCTTAGTTGCTTTGTTCTTCTAAGGTTTGTTTGAAATCCAATATTTGGGTGCCTGTTTTCTCTATTCTATTTGTTCTTGTTTGCCTTTGTTGCTTCAAGGATATTGGGGTGAGATTATAGTAGAACTATCTACTTTTCTTGAGGGTCTTTGAAGTTTCGTTCTTCAAAGGTTTGATAGAGTATAGGTAGTTATTTTGTTTTCTCCCTTTTTGTCATAAGAATCTCGTTTTTGGTCCTTTAGTTTGAACTAAACGCATAGCCAACAAAAACACTCACAACACCAAGAAAAAACCACACAAGATTCGTTTCACACAATCATAGGGATTTGAGGGTACCACAAATCCATAATCAAGAAAGAGATCATTATTCAAATTTCCATAGTTAAGCATTACTAGGTCATCTTGTTTAATTTGAGTTCCCTTAATCACCTGGAAAGCACAAAGCACACAACTAAGATGGAATGTGAATATATCACCTCTCAAAACACCTATTCAAGTGGTGCCTCTGTGGACATAGCAGTGATTTTATCCATATGCATGTATAAGTCAAGAAGAAAAGAACTGACGTGCCTTTACAAGAATCGTCCCATTAGTTGCCTCTTGTTCTTGGACAATTTCAACATTTGGCAACCATTGATTGCCTATTCTGTGCATTCCTTCTTCCCAAGTAATATCACATCCTCAAAATATTACAAATAATACTAAACTGAAATTTAGCTTAGTTCAATCTAGAAATGTGGAAATTCTCCACTTTTAAACTTTAGCAAAATCTCTCCAATCCTCTTCATCCCTAGTGTCAAAGTTCATCTAAAATTCCTAGTTGGGAACCATTAGTTGACACAACAAGTTTCTATTATCTATTAAAGAATTTAGCCTCGGCATTGTGTTCAAAATTTTTAAGTTCATCCCTAGTGTCAAAGTTCATCTGATATTCCTATCCGGGAACCATTAGTTGACACAATAAGTTTCTATTATCTATTAAAGAATTTAGCCTCAGCATTGTGTTCAGAATTTTTAAGTTACTTTACTATACAAGAATGAAAGAAAGAGTCATGTTGAGAAAAGGTTTACTAATAAAGGAAAATTAGGTAACTTCATACTCCCATTACCTAAAAATTCCATTAATTCTTTCAACTACTAAGAAAGTTGAGAGTTTATTACCAAAAATAGAACAATTTAAGACACCTAAACTTAGTACAGAGAATACATGAACAGAGAACGGGTGATTAACAAATGAACAGAGAACACATAAACTCAGTACACATATACATACGAACTAATGACACAAATACATGAATAATCCACACAAAGACATGAACACAATCAAACGGTGGTGAACAAATGATTAGAGAACACATGAACTCAATATGCATACATATGAACAGCTACACAAACATATGAACAATCTATACAAATATGCAAATACAGTCAAACGGTAGTTAACGAATAGAGAATACATAAGCTCAATGCACATACTCATGAACTAGTGACACAAATACTGAACAATTCACACAAAGATATGAATACAATCACACAAGTGGTTAATAAATGAACAGAGAACACATAACTCTGGGACATGCACATGAACTAGCAATACAAACACATGAACAATCCGCACAAAGACGTGAGTAAAACCAGTCACACCATAATCATACCATCACCATAACCACTGCACAAAATCTCATCAACATAGCCTATATATTGCATAACTCTTTCTCACAAAACATGAACACGGATATTAACTTAAAAATCCAAATTAGATTAGAATCATTTGACATGTATTGATATGAAAAACAATCCCATGAATATAGCCTATACATTGCGTAGCTTGTTCTCACAAAACATGAACGCTAATATTAACTTAAAAACCCAAATTACATTAGAAGTATCTTTAGATAAACGTACTTAATTACTACTACAAGAGGGTGACAGAAAAATTTTAACAACTTTTCAAGGAGAAAAATACCGTTAGGGTTGAAGGCCGATAGCCTCGTATGTGCGCATCAGGAAAGCTTCTATTGTTCAGTGCTTATGATGCTTTGTCCTCCTCTCTCTTTCTCAGATTTGTTGACCCATTTTGCAACAACAATCGGATAATGTTCTTCAGAATTCAAGGGATTTCACCCATTTCTGCCGTGGTGAGAAAAAGATTTCTTGTTTGAAGAAATGAGAAAGAAACACGGTGGAGGCATACGCATATAAGGAAAGCTTTTGTTTTTGTTTGCCCTGCTTAGATTAGTCTTACGGGAAATTTTGGGTAGGATCTAAAAATTTGAGAAAGTGAAGCAACAGTACAAGCTGTTGGGGGCTGTGTTGGAGCTGGCTAAAGTGAAGCCATTTGCTTGGCTCAATTTAGGTCAAAATGATGTCATTTTGGCCTTTTTTTTTAGATGCATGATGTGACTTATTTTGTATTGCGCGATTTGGACACCAATACATCCTGGTCGCTAAAGAACCGCGCAATTTCTAAGCCGAAATTGCTCGGCCCCCAATCCCAAAAGGAAGACTGCTCTAAAACAGCAAATCAACCTTGAGCTTAGGCGAATCCAAGCACTCTTGATTAGGGTTGCAAATGAACTGAGCTTTTCGCGAGTAGCTCGTGAGCTCCTCGATCAAAGCTCGGCTCAAATTCGGCATTGACCGAGCCCGAGCCTCAAGTCTAGTCTTGAATTAAATGAGCTGAGCTCGAGCTTAATAGAGTTTGACTCGAAGCTCGTTTAAAATTCGGCTCAAATTATCGATTTGTGAACTCGAATTTGAGTTCGAATAAATAAAGATATAAATAATATATATATATATATATATATATATATTAATATATCTTGTTATAATATATGAAAGAATATTTATAAATTTTATTACACAAATATATTCTATATCTATATGAATATTTGTTTTATTATAATTTTACTAAAAAGTAATTATACAACTGATAATAAAAATTATTGTACCTTACAATTTTTTTTTTGGCTAAAGTACATTGAAATATTTTTGCTAATTTATATTACTAATATCACATTACTGTAACTCTAGAACACAAAAGGTCAATCATTATTCATTATGAACTTTTAGTAGATATTTGGTCTAATTTTTATCCTTATTTGCATTCCCACCTTGAATCTCCTATTGTTGCCCAAAAAAATTATAACAATTGTGTTTTTTTTATCTAGTAACTTTTCTATCAATGAATTTATTTAGAGTAAGTTTATTTTTTTTTTCATCAAAATTAATTTATGTTACTTTTTCCAACCCAAAAAAAAAAAGAGGTTTAATATTAAATTGTTCATAATAATTAAATATTTATTTGTAACCTGTGTTTAAATGAATAGATGAAAAAAGTTTTAAACCACAAAACATAGAGTTCAATTAAAAAAAAAAATCTAATAAACACAACTGCTCAATTTTTATATACCAGGAGGATGTATTTTGACTTCATATAATTAAATTCATAATATATATATTTTTTTACGTTTTTCACTAAAAAAGATTAGTTATATGATGAATGAATATAATTTCTAAATTATTCTTCTTAAGGCTTTTCAATAGATCAGTTGTCTTCCCAAAGCTTCTCAAGTCTCAACTACTTTTAAGTTTTTTTTTATATTAGGAGGAATTCCAGCTACTTCCTTATATGTTACCAAACTATGTAAATTCTTCCAAAAAAAAAATAAAAATAAAAATTCGAGAGTAGTTCAGTTTAGAAGAAAAAGACATTGATCATCTATTTTTTTTAAAAATTAATCTGATCATCTGTTTCATCTATTTTGGATTTGTATTATAATATTTTATAAAATTGAAATTGAAAGGATTAAAAATTCAATTGTGTTAAGTTTTTAATAACTGTTAAATGGATTACTTTAACTAAAAATATCATATTTAATTTATAATTTGACCTTGAACTTGGCTCGAGAAAGCTTGAACAGTATTCAAGCATACTCGAGCTGAGTTCAAGTAATCCTAAAAGTAAATCGGGCTGAGTTCGAATATAAAATTTTTTATTCAAACGAATTCGAGTCAAATTCAAACATTTACAAATTTCATATTAGTTCGATCTTGATAAGTCATAACTCGACTCATTTACAACCCTACTCTTGATCCCGTTTGGCCTCTCAAAAGAACACCCTTTCCTCTCAAAAATCACCCCCTTTCTCTGCTATATCTACTTCTTGTGAGATCCATTATTATGCTCACCAACTTCCCAAGCCATCAAACTTTGACTACAATATAAAAATATGGGCTTATTCCAAAAGCAAAAATCCAAACCAATGTTCACGGCATTATATTGCGAAATGGATTTCTGTTGGATTTTTCCTTTTTCTTTTTTATTTACAAATTCTTTGATGCATTTGCATGGTTCTTGTGCCGATACCATTTGATGAAATGCTTCTAAATGTGGCGCAATTGAGGAGGCATTAGATTTGTTTCGGGGCCCCAACAAACGAGAGATAAACTGATGTCTTGATTTGGAATGCCATGAGTTTTTGGACGAAATTACTTAATTCGTAATTTCTCATTTGGATTTTTTTTTCACAGTATTCTTACAATATCATAATTCATTTGTCTATATATATATATATAGAGGATTTAGTATTATTTGATAAACGATCATTTTTAAATTGATACTTAAAAATATGTCATTATCTCAATCAAATTATTTAAATATTAGTTTATTGAGTTTAATTTGTATAAATATAAAAAGTGTATTAAAATAATTTTAAATAGTATATAAAGAAAAAAAGAAATACTGTAATCATATGTAATTATTTATTTTTTCAATAACATTATTATTTCTTGAGTGGATGAAATCTACACAACCACACATTTTTCCAAAAAGCCTAAAGATTTTAACTGTATGTTTTAAATTGAATTGATTTATTAATTTATACAATTATTTTGAATAATTTTAAATTAAAAATCCAATAATTGTTGTATCTAAATTAAATGACATAGATATTATAAAGAATTAATTATCAATTATATATTAATTTATCTAAATTATGGTGTGCTTAAGACGCATACTAACAAAACCCTATTAATTTTTGAAAAAATAAAAATAAAATTTTCTCTAATTAGACAAATATATAACTAATTGAAAAAAAAAAAAACTTGCTTTGAGATAAATTAGACTCCCTCTCGCTTCAGATTCGGACCGTGCAAGTTAAGTTAAAGTATGAAACTTGTGAGATTATTTGAATAAATTCACACAATTTTATAAATATTTTATCCTATTATATTAATATTTTACATAATTATATGAATATCAAAATGATATAATTTTTATTAAAAAATTTATTTATATGTGACTATATCTTTTACGTATTAAATTTTTACATTTTTTTTATTTAGACGGTGAAATCTTGCACCTTGCGCCGCCCCAGATTCTCGGGGTTCAACTCCCCCAGCAGCAGTCCAAATCCCACCTTTGCCTCACCCTGTGGACCTCATATTCTCCCTTTCCTTAACTGCACCGGTAACAACCGCCGCTACCACATAACCCGCTCCAAGACTACACCGGTTTTCTCCGTTGCGGCGGAGCATACCGCCCTCTGTTCACCGTCTTAACTTGGTTTCCTTGTCTTAACAACTCAAAATTCAATTGAAACAGAGTGGTACCTTTCATCGACAAAAGAAACACACACATTCAAATAGCGGACTAATGAACGTCACTCCTACAAGAATAAAGCACTCACTTCCACTTTTCAACTCTCTGTTTCGCTCTCCATTAGGTGCTTCTTCGTCATACTGTTAATTGTTAGTCTCTTCTCCTTCCTTTCTTTATATTTATAACGATGCTTTTGCTAATTCTTGGTTATACTGTATGTTATTTTGTGTTAAGGCTGTTTATTTAGTGCATGCTTTTTCAGGGGTGCAAAAATTTGGCTTTGTAAGTCTATTGCAAGAAAGGAGGTGGTTTAGAGGGGCTAGTGTGAAAAAGATGGCTTGGAGTGTGGAGAAATGTAATGGGAATGTGGGGAGTAAGATGGGTTTGGTGCGTCCTGCAACTGATGATTATGCTGAAGAAGCAATTGAAGCCATTAAAGCTGGGAAGGTCATTGCTGTGCCAACTGATACGCTTTATGGGTTTGCTTGTGATGCTTGGTATTGTTCCTACTTGGATTTTAGTTTTTGTAGGCCATTAGTCGTGAAAGCTTCGTTCTTTCTTTTTGGTATTTGTCTTCAGAATGACAATTCGAATTTTGATAGTTTTCTAAGGCCTAACTAACATGTAGTAAAATACATCAAGCAAGACTTCATATGCATTAAATTTCATTTGTTTGTCTATGGAGTTATGTATATATGCCTTGACAGATGGAACGGATGATGTCCTACTGCGGTGGTACTTTACAGTTGGAATTTTGTTCTTGAGTCCCATCTTTTGAGCACCTAAAATCTTTGGTACACTTCAGTTAACCTGGAATCAAAGGATGGTTTAAGATATTTGCACATGTATTTTAGGGGTGGGATTATTCACCAGTACTTGTGAGGCTACTGATGCTTTGGGTGGAACGGATTTTGGTGTCCCACCTTGCTTTATGTTTGTTTCACAAGTGGAAAATAGCATTGTGTTCGCGGGTCAAATTTGGAATAACTATACACAAATATCAATCAAATTTGGTACACATTTACAAAACTAATTTGTCTTACCTCTACAATTCAACTGTCATTGTCAATTGTCTGTAAAATTCTTGGAGAGTTTTACATGCTATGCAGTTTCTGGCTAAAATATTGATTGAAGCATGCTTCGCTCTGTATAGGGATATATGTAGGGGATGAACATGAAGAGTCCCACCGCCCCCACCCCCCGCCCGAAAAAACCATTGAATGACTTTGGGAAGCCCCTTGATTTCTTTCCCATGGATCGCTAAATCATCTAATGGGAAGATAGATTTTTTGATATTCAATGTAATGCTTTTCTCTTTTTGCTTTGTTTGTTTGGATCATATATTTGTTGGAATTAGTTGAGTAACTATTGTATCTGTGATTAGGCATTGTTTATACCTTGGTTATTTTGGATCGCTTACCTGAGTGCCTGCATTTCAGGTCTTCTCTTGTAAGTCCATTCTGACACTGAGGAGAGAGTTTGGGAGAATGTTTCTCTCATGTTTGCAAGATGTCTTTTTTCAATTTTTTTTTATTATTAATTTAATGAGGGGGGTTTCTATTTACTGATTGTGGATATGGACTGAAGCTACTTAACCCCAAAAATCTGAAGTCCAACTCCTTTAGTTATCTTCTTTAAATTGTTGTTGAGTGTTAGGTTACTTGATTATTATCTCCTGATATAGTTGTTGGAGTAATTGTGTCCTTACTAGAACATGGCTAAAGAACCTAGATGCGGAGGGAGCAACTTGTTTGTTGGTATGGTGTTTTGACTTATTTCAAGCCTCTCTAAACCAATTGATTTACAACCACTGCACCAGTTTATCCTTTCTTGTGTGCTAATAATATGGAGCTTTATATTCAATAAGTTGATTTCCACAAATGTGTATTTCACAATATTCATGAATGCTGTAGACAGGATTTCATATGCTTGACTACAGAATGCTGTAAACAGGATTTCATATGCTTCACTACATATAAGGATGTTGTAAAGAAAGATCGGATTTATGTACATATGCAATCTTGACATACCTTTATTTGTTCTCTTTCACAGATCAATTTCGATTTGTTTTCCTTTTTCAGCTGCAAGTTTCATCTGTAGGTTTTCAAGGTTTTCTGGTTCTGAACTGAAACTTTAATGTTGTCATATCCTTGTTTTAACTCAACAGAGTTGCACATGAGTGCTGAGCTATTGTGATTAAATGCCACTATAGATATGGTAATATTCATTTATGAGGAAGATTTTAGTTGATATATTATAGTTATCACGTTAAACTGTTAGTTCTTAAAAGTAGATAATACTTGTGAAAATGATGCCAACAGAAACTTCACTTCTTATAATGATGACAAGCCATTCATTAATTGAAGAAAAGCCTACTAATTATACCATGACTTATTATGAAGCTGTAAAATTTGAAGATTAGGCATCTTTTTCAGGTTTTTGAAATGACTTAGACATGTAGTTTCATTTGAGCTACAAGAATGCTTCTATTACTCAATTGTGGAGTTAGACTGACCATAGTAGTATCTCAGCTTTGTGCACATGTCTTTCATTGGACTATGTAAGTTCATGATTTGAGTTTATATTTTGGTTTTAAACAGCTCTGTAGAAGCAGTTAACCGGATTTATGAGATCAAAGGCCGTAGGTACACAAGTCCATTGGCAATTTGTGTTGGAGATGTTCAGGACATAAGCCGTTTTGCTGCCATAGACCATTTGCCTCCTGGTTTACTTAATTGTCTCCTTCCAGGACCTGTAACTGTGGTATTGAGGCGAGGTTTGTATCTCATTACCTTAATTTGTAATATTCGTTTTGTACGGAGGATGTAGTTGCATGTCATGTCCTTTTCTTTCCCTTTGTTTCCCTCAAGTGAAAAAGAATCAGCACATCTATTTATTTATAAAACAAGAAGTTCCCCAAATTCTCCATTTGAATATTCTGCTTTCTTTGATTCTCAGGCCATATCATTCATTTGCTGCCACATTTTAAATTGTTGGATTTGAACATTAATATTTACTATTTCTGGATTTTCATTTGGAATGTCATGCAGGAGAGTCAAGTATTCTTGAGAAGTCTCTAAACCCTGGACTTGATAGCATTGGTGTTCGGGTGCCTGACTACAACTATATAAGGGTTATTGCTCGAGGCTCTCAAAGTGCACTGGCCCTTACAAGTGCAAACCTCAGTGGGCAGCCTAGCAGTATAGATATCAAAGATTTTGAGAGCCTCTGGGAGCATTGTGCATACATCTACGATGGTGGTGTGCTTCCTGCTGGGCGTGCAGGATCAACAGTTGTGGATCTTACTAAGCTAGGGAAATACAGGATTCTCAGACCCGGAAGGTAAGTCTCCAATATCTTTTAATGTGAAAAGTCTTCTTTTTTTGTGCCTTTATCAGAAATTAATTTCTCTAATTTATTTTGTGGTGAGTAATTTATTCATTATTTTAAAAATATGAATTTTCGAAGACTGATGGTGAGAAAATGTTAATTTCAGAAAAAGATGCCAAAGGATTTGCTTTTCCAAGTCATTAGGACTTTGTTTCTGGCATGATTAACACATATGCTTTGGCTTATTGCATGACATGCTTTTCACGTTCCCAGAAAATGTCTTTGAAAACCATTTAACTCTCTTACAGACCGAAAAGATTTGGAACTTGAGTTCCTAATCCCATGTTTTATCAAACAAAAAATTGTCTTTGTTTTATGTGTCCTCCTGATATTTTCTCTTGCAACTTCCAGTTCCTGCTGATCCTTTGATTTCAATATAAGTTGGTTCAGACTTGAGGAGTTTCTTGTTTTTGCAGTGCCAAGGAGGAGACTGTTGCAATGCTGGAGAAACACTCTCTCTTGGAAGATCAAAGTACTGAATAAGGAGATATTCAATATGTTTATGCAAAATTCTTGTCAAGTTCTACACATTTGATGGATAGGATTCGCCAGAGGACTGAAAATCTATGGCTTGGTGCAGACAATTCTGTATCAGAGCTAGAACCCAGATTCAATTCACGGAATTGGCATTCTTTTTCCGCAGTTTTTCTTTTAATCAAAATGTTAAATACCCCCCCCCCCCCCCCACAACAACAACAAAAGAAAAAGGAATTCTTGTGAAATGACCAGAGCAAAACCATTTCCCTTGTAGTATCATTTTACTTGTTGATATCATTTGACATTTGCTTGTGAATGCAAGGAACTCTTGTTCACTAGCACATTTGTATATGTTAGTGGTATATCTTCTTCCTTTAAAATTGAATGTTAATATTTCTATTTTGAATGTTAATATTTCTATTTTGGATTGCTCCAAAGTATCTTCTTTAATGTAAGGAAGGAAAATTTCACTATCACATAGGCTTCACCATCAATTTCCTTAATTAGCAAGGGTAAGTTGGCAAGAATTGTTTTCTGCTGTTTCCAACTTAGGTGAAAGTTTGTGTTTTTGGCTTTGATTAATGCGCCGATGTGGGCTGGAGAGCGAAAGGAAAAGCAAACGCAGGAGGTTTTGTTGGTTCAGTTGAAGAAGCTTGTTGCCTCAGGAAAGCTCGCGAAGGCGAAGAATCCTTTCAAACTCTCTGCTATTCCAGAGGCCAGCTCTGCTGCATCTGAGAAGCCAAAGGTTACTGTGAAGGCAACGAAGGAGCCCACAAAGAGAAGATTACTGCGCGTAAAAAAGCCCATCGCTGCCACCTCTGGGAAGCCTAAAAATGCAACTGCGGAAAGAGTCCGCGAAGAAGGTCACTGGTAAGAGTGGTAAAGAGAGAGGAAAGAAGAGGAAGGCCGTGGCAACAGCACCATAGGTGAAGAAAACGCCAGTGAAGAAGCTCAAGAGTATTTAAGTCACTGGCCAAGAAGTTGAAGAAGTGATTAGGAGATGCATGTTTTGGGTTAACTGAGAGTTTGTAAATTTGGTAATTGTTGAGGGTTAGAATGAGTTTCTTGTCTTCATTTGTTCTTCCCACTAAGCTCAGAGGATTAGCATTTGGTGAATAGTTGAAGGGTTTTCATAATGTAGAAGGTTACTCATCTAACATGTTTTGCATTCGTGGAAAACTTTGATTTGGATCAGTGAATGAATATTCATGAATTCAACTTCTTGTTTGTTGAAATTTTACAAATACCAATCTAGAAATCTTTTGGCTCTTTCGGGTAGTGTATGCAGTTCTTGGTTAAGAGCTTTTTCAAAATGGCATTTCACTCGGTTGTCCTAAGCCGTTGCTACTGCATCAGTTCTCATACACCAAGTATTGAACTTTGTTTAGATCATATTCATTTTGGCTTTTGGTATAATTAAGATGCTAAAAAGAAAAAGGATGAAATGAAGAATCAAAACCTGCTTTCTGGGGCTTCTTGCTGAAGAGTTGTTTGATGGTTCAAGACATTTGCCTTGGATCTCAAGTCTGAACCTAGTAAGCAATACTTGTATATACTCTAGTCTTCAACTCCGTCCAAATGCAAAACTCCCTCCCTCCTGACATTGCTGCCGGCCCGCCGCCATCACCACTGTCCACGGTCAGTCTGCCGTTTTCTTCTGCACTTTTGAATAATATAATCGTGCTCTGAATAGTTCCCTCCTCATTATCGTATTGCTGTAATATGCTTTTCTCCTCAACGGTGTCTTCAAAGCTTAACAGTTCTTCAACATTGGCTCTCGCCAGTCGTATCAGTTTCTCATTTTCAACCGCCACTGTTGCCCAAAGGAATCCGGAGTTTCAATTATGCAATCATGAGTACTTGTTAGAAGCTGTTTCCTCTGTCGCTCCTGAAAACGCTTTAGATGTGCTCCAGTGCCTGCCGCCGTCCCGGTCTGGTGTATTCTACTGGAATACCCTCATCAAGAACACCGTTTGCTTGAGGGATTATGGAAATGCCTTCCGATGTTTCCACAATATGTTGTGGCTCGGCTGGAAGCCCGATGGTTATACATACCCTTACATTCTAAAGGCCTGCGGTGAGCTCCCTTCCTTCCGCCGTGGTGCTTGCATCCATGCTCTTGCTCTTGAGGAGGGTTTTGTTAACTCTAATGTGTTTGTCTGCAATGCTATTGTTGCCATGTATGGTAGGTGTGGTGCTTTGGATGATGCACGTCAGATGTTTGAGGAAATGTTGCAGAGAGGCATTTATGATGTTATCTCATGGAATTCGATTGCAGCAGCATATGCACAGAATAGAGACTACAGGAAAGGTCTGGATTTGTTTGAAGTAATGGTTTCAAAAGCTGATATCTCAGTACGTGCTGATGCAGTCAGTCTGGTGAATATACTTCCGGCCTGTGCCTCATTGAATGCGGGAGGTCGTGGTAGAGAAGTACATGGTTATGCGGTAAGGAGGGGCTTAATTGAGGATATATTTGTTGGGAATGCCTTGGTAGATATGTATGCAAAATGTGGATTAATGGATGAAGCAGAGAGAATTTTCATGCGAATGGAGGTGAAGGATGTGGTGACATGGAATGCAATGGTGACAGGTTACTCACAAATTGGGAGATACCTTGATGCTTTGAGTTTGTTTAAGAAAATGCGTGAAGAGGGGATTCAATTGAATGTGGTTACATGGAGTGCTGTAATTTCAGGGTATGCACAGAGGGGTTTGGGAACAGAAGCCCTTGATGTGTTTAGAGACATGATGAGTGTTTCAAATGTAGAGCCAAATGTCGTGACCCTAGTGTCTGTCCTTTCAGGTTGTGCTGCAGCCGGGGCATTAGATAAGGGTAGGGAATCTCATTGTTATGCGATAAAAAGGATTTTGAATGTAGGACGGAACGATCCAGGGGAGGATTTGATGGTAATTAATGGTTTGATTGATATGTATGCAAAATGTAAGTGTGTCAAAGTTGCTCGCATGATGTTTGAGTCTATGGGGTGGAAAGACAGGAATGTGGTGACTTGGACGGCCATGATTGGTGGTTATGCACAGCATGGTGATGCCAATGACGCCTTGCAACTTTTCTCCAAGATGGTGAGCCATGCAATTAAGCCAGTGGCACCAAATGCATTTACTATATCTTGTGCTCTTGTGGCTTGTGCTCGTTTGAATACACTTAGGTTGGGTAGACAGATTCATGCTTATGTTTTAAGGAACCGTTATGAATGTGCAATGTTGTTTATAGCCAATTGCCTGATAGACATGTATGCTAAATCTGGTGATGTTGATGCAGCCAGAATTGTGTTTGATAACATGAGTCAAAGAAATACTGTCTCGTGGACGACTTTAATGATGGGATATGGAATGCATGGTCGTGGTGAGGAGGCTTTGCAAATTTTTGATGGGATGAGAAGGGAGGGTCTGCAAATTGATGGGGTGACTTTTCTTGTGTTGCTCTATGCTTGTAGCCATTCTGGATTCATTGACCAAGGAATGAATTACTTTGACAGAATGCAGAAGGATTTTGGAGTTTTACCCGGAGTAGAGCACTATGCTTGTGTGGTTGACCTGTTAGGGCGTGCTGGTCGCTTGGATGAAGTTATGGGACTAATAGAAGGAATGCCTGTGGAACCAACCCCGGTAATTTGGGTGGCACTACTTGGTGCTTGCAGGATTCATGCAAACGTAGAACTTGCAGAATATGCTGCTGGGAAGTTGTCAGAATTGGAGTCTGAGAATGATGGGACATATACACTTCTTTCAAACATATATGCCAGTGCCAGGCGTTGGAAAGATGTGGCGAGGATCAGATCCCTAATGAAACATGCGGGTATAAGGAAGAGGCCTGGTTGCAGCTGGATGCAGGGAAAGAAGGAGACAGTAACCTTTTATGTGGGGGACAGATCTCATCCAATGTCTGAGGCCATATATAGTCTGCTTGCGGATCTGATTGACCGGATTAAACAAATGGGTTATGTTCCTGAAACAAGCTTTGCACTTCATGATGTAGATGATGAAGAGAAAGGGGATCTTCTTTTTGAACATAGTGAGAAGTTGGCCCTTGCTTATGGGATTCTTACATCTGCTCCTGGCCTGCCTATTAGGATCACCAAGAACTTGCGTGTCTGTGGTGATTGCCACTCTGCTATAAAATATATTTCTAAGATTATCAAACATGAAATTATATTGAGGGATTCAAGTCGCTTCCATCATTTCAAGAATGGGTCTTGCTCCTGCAGAGGGTATTGGTGAATAGCACCATCATTTCCACATCGTTTTTGCCTCTTTCCAGCAAGATAGTGATGAGCTAATGCCAGAACCCAAGCAAATGCCATGAGATCCTGTAAGATCCTTAGCTTTTCTGTCTTTCATCTGCACACTGTGTTAAGCCATCTTAGATGTTATGTTTTATATTCCTAAATATTTATTACCCCAATCTCATCATGTTTCCTCACGGAAAGAAAAAGAAAAACTAATTCAATTGTTCTTTGCATTACTGCTTCATCATACTTACTGCTGCATTTTGAAGTTATGCTTTTTGTGTTGATAGATATCTCTTATGGCAAGTTTTCTTAGCTGAGCCAGCTCCATAATTAGGTTTTGATACCTCCAGTACTTGGAAAAATTCCAATATCTTGTGTCAATGGAAAAGAATGTTACCTGACCTAGCTCCATAACAAGATTTCTTGATTTCTCAAACTGAAAAGTTGCAAACGGATGTCTGGGTCCTAGTTTAGAAGTGTACCATCTTAACTATACTAACTAAATAAATAAATAAAGAGGAGGTGGGTTTCTATCCAACAGGTATATTTGTGGCACACTGTTACTTGAAGTGCCTCCTTTTGATAGTCATTCATACACAATAATTCTTCCTAAAACCCCATTTCTGTACTAACCCTAGAGCAGGTTCACTGCCACATTCTCCAGTCCATCCAAGTTAACTCATGTTCACAGGTTTCCCCCAAAATTATATGCTCCCAGACCCAATTATGTTGTTTGCCGGGGGGGGGGGGGGGTGGGCATTAGTTCGAATATCCTACAAATAAACTAAAAAGGTTACATCTTTCTTAATTGTATGATCTATAGCCTGTCATGAAGGTGGATGAGAATGAGAAGATGAGTAGAAGAATGTTGCAATTGTGAGGGAGGTAAGGGGGAAAGAAAAATGGAGAAGATGTGTAGGGATTAGCCCTTAAGTCATTTTGGCTCAAACATTTTCTATGGCAATTGTAATATCTTGCGTATACAAGAATAATTAAGGGAGCAACAAATTTCCAGATTGTAAATAAGATTGAAGGTTTTACAAGTCTGCACCCTCAATATGGTGGCTTACCGCAATTGATTAGCTCAAAGGAGATGAATATTTTGCAACTTTGCTTATTTAAGTCTGTTTAATTTCCCAACCTTCTTGAAGGGGGTAAGAAAAGGATAATGGGCTGTTAAAGTCATTTTCACCTTTAATTCATGCTAACTTTCCTCTTTCATTTTCTACAAATTCAAGTTGGACCCAGTTCTGTTAGCTTAAACACTCATGAATGTTGATCCTTATCTGATAGATTTAATTTATGCATGCCTTTCAAATAAGTTCTAAATGCTGCCTCCTAAATTCCATGTTTCATTTATTATAGCTTATGCACTTTTCTATGCAAGATCATTTTTCCTGGGGCTGCTATCATAAATTTCGCCTGTGAATCCACCACTCATTGTATAGTTTGACCTGAGGTGGATATGTTTATTTCCATGAATGGCTGCTCTACTTCTACTCCATTTTTATTTTTACTTACCCTACGTTAGAATATCTGGGTAATCAATGCTTTTGAGGCATGGATATTTGACTTCTGAAAGAAAATTCAAAGCAAGCATATGCAAGGAAATGAATCACTTCACCTCTTGGTGGAAACATAGGGAAAAGAATCACTCCAATTTAATTCTGCAAAGGCATAAATGATTGTTAAAAAAAAAACAAAATCATGGACATTGATGGAAAGGTCTTCAGCCTAGTACTGGTTGCACTGATTTGCTCTAGACTGATATCTGTGTACATGTAATTTTATGCAGAATTACTTGCACTGCAGGTGGAAAAACTTAAAGCCATTCCCTGAAATTCAGCCATGTGATAAACTCTTTGTTTGGATATTCTTTGGACTGTGCTTGGTATATTTGGGTCTTGAGGGTGCTTTTTTGGCACTCTTCTATAAAATAATACTCGAGATGGCAAATTCTACACTAGAAGCCAAGAAATGCTTTCTATAGCAGGGCAGCTGTCGGGTTTCTAGTTCAAGGTGCTAAAATTGAATGTAGATGGGGGCAATATGTATGATTGCCCCAAAAATTCTTTGGAGAAAGATAATGTTTCAAATGTTGTGGAACAGGTTAGAAATCAGTTGATGTACATTGCAGGAGTCCTTGACACAAATCACTCAGTCATCTTACGACAAACATTGCGGGTATCTCCATAATCAAGAGCTGACAGACATTACAGAGTGGTAATAGCTTATAATTTGATTTATAACAGCTATGTATGTTCAACAGCATAAATCACATATGAGTATTTCTAATATCTGCTCTTCTTTTCTTTGGAAATAATGTGGGGGCAATCCCCACAAATCTGAACCTCAGCATTCTTCCCCAGTTCCCGCTGCACAACATCACCTCTAAATTCTCCTCTTGAACCTTTTTTCAGCTTTACCATCCAGAGAACACTTAATTTTATAGTTCTGTTGTACTGCAATTAGCCCATTTCTTTAACTTCGGTCCTCTTATTTTCACACTTTTGTGATCTGCATGATATTGATCTTCCAACAGCCACCATTGGGCAATATTTGGGCTTTGGATTTGTTTGCTTCTTTATAATCTATAGAATTATTGTAATCCTTGCTTCGGTTTTTCCCCCCTTCTCCTAGACACTTCTGACTTTTGGAATTGAAGTATTTGAGGATTGTGAACTTTGCAGGTCCAAATATTCATTCCATCATGACAATAGTCAATTCAGGGTTGCTTCAAAACCGTTTTCAAGCTCAAACTGAAAGACTGCTGATATGTCTGGATACATTGGTTTAGTATCATTCTAGCAAAAGTGGATCTGATGAAGCTTTTGGATATTTAAAAACATGATATCATTTGGTGTTGAACGATCTGCGGATTGTACTAGTAAGCTTTAGAAAGCTCATGGAATTATATGCCAATCATGTTGCTTCTATTGCATCTCTATATGAGCTTGCAGAACTGCACAGGCTTAAGCTCAGAGATATTGTTGATGGACCGTGAAGGATTGGATGTGATACCTGCTTCTATAACCTGTAAAGTTACATTATAATGATCAATTGCTTTGGCAATCGATTAAGCTGTTCAGTGATTTCATGATGGAATATGACTGTGTTTTGGTTGCGATCATTATTAATTCTGTGATCAAGATGCTGTACAAGGCCAATCATTCAGATGAGGGGTGGGTAATGTCTGCTCTGAATGAATAATGTGAATCTTTCTCCTACATTTTGGGACTTATTGGCCGAACTGGAAAAAGGATGTCACGCGCTAAAAAGCTTTGGAATTGCATAAGAGCATGAGGGGACATAGATGCCCTCCAAATACAGTAGTTTCTACTAGTCCTGTAAATTATATTTGCAGGAAAAATGAGGCTAATTCAGCAGGGAACTCTTTTAAAAGAGGATGAAATGAACTGCCGTGCTGATTGACTTTGGATATAACATTGTTATGCATGGATTAGCTAGAGAAAAGCATGTTAAAGGGGCATTCTGGTTCTATCATCAAATGAGAAATGAGCTCTGGACCCTAGCGTGACTCTGGTTCTCTTGACGATGCTTTTAAGATGATCAAGAATATTGTTGACGGGCTAAATTTGTTTTGACAGACCTTTCTGTTAAAGGCCAATCTCTGGATGCAAGCTCATGGAATCTGTTTGGTTCTTTTTTAGGTGAATGGAAGCTGAGTAGAAGTTAAGTTTTAACATTAACTTTCCTTTTTAGGAAATGTAGAGTATTGACTGATTTACTATGGCATGTAATTACCGCTGTTCTTGAATGCATCCTTTCTCTTTTGGGTGATTCTAAGAGTATATCATACATATATGACCTGTTTTATGGATGTAGTTTGCAGGCTTATGTACAAGGGGATTTTTATGAAGATTTTGTATGAAGAGGGAGACAAGTTGTTGCTCAGAATGATATTTAGAAGATATTCCTTTTTTGTACAATATCAAAGACAATAATTTTTCATTGATCACTCAAATGGTCACATGACAATCTTATTACTAGATGTCCAAAAAAATGCATTTGTCTTTATTATCATAAAAACAAATATTCACTAGATAAAATAATGTAATTATTTGTTTTGATAAAAATTAATTTTCTATCTATTCGAATTTTAGGTATTGATATTTAAACAGAAGATAATCTACTTCCAAAAAATTGAAACTGAATTCTATTTTTCAGGTTTCCTCGGAAAATTAAATTTATATAGAAATTTCATATTCACTTTCTCTAGAAATCCATGTTAAATTTAAACTAAAATTAAAAAAAAAAAATCGATGTGCTTGGGCACGTCTTAATCTCCAAAAGTTTGTAACAGACTATACCTGAACTACTTGCCATTGCCATTGAAGCTGTAGAATCTAGATGTCTAATGCTTCTTCTTCACTCTTAGCCCATTTTTGTAGATTACTCGAAAGCTGCAAATCAATCTCCGAGCTTAAGCGAATCCACGCACTCTTGATCACCTTTGGCCTCTCAAAAGATCAGTCTTGCGCCTCAAAAATCCTCTCTTTCTCCGCAACCTCTACTTCTTGTGACATCCATTATGCTCATCAATTTTTCCTTCAACTTCCAAACCCATCAATCTTTGACTACAATATTATCATAAGGGGTTATTCTAATAGCAAAAATCCAAACAAATCTTTACGTTTATTTGTTCAAATGTTGCGAAATGGTGTAGTCCCGGACCACTTGACATACCCTTTTCTTGCTAAGGCTTGCGCTAGATTATTTGAGCTGAGGCTTGGAAGGTGTGTTCATGGGATAATCTTGCGAAATGGGTTTGTGTTGGATCGTTTTGTTTCGAATTCTTTGATGCATATGTATGGTTCTTGTGCTGATATACTAGGTGCGAGAAAATTGTTTGACGAAATGCCAGCAAGAAACTTAGTTTCGTGGAATACAATTGTGGATGCGTATGCTAAGAGTGGGAAAGTGACTTTAATGAGGGAAGTGTTTGATTTGATGCTAGACCGAGATGTTGTGTCCTGGAGTTCTTTGATAGATGGCTATGTTAAGGACGGGGAGTATGCGGAAGCCTTGGCAGTTTTTGAGAGAATGAGAGCCATGGGTCCAAAGGCAAATGAGGTGACCATGATCAGTGTTCTGTGTGCTTGTGCTCATTTAGGGGCACTTGAGCAAGGGAAATCAATGCATAAATATGTGGCGGAAAATGAATTACGTTTGACTTTAGCATTGAGGACATCCCTTGTGGATATGTATGCTAAATGTGGTGCAATTGAGGAGGCATTAGCTGTGTTTCGTGAGCAACCGATGAGACAAACTGATGTCTTGATTTGGAATGCCATAATTGGCGGGTTAGCTGCTCATGGGTTTGCTACGGAGGCACTTGAGATGTATAAGGAAATGCAGAGTTTTTGGATCATGCCGGATGAGGTCACTTATTTATGCCTGTTGAGTGCCTGTGCCCATGGAGGACTGGTAAAGAAAGCTTGGTACTTCTTTGAGTGTCTTGGTAAAAATGGCATGACACCAAAAACTGAGCACTATGCTTGCATGATAGATGTTTTAGCACGAGCAGGCCAATTATCAGAAGCATACAAGTTTGTCTGTGAAATGCCAGTTGAACCAACTGCTTCCATGTTAGGTGCGTTACTGAATGGCTTTATGAATCATAGAAACATGGATCTTGCAGAAATTGTAGGAAAGAAACTTATTGAATTGGAGCCTGATCATGACGGCAGATATGTAGGCCTGTCAAATGTCTATGCAAGTGGAAAGCGTTGGGATGATGCAAGAACAACGAGAGAAGCCATGGAGACTAGAGGAGTGAAGAAGTTTCCTGGCTTTAGTTTTGTGGATATTGGGGGAACACTTCATAGATTCATTGCACATGATAAGACACATCCCAGGTCAGAAGAAATGTACATGATGCTAGATTTCCTTGTGGCACAAATGAGATTTGATGAAGATCGTGAAATACAAGACTATACTTCATTTCTTATTGAGAATATCTAGCCTTGTTTGGAGCTTTTCTACAGTAATACTCTGGATACCATAATTCTGCTGTTAGAAACGAGTCTCGAAGTTGTCCTAGGTTGATACCTAGAATGTTTGCTGTAAACAGGAATTGAGAGGACTTTGGTTCACCTAATTGATGGCCTTTCTTGTAATAATTGTAAGACTATGCTCGATTCTGAAGGTCTAATCACTATTGGTCTACAAGGACAGTAACATATGGAGGCCTGATATCCGTTTGGGACAAGGGAGACCATAATATCACATGTGTGTGTGATGTAATGAAAGAAATGAATTCAACCTTATTGTGATACTTGGAAGCATAATGCCATGGGAAAATCCTGACCATGCCTTGTTAACGTAGCATTTGCCACAACCACAAAGAGGTTTTATTACCAGGCAACTTCCTCACTCTTCTCTTTTGCTGTCCTTATAGTGTGCGTGTGTGTGTTTCATGATCAGGAGATGTTTGCCTGTTTGGGGACTATTTAGTGATTTCTTCCAAAGCCTACTACCTCTAATATTTCCATTATTATAGAAGGTGTGTTGCACTTTTTATCCTCTCCTCTGCCAAAATATTATTTTCCCAAACTTCAAACATATGGGGAGTTTGAGAGGGAAAATCAGTGGATAGTTTTATTTAACTCTTTTCCATTTTATTAAAGCAGAAGCTTGAATTTGCTGGTCCTGTATTAATTTGAAGACTCTATTTTTGCTAGATGTTAGCAGCCTGGTAATGGTAGTTATTGCCCAAAACTTGAGATCTTTAACGTTCTTCCTTTCATTCAACAGAAGTCTCTCAAGATGAATGATGAAATCTTAATGGAGAAAAGAGATGTTATTAATCTATTTTGAATGATAGACACCATAGCTAAATTTTGTTATTTCCCTAAAGGAGAAATTTTTTATCATCTTCTTGTACCGGACCATAAGTTTCTCTGGAGTAAATGACGAAATTAAACGTTGGCATTTTTCTTTTGACTGATTATTTTTGCCTTTAATTAGGACAGGAGCAGCATAATTAAATTACCTTAATTCCTCAAAATGAGAAATCATTCTATTACCTTGCTCACAAGTTTCATGAGGCAATAATGGGACCACTGCTTTTGAACAATTACATTTTCTTAGGAAGGTAACAGCATGTTGAAACTACAATTTCTCTCTTGGGAACTTCCATAGAGGAGTTGAGGTTCAGTAAAGCACAGTAATAAGTGCTTTCTGGGCCTTCAGCAGTCTAGAAACAAAATTCCATATACTGCTGCAGGTCTCATATTTGGGGTAAAGTTTTTTCCTCAGGGACCAGAGAGTTTGACATATTTTTTCTCTAATTTTCCATGAGTATTCTAGTGTATTTCCATCTGTTTCAACCTCTTACTGCAAGTATGTCATTCTTTTCATTTCTTGTTTGTGTGTAAGATTTGCAGTGTTCTCATGCATGGTTTTGTTTTGCATTCCAGCCTGCAAAATTCAAAAAGATATTTCCTGCAGTTGATCATGTAACTTGTATTTTTTAACTTTCACATCCCTGTATTAATTTTAATGTGTTAAATTTTCAGTTCATGTTCCAGTTTATTGCTTAAAACTTTGCAGTGGGGAACAACTTCCTAAGTGCAATTTAAGCATTTGGCACTAGCATCAAAGCTAAAATTTTAGAAACTATATTGTTTTCTCTATCATATGCAGACTCTTGTAGTAATCTGTGTTTTGGTGTCAACCCTTTAGGACTCAAGGGTGTATTTTCTTTCTCATTATTTAGAGGATCAGTTTGACTTGATAGAAAATTGTGCATATCAGTAGCTGATCCAGGTTTAATCTCACAAATCAGTTATGTAAATCTCCTGCAACTTTAATTTATGTAAATTTTCTAAATCTTAAAATCTGTAAGGAAGAATTCATTTGCCACTTCACTGGTTTGGTGAATTGTTCTGGAAAGATGATTAGTACGTTGTGTCAGTTGATTGCTTCAGCTATTCTTGCTCATTTTTCTGAATATGAGCTGCCATTAAATTTTAAGTAGAGCTCTATGTTTAAACCCCCAGGACTATGGTGTAATAATCTTTCGAACATCTTTGTATAATTAAATTTTTTTTAATTATTTAAATGACAAAAAATAACACGTCTAATCATTTACATGAAAAACAATAACATGTGTCTATTTAGATTTGCAGAAAAACAATGCAACCATTCTATTGGTGGAAGAATTCTATAACAATTCATTATCAAGGTATACTATGATAATGCACACTCACACTCAAGAATTTTTTAGCTATGCTGACTGTAATATTTGTGCTTGTTAATTATATCTGGTACTGTACAAACTATATAACCCTGGTATTTGAACAGGCAATCAATGATTACATTTACATGATTTTGTGTCTTGTGATTAACTGCCAACTGGAGTTGGAGACCTTTCTGCGTTCCAATATGCTGTAAATAGAGAAATGGATGTTGATGATTTTAGTTGCATGACTGAGGTGGTTGTGCCTAGAGAACTTCCTCTAATTGGATATCTGCCTGAAGGATGGACTTGATTTTGTTCCAATAACTATTATTGCTAATTAAGAATTGTCATTGTCAATTTATCATTACAGGTGGTTTGTCATTTACCACACTTGTTTCGTACATTGACAATTAGTTAGTTAGTTGCAGTCTTGCAGGCCTGGCCACTGTGATTATGCACCACTTTGCTTGCTTATGTGGGTATTAAAATTGTTTTCCCATGATTGTTGAATCACTTTGGTTTCAGGTTCTGAGTGGAAAATATTTCCTTTGAAGGAGAAGCAACCAGATTCCCCACCATCTGAGGTCACTTGAAGAAGGGACGAAATATTGCACCAGAAGAAACTCATTCATGCTGAAGAGACGGCTAGCTCCTAGCCTGCAAAGAGCAGGGAAGTGCATTATCCGGTGGTTGCATAGTTCCAAGCCTGATCTCCCTTTTGTTTCTCTCCCCTTTGTTGTTAAGGAGCAAAAAAACCAACGTGAAGGGAAAAAGGGACAAATTTAGAATATCATTTCCTATTTTTTCCAAGATTGAAGTCTGGTCCTCACAAATTACTAGTTAGATATATTGGCCTATGGGCAACAGTTTTAAGACCTTAGTTCTATTTCAAGACTAAGGTGATTGACGAGGCATCAAAATGAATGAATTGAAGTTGAAAATTTGTTACACAATCTGTAGTTTTGTTTGCTCGGTTTTGCAATGGCTATGAGAAAGAATTGTCTGCAACTGCCATTTTGCAGTGATAGTCCCTCTTCTATTCTTATCACTAGATTTTCTTGCTAGCTTTATTCTGTGTCCGATTTTCTTTCCTAATTGAGCAATTTTATAGTTCTCCCAATAAAGATGACTCTGTAATAAAAAACTTAGTGCCTAACAAGTGCAGTAATACCACGAGTTGAATCAACTTTTACTTAACTTATTTCTAAAAGAAGAGAAAAAAAAAATATATTTTTTTATTTCTAAAATAATGTATTATTAGGCCCCTTCTCAATGTTTTATGAAAAATTAAAGAATTTAGAAATAGAAATTGTAAAATCTAAAACCCAATAGGATGAAATCCCATGATTTTTTTTAAATTTTCTTTTACAGTTTAAATTACTAAAGTACCCCTGTGAAATTTGACTATTGCTAGTTGCCCCAGGTTAGAAAAAAATTTAATGAAAGATTAATTTCAAATTGATCCCTAAAAATGTCGGTATTTCTCAAACAAGGACTTCAAATACAAAATGTCTCTAAAAGAGTCCTTATATTTGTCAAAAGTGTTCCATTTGAGGACTTCCGACCTCTTCCCTTAATTAGGTACTAATCAATGCCAAAAGGGTGGGCTTCAAATACAAAAAGTTCATAAAAGAGTCCTTATATTTGTCAAGAGTGGCTTTAAGAACTTCCATCCTCTCCCCTTAAAAAAGGAATGATCAATGCTAAAAAATTTAAATAGGGATTAAAATGAAGTGCTTCCTTCTTGTACTAAGTAAATTAGATTCTATAAATGATTTCCTTCCTATACTAAAGGTGGCTTTGTCTCCCTTCCTATACTAATACCAAGTTGCCTATTTTCTTATAGTGAGGGTGACTCTCTTTCTAGCCTTCTTGTACTAACAGGTGGCTTTGGCTCTCTTCCTATAATAAGAGATGGTTCCTTTTTTTGGATTTGACTCTTAGGCAGGTAAGAATATTTCGACTGTTAAATTCTAAACATATATGACCCTATAAATGACTCTCTTTCTCTATTAATCTATAAATAGATAACAGATGGCTCCCTCTATGCATATGGCTCCCACGTAGATAGAAATCTCTCGGTTGTTAAATTCTAGACAGATAAGATTCTATAAATGATTTTTTTTCTCTATTAAACTACATAGGACTCTATAAATGATTCTTTTTCTCTATTAAACTACAAATATGTAGGACTCTATGGATGACTTCCTTCCTACTGGCGAATTATAGGGTTGACAATATTAACATGTAACTCCTTGCCCACCGTCTAATTATGTCAAAATGAATATTCTAATTTGTCAATAGTTTATTAATCCCATTTTTATATATCACTTTATAATTCTATCACGATCCATGTGAGACTGGGGTATTGTATTAGCTCTCTTCTTCCTTTACCAATCACTAAAAGAATATAAAAAATTGGGTGAATTAAGGATTAAAGGAATTAGAAGGTCAAAATGGATGGACTAGGAATTAGAAGGTGAAAGAAATCAAAGATATAGAGACAAAATTAGTAAACTCGAAAACAAATTTAATCTAACAGTAAGTGTAAAAAAAACCTAAAATTCTATTTAAAACAAGACATATCCAGTCTAAACATAATATAATTGCATTATTTCACTTATAATTATTTATTTAATATTTAGTGAGGATATAATATTTTATACCTTCCCACAACTCTCTAACGCCATGCAACCCCATGCCACCTCTCTTCTTCCCTCAATCCTGTAACTCTTTCCCCAATCTCACATCTTGTTCCCTTGCTCTAACTCTCTTCCTTTCTCCCTACAACTCTCTGCCTCCAATCTCGCACCTTGCTTCCCCATTCTATCTCTCTTCTTCCCATCTTTCTCGCAACCCTCCCTCCACGTCCGCATCTCACTCTCTTGTTATGCCTTTATTTTTCCATTCATTCTTTTCTTTCCCACAACCCTCCTCTTGCTTGCTCTACCTTTCTCACCCCCTGCCATCCACAACTCTCCCTCCTCTCTCCGCTGACATCTACAATTCTCCATCTAGCTTGTGGAAAAAAAGAATGCCTTTTTTTTTCTTTTTATACGAAATATTTTTATGGCCCCTTGTAAATTACTCAAATATGACTCAATCACTTTTATTAAGGTATTTTGCATGTACTACTAATACATATAAATTATCCAAATACAAACATAAAAACACCCGATATATATAAGTTATTCAAACAATTCAACCATTCTTACTTAACTGTTTTACACATGCTAGGATGTGTATGGATGGTCATCTTTAATTGAAAATATAAATATTTTACAATAGGGGGTAATTTTGAAAATTTTTATATTCAAGGTATTTCTTCAAGATTTTGTTACATTTTAGGGACCAATTTGAAATTAAGCCTTTCAAACTTCTCCCTAAACCCAAAGCTGCCAATTTCTAAAACTTCTATAATTCTTTTGCATTCTCACATAATTGAAGATTTTTAGTTTTTCTTGGAGCCAAATTCGGAGTTCTGTTTGGTTGTTCTGAATTTGGTGGAAGAGATCAAAGTTTGAAGTTTTGAACGACACAGGAGGTCACCGAATTCAGGTTAGAACTTCGCAATCATCAGTTTGGTGTGTTGTTTTCGTGTTTAAGATTTGGGGCCTTCTGGAGAAATAGCAAATGGGGAATATATTTGTGAAGAAACCGAAAGTTACAGAAGTGGATAAGGCAATTCTCTCTCTCAAGACCCAAAGGCGTAAGCTTGGCCAATATCAGCAACAGGTAACAAATTTAAGGTTGTTAATGGTTTTATAGTTTTATTTTATTTTCTCCAATATGTGCAGTTTGAAATTGGATAGCTTTTCGGATGATAAAAGGATGTTCTTGAGGGTGGATTGGTGGTTGGTTTTGAGCCTCATTGAAAATTGATTTTTCATAAGCTTTTGCAGCGTCTTTAGTACAATTGATTATTTTTTCTCATCTTTGGGAATTGTATGCAAGCTAATTGGGCATGGGCTTATGTTGATGAATAGAAAAGCCACCTCAAGTTTTGTTGGACATTTTTTAATGGGATGTGATTTTGATATTGAGACATAAGTACATGATATGGGTGAGACACTGGCTGGATTCTGTGAGTCAATATATCAATGAGATGCTGATGAGGGATTTTTTTTTTTTCCTAACAACATTTTCCCCTTTTGGTATGCAAATTATCGAGGCCTTATGTCAAAGTCTGACATATTCTTTCTGTCTCTCATCTGCCACTCTCAGCTAGAGGCTGTCATTGAGGCTGAGAAGCAGGCTGCAAGAGATTTGATTCGTGAAAAGAGAAAAGATAGGGCCTTATTAGCATTGAAGAAAAAAAAGGTTCAAGAAGAACTACTGAAACAAGTAGATTCCTGGCTCATTAATGTTGAGCAGCAGGTAAGTATTTGTATATAATCTAATCCTCTCTATATCTCTTTCTGTCTACCTTATATGCATGTACTCTTCTTGCTGTAATACAGCAATGGTATTATCAATTGTTTCATCTGGTTTTCTCTCCCTGGAACATGATGGAACTTGAATACAACAACAACAACAAAGCCTTAATTCCAAGTAACTTGGGGTCGGCTACATGAACCAACGTCAGGCAACGTGTGGTCATCTACATGATGGAACTTGAATATGTGTCTTTTTCTAGTTGGCAGATATTGAACTGGCAAGCAAGCAAAAGGCTGTTTTTGAGAGTTTAAAGACAGGAAACAATGCGATCAAAGCTATACAGAGTGAGATTAACATAGATGATGTTCAGAAATTGATGGATGACACTGCAGAAGCAAAAGCTTACCAAGATGTGAGCATTCTTTTTAGGGCTCTCCTGTTCTCTTTTACATCATCATTGCAATACCGTATTTTGAGTTTCATAGCCTCAATCAATAGTACTTGCAATACGTCATCATTCAAACTGGCATTTTATCCACCATAACCCCATTACCCTCTAATCCCTAACCATCTCTCTCTCTCTCTCTCCGTCTCCGTCTCTCTCTCTCTTTCATTTGTGTATATTCAGGCTAATTTTACTTTGCATAAGAAATTGATGCTTCAATTTTGGTTGACATCAATTCTATTTTTTAATTTCCACTATGGTATCTGCTGTGTGTATATGTTGCAGTCATGCTGTACTCGTAATTTCCATGGGCTAGTGACTATATGCCAACTCACCTCATCCCCAATTCCTTCCGGTCAACCTCCTTCCCAGCTGACACTACTGTAAACCAATCTAATTGACCACCAAGCATTCCCATCTAAGCCATCACGTTCCTGGTCTCTGTCACTTTATTTGATTCCGCCATCTGGCCTGCCAACCCTTAATTAATTGGACCAGGTCTTTGCTCTCCATTACCTTTTCACAGCACATACCACATTTTCCAGTCAAACTAGGCCTGGTAATGGTTCTGGAGCCACACCACCTGATGGTGGTTCCAGTTCCAGTTCTGGTTCTGATTCTGGTTGTGTGGTTCAGATCCAGTACTGGCTTTGGTAAATTTTATCCAAAATTTTAAAAAATGATTTTGTATTGCTAATATTGATTGAAAATTTATAATTGAGAGAATTGGCTTTTGTTCTGACTTCATTTCTGCTTATTAGAACTCAATCAATGAGGACTATTTATGAGCCATTGTTGTCAAAAGAATTTATTCTTCAGTTAATAAATATTAGATCATTAATTTATTTCTGTTGTTGTTAAGGTAATCCATGCACGTCTTTGTCACATAGACCTACATTGCAAAAGAACCTCCATTTTAGCAAAAGTTATTATAATTTATTAGAGTTGGCATCTGCTTTACATTCCTCCATGCACTGTGTAATCCTTCCATTCCCACTTGCCGTCTCACCTTCATTGATTATTTGCAGGAAATAAATGCAATATTGGGAGAGAAGCTGTCACCGGAAGACGAAGAAGAAGTTTTGGCTGAATTTGAGAATCTTGAAGCTCAGGTCAGTGTATATTCTATATTAGTTATACAAGCTTCAGTTCTGTCTAGAGCTGATGCCTTGTCTTAGTTTATTTTAATCTCTGACTTTCTTTCCTGTTGCCATTTTTGAGTGGCTATACATATTCACTTATCATTGACATCATTCTGGTTTCGACTCTCTGTTATGTTCAATAGCATACTGTTTTATAGCAGTTTATTAGAAAAGAATATCTTCCAATTTCTTTGGTTAGGAAATGCCGGCATCTTGGGTTGTGTTAAGTTTACATACCTGACTGGATTGATATTGTTACTTATGTTTTGAAGTGTGTTAAAACTGATATGCAAAGCACCTGGAAAGTTCATGTCAAACTCGGGGAATAGGTCATTTTATAATGGTTTTTTGGTACAGAACATTTCACCACTTTTTTCAAGCCCACATTCGACAAGAATTCTCTTTGCTCATTTATTTTGTAAATTTTCAACCTCTGTAGCTTGAAACTTTTTCTTGCTTCCAGAAATGGCATTTAGATATAAACCCAGTTTATGACTGCAACCAACTATATGATTTCACTTCTTACCTCTTCTAGCTTTAAAATGAGTTAGTCATTTTTTTTCATTAATTGAGTTTTCCCTTAATGTATTTCATGCTGAAGAGACGGGTATTCACCCACTTTTACCAATGGTGAAAATATTTTGAAACTGAACAGATAACCCTCCAAGATATGCCAGAAGCTCCAACTACTGTGCCGCCTTCTGAGGAAAATGAAGAGATACTGGATCTTCCTGAAGTACCAAGCAAAGCACCTGTTGTCCAGAAGGAAGTTGAGCGTGGTGCAGATCATAAGAAAGGTCCATCTCTCTCTCTCTCTCTCTCTCTCTCTAGCTGTGATCAATGATGCACACGTGAATAAACACTCTGACAAGTCATGGAAAGACTTTATTGCCACTTCTTTTTCTTCCTAACATAGTTCTTTCCTATTTTTCACAGTTCTGGAGGAACCATTACCTGCTTGAAGGGAAAATCATCTTGCTGGCCATTTATATGTACATCCAAATTGACTGCAAGAATGGTGTTTGGGAGCTGAACTGTTTTTGTTTCCTTGCCTCTTTGCAACTCAATTATACGATTTAAAGTGATGTTGAGAGTATTTTTGTGATCATGTACATTATGGTCAGACTTGTGATCAAGAATATTAATTTTCATGTGTACAGTAGTATCTGTGCTTCATTTTCTCTGTACTTGGTATATCTCGGTTAAAAATTGGTGACAATTGTTTACCTGCTGTTGACTGAGTAGTTTTTCTTATTACAATATTATTTGAAATGTGATGCATTCTTTGTGCTGAATGGTTCATTGAATTATGCTTCAAGATGTCTGGCTTAGGACATCTATTAGGAGAGATTCTGACTCGTGCTTTTCTTATTTAATAGAAGATCCCAAAAGGCTTTTTGGTTTAGGTGATGTGGTTTGTTCATGCATTTTTGTAATTAACATGTCTCTCTTCATTTTTTATCCATCCTAAAGGAAAGTAAGCTACATTCGAATGTGTGCTTCATTTTTGCCCCTTGTTTTGGCTTTATTTGGTTGTTCAGACTATCTTGGATGCATTGCCTTTGGATGTGTATCCTTTGGGCTGCCAGAGTGCTTTTTTTTTGGGCTGTTGGACGACTGCTTTTAAAAATGCTGTCACCTCCCTAACTTTTTGATCCTTTCCTCCATTTCTTTCTTCATTTTGTTGGATTTTGGGAACATATGAAGCTCCTATCTACCAAAACTCCAGAACCCCCTTTAGAGCATTTCAATTGGCTTCTTCGATCTGCTTGGCCAGTTGCTTTCCCTATGGAAATGGAGATGGAGAAGGAGCAAGATTGAGATGGGTAAGGCGAAGGTGATGTTGTGTTTGTTTCTGCCTTCCCCAAAGCACAAGAAAGGCAAGGCAAATTTGTTTTTTTTTTGCTTGATCATCTAGTGTATTTTCTGATAATTGTATAAGAATATTTGTAGGTTTTTTATAGTTCAATCTCTGCTGACTGTTGCAGAATATAGCAAAATTTCTGCTGTGGTAGAATGTTGACCTAATTGATTTCTGGAGCGGGAATGGTGAATTGCAGAGACTGAAATATATCTGATTCCCTATACAAATCTTTGAATCTATCTGTATATATGCCTCTTTATTGATTGATTTTGTTGAACTTTGTTGTAAAGGTGATGATTGTATGGAAAGGAGATGAGATGTGAACTGGATCTGAAACCTGAAAAACCATTAAGCTTTTCGTACTCTCAACAGAAAGAAAGGAAGAATTTACTGAGTTCTTTGCAAAGATGACAACAACCAACCACTGTTGCTCTGCTTCTGCTCCTGATCCTGTTGCCGGTAATTGAGCAGTGATTGACAATTACCAGATCTGTATAGCTGAACCTTGATTTTTTTTTCATTTTTTTTGAATATACATATTTCCCCTCAAGGACTTTTAAAGTTTAACTTTTTACTGCTTTGTTTGGAACCAAAAATTAGTAAATAATTGTCTAAGCTTACTTTTAGGGGACATGATTAAAAGAAGCTAATTTATTGGCTGCTTGGGGGGGAGGGGATCTCTCTTTGTGTATAAAGACAATTCACATATGCTTCCAAGGATGTTGCTATTGAAATTGTGTAATTTTGGATGATCCTGCTTTAGCTTTGAAATTTTTATAGGTACTTTGGAGGAACCAGTGACAGATCTGTGCAATATTTCACTATTGCTGGGCTTATAAATTATCCGTATATGCCATATTACCAGTTTTGTGCATTTCTGTAATGGCTATCTGCTGGTCCTAACATTTGATTTCCAAATATTCCAATAACATTAGATGAAATTCTTCCGAAAATGGTATTTCTTGATGCATTGCTTTGTGTGGGATGCTTCTTAACCAATTATGTCTGTCAATTATTTTGTTTCTACTATTGATAAAGTAGTTTGGGTTTTTTAATATTGCTATGCTATTATCTTGTGTGCTTCATTTAAGCTAATTAGTTTTCAGCTTTTATTCAATGCTGCAACTGTAGCAACTCTGACAGATCTTGGTTTTTATGATTTCGAGAACTTTAGAGAACATATGGGAGGTTAGATTTAAAGGAATTGCTTTCTTTCAATAGATTCCCATGGAATAAGTTTTGTATTATGATTTAGAGAATTTAGAGAACATAGAGGAGGTTAGATTCCCTGTCGCCCTGGGGGTCGGGGTTAGGGGGGGGGGTGGGTGGGGAATCTTGCTACAGCAAATCTTAAGCAAAAAATTGGTTAGATTAAAGTGTATTGGTGTAATAAATCTAAACTTCCTCTGTGGTACAAAAAATTTCTCAAATTAATGTACTTAGGCTGTACTAGTGAAACAAATTTTCATGCATTAGGTGCATAGACTTTTGGAGATTTTCTTTTTTTTTTTTCCCCTCAATTGTTTTTTGGTCTTCTTTTTTTTTTAAATCATTGATTGATTTCTGATTTTGATCAGTGCTTTCATTTCCCTTGGCGCAGATCAGGTTTTTGGGTAAAAGACTTTGATTAAAATATTAGGGTTTTTTTTTTTTGGTTTGGGGTGGGGGGGGGGGGGTCTGCCTCTAGGTTTTCTCTGGCTGCACTAATATATGTTTAATTTTCACAGATAGAAAGGTCATTGAGAGGTTGCTCAAAACATTTGCTGCAGTGGTTAGATTTTCTCTTGATTTCTTGAAATGAAGCTTTAATATTTGGGGATCTTTATGTTTTGGGTTGTTTGCCTAAAAACTGAAATGGATTGAAATGGGATTTTGCATTGATTGCTGTAGAAGGCGGGCAGAGTACTCAACAATATTTGGGTTTCGATAAAGAGAGAGTGCAATCAGGTTTGAGGTAAGAATTGTTTTTCAACGATTTATTGTGCATTCTTAAGAGAAAATGTCTTTTTTTCCCCCTTCTTTTTTCTCCCTCCTCCTGTTGGGTTTGAGTTTCTTTAAATGTTTTTATAGCGGTTTCGTATTCAGAGTTTGCAGTTGAATTTGATATTGACAGACTATTCTTTGCCTAGGATGACTGGTTATGAGCTACTCAAGAAGACCAAGGTCAGCGGTAGTGTAATGTTTCAGTCAAAGCAGAAAAGGGATCTTAATCGTCTGCAATTAGCCTCTAGCTGAAATAGGATATAATTTGTTCTCTCAAAACTTGAGATCGGTTGGAGCATTGTTTTACAATTGGGCCTTTTCCTCTTTATATTGGTATAATTTTTTGTGGAAGAGTGATGTTTTGCCTAGTAAGTGGTTTATGAAAACCTGTGTATAAGCATTTTCCTTCTTTTTGTTACCATTTTGTTCATCTACATGCTATTGTACATGAACCTTAGCTAAAATGAATTTGTAGCTTCCTTGAAATTAAAATATATTTTTAGCATACTCTTCTTTCTGCTTTTTCTTGCTACATTTTCCTGCATGAGTGCATTCCATTCCCTGTTACGAGCATCATCTAGAATTTAATACTTATGAACACATGTAGTCTTGTATTGGTTTATGTAGTCGATCTAAAGTTTCTTGAGCCTAAAGCTTATAGTTGTTGTTGTTGTTATAATCAAGTTGGATGGAGAAACCTCTTGACTTTATTTTGCTACACCAACTTATGCTTTCGGCTTTCGACCTCGATATATATGATTTATGGTGTTATTGTGTTCCTTGCCTTTGTGCTTGGCGTTCTCTTATTTTTACTAATTATTGTTGTGCCTCGTGATTTCTTACCAATTTGTGTTCTTTACATTTTCAAACCATTTGGTTTATGGTATTTTGCTGTCGAGCATTTTCATTGATTCTTTACCCACACACGTACTGGTGTATGTGTATTGATGAGATATTGAGTGAAGAGATTTACTTTTAAATTGTAGTTACGATGATAATGGTTATCTTTGTTGGCGTGTACGAGGGGCTTCTTTGCTGTAGGTAAAAATGCTTTTTCCTTTGAAATATTTCTATGTAAAAGGTGTGAATTTATACAAATTAAATATAGCGATAAATGTTGGCTTATTTCTGTTTTCTTATATAAGAAAATTGTTTCTCTTCCTCTACAGGATGAGAAAAAAAAAAAAAAAAAGGTTTAAGTCAAGAATTTTTTTTCAGTCGTGATTCTATATACGTCTGGAGGGAGGGAATATTTGTGGGTTTGTTTTGTTATGCACGGTGAATTTGTAATGGATGTAGGAGAGAAGATAAGAATGATCGGAGAGGGGACAAAAAATTGCTCTATGGGGCATTTGAAAGTCTTGTCTAATTAATAATTTTTAACTAAAAAACTCTTTAAATATTTGTATAGTTAAACTATTTAAATCTTTCTATCATGTCTCTAAACAATTATGACATTAGTGGAGAAGCGCTTGGTCAATAGTTAAAAAAATTATTCACTTTGTACAAGTAAAAGCATTTGCTCAGATAAGTTAACTTTCTCAATAAATAAAAAGAATTATTCCTCAATTGTTAAAATAGAATTATTTTAACCTAAAAGAATTATCTAATGCATCGAATATAGTGCATTAATTTTTTGATAAGGTACATGACGAGACTTTCAAATACACACCATGCATCTTTTAATGCGACTTCGAAATAAAATTTAACATGTTTGCTGCATGAAGATGGACAATAATGACGGAAATTCTGAAAAATTGTGCTATTTTTGCACCGAATTTTGACAGAAGGGCAGCTGCAATCGAAATTTTGTTTATAGTGAGGTCGCATTAACAAAATGCGACCTATTAAGTAGAGGTCGCATTCACATCGCAATTTCTTTTTTTATTTTAAAGTGATCAATTTGGAAACATAAGATCTCATTTCCTGGATGCGACCTCAAACTCCAATTACACAAGCAACAAATGGATTCTCAGAAGATGAGTTACTTGGCTCTGGAGGCTTTGGCAAAGTATATAAAGGAATAGTGGCAAACAAAAGCATGATTGCAGTTAAATGTAAAAATCGTGATCCAAGCCAAGGGTTCAAAGAATTCCTGGCAGAAATCTCAAGTATAGGAAGGCTTCAGCACAAGAACTTGGTTCGTATGAGAGGTTGGTGCAAGAAAGGCAGCGAAATGTTGCTTATCTATGAGAGGGGTCACTTTTTTTCGTCGCAAAATCGTCGCAAAAATTATTCCTCTGGTGAAGTTTGACCAAAAATATTCGTCGCAAAATCCTCGCAAAACCGTCGTAAATAGCAACGAATTTTTTTGCCCTCGCAAAACCGTCACAATTTGCGACGGTTTCCCATGGCCGTCGCAAATTGCGACGTCGTTTTTTGCGACGGCTAAAACCGTCGCAAAAACGATCAGCGACGGTTTTGCGACGGTTTTTGGCCGTCGCAAATGGCGATTTTTCCTGTTGTGTCTACTCCACAGGAGATTGGACAAAGTTTATTTTTATGATGTATAAAGTCAATTTTTTTAAGCTTTTCTCTTATATGAAATCTTTATTATATCGGATTTGGACAAAACTTTGAATTTTTCCCTGCAAATATTTTCATAAGTCATAATTTTTACTATATATTTGCCAATCAAATTGGAAACTGTTGAATTAGACAAGAGAAGTCGCATTCATTTCACCCATTATGGACCTTCTTCTTTTCTGCATCTCTCCTTTAGAATTGGCCAAATCAATTTAAAGGGTCAATTGGAATACAACTTTTACTTTGAAGCTAATAGTTAATACAACTTTCAAGTAATCATAATAACAAAATAAGTACAATAATCTCAAAGATATTAAAAATAAAAAAAATACAAATGTAAGTTGAATGGAAAATTAATATTCAAAATATTAGAAAATGGGAAACTATAAAAAAATAATATTATGCCATGCTGGACCTTCTTCGTTTCTGTATTTCTCCTCCAGAATTGGACAGTCCCGGATTTGTAGACTTTTGAGGCATCCCATTGCTTCTGCAGGGGGAAGACGTTCAAGCTCTTTACAAGATTCAACACGCAGAATTTGCAGGGAATGGATGTCACCCAGCCATTCTGGAAGAGCCTTCATACAAGGGAATCTCCGTAAATCAAGCTTCCTCAAGACAGGGAGATGTTGAATTTGTTTGGGCAGAGACTTGATTTTTGATGACCCATACAAGAAAAGACATTCCAGAGAGTCAAAATTAGGGTGTTCCCGAATGCCATGTTCGGTCCCAGAAGTAGTAGTGGAGCTGCTTGTGCTTGGCCAAGGGAAACAATCACTGTCAGTACCCCCGTCTCTGGCTAATAGTTCCAATTCTCTAAGGTTTGATAGGCTGCTTAGACTCTGAATCCAAGAGTCAGAGTTTAAACTGAGCCTCAACTTCTGGAGGGATGTACACGCTTCAAGTCCACTGGGTAGAGCAGCCAACTTCCAGCAATCTTCAATTATTAAATGTCGCAGAGATCGCATGCCACCAATACTTGGAATTGAGATCAAATTGTAGCATTCACTTATCTTCAACACCTCGAGAGAGACAATGTCGGTTAGAATGTCTGGTATGCAGTTCATTTCCATTAAACAAGTAACACGCAACTCCTTCAGATGAGGAAAAAGCTTGAATGAAAAGAGTGACTGATGCAGACCAGGATCCGACCATTCTTTGCAAACGTACAAATAAGTAAGTTGCAGATTTTGCAATGAAGGAAATGCCACAATTGAAGAAGTGGTGGGAGTAGTTTGACTAGAGCCTGCTGCTGCATTCTGAAGATAGGTAAACCCATAGAATTCGCTTCCAATACATTTCAAGCTTCTCATATTTTTGATGGCCAGAAACTTCAGATATTTCAGATGTCCAAGTGGTGGAAGGTATTTGCAATTGGGAAATTCTGATAATGTGATCTTCACAAGATTCCTAAGGGCTACGGATTGTTCTAGGTTGACCATCCATAAAGGCAGACTTTCACCTGCAAAGCCGTGAACTTCTAGAACCCTCAAATTTGAGTGAGGTTCTAAATCTTCCAAAACAGTCCCCTCATTGCACCCTTCTCCAACATTACGATTGGCCCAATGAAGTTCTAAACACGCAATGTCTTTCTTTTCTGATAACTTGGCCTTTTTGGCTTCACCCTTATTGCTCACATTCTCAAGGCCACGAATGTCCACCTTGCCTCCAAGATTTTGCAAATTGCCCAACTCTTCAATTTTCCTATATTGACTTACTTGAAAGTAATTTATTGTTCGAAGAGAAGTCAAATTTTCAATCCTTGGCAACTGAGGAAAATGCCCGTAACCTGATCCAGGGATATATACATGTCTCAAGTTAAGCATATTTCCAAAATCTTCTGGTAATTTCTCCAACAGAAAACCAACTCTCAAGGTTTGCAAGTGGTAAAGCTTGGTGATTGTGCCCGGAAGTGATTTTATTGAAGTACGGACGATATCCAGATGCCTAAGATACTTCAATTGTCCTATTGAACTTGGCAGATTATTAATGCTCCAATCACGCACAACTAAAACTCGAAGACCTTTACACTCCACCAAATTGATTTGAGCAAAGCCACAATCTTCCAAAATCAAAGTTTGAACATTTTGAAGCCTTTCTTTTGACATTTTCACAATTCCATTAGAACGGATTAACAAGTGTACAGCGGTGCAATCATTATCAATCATTCCACCCTCTATATTCAAATAGTAACCCTTAGATACTTGTAATAAAAAATCGTGCACTAAGTCATGCATCTTGCAAGATACGATCTCGCCATAGTCATTGATTTGAGCATCTTGCAGCAATGATCTTTGTAATAGTACATTAAAATAGTCACGTCCGATGTGTTCCATGTCCAATTGACTTCCCTTGATATGACTTCCCTTAGGAGGAGGGTTCAAGAATCCTTGTGCCATCCAAAGCTCTACTAATCTCTCCTTTTCTAAAACAGAGTCCTTTGCATAAATAGAACAAAATGAAAAACATTGTTTTAAGGACAACAAAGGTAAATGATCATAACTTAATTTTATAGCTAAGAGGACTCTTTCTACAGCAGTATCTGATGAACTCCATATTTCATTTTGTTCTATTTCAGTCCACTCTTGTTCAGATTTCTTAGAGTACATCAACCCTCCTAGTGTCTTTATTGCCAATGGTACTCTTCCACATTTGTTAACAATTCTTTTACCTATACTCACTAGTTCAGGATTCTCTGCTGCTCCGCCCTTGGCAAAAGCAATTTTCTCAAATAATTTCTGGCTATCATCATCAGACAATGTTCCCAAGGGGTGGGCAAAGGATGCTTGCATTGTTGAAAGAACCCCTCCACTACGAGTTGTTACCAATATTCTACACCCATTTGCCCCACATATCTCTTTCAAGCAGTCCCTCATAGGCTCCCAAAGTTCTTGCTTATCATTCCATACATCATCCAACACAAGTAAAAGTCTATTATTATTCAATTCCTCATTCTTGTTTTTACTCAACTCCTCTCTAATCTCCGTCACTAGGGGTACCCTAAGTGTCAACTTAGACTTTTCTCTCTTAAGGGACTGCAACATGTCATTTAAGATCTTTTCCACTTTAAAATCCTCTGATACACAGACCCAAATTCTTTTCCCAAAGTAATTGGAGACTTTTTCACTCTTGTAAATTCGCTGAGCAATGGCTGTCTTCCCTTGACCAGCCATTCCAACTATGCCAATCACTGACAAATTATTTTCATCATCTGAACAAGTCAACCTTTCCAAAATTTTTTCTAAGTCATCTCTCCTTCCCACAAATTCTGAATCATCTACAAAAGGATGGGTGATTCTATCACTTCTTATATCACTGGAACAAGTGTGTGCAATATCAATCGGGCTAAGTCCAATTTGACCTGATTCTTCATAAACACCAGTCAAAGCCAAGTTGATTTTCTTAATCCGATTAGCCATCATGCAACGAAATGCAAGAGGATTTGAAGAAGTGAAGTAGTGACTGACCTTATTTAGCATTCCTTTCTCAATCTTCTTGCGCAGACCTTCATAAGCAATCCGATCCAACAGGTTGTCAGCATCAGTTGCAACAGCTCGGAGACTTTTCAGCCAAAGTTGAACAGGTCTGCTCTTTGGATCTTTCCTTTCTGCATCGGACAGCAATGCATGAATCATCTCTACTTTCCGGGCTAAAGTTTGAAGGTCTTCGTACACACCCCACACGCGGCTAATTTGTTCAGAAGCTAGTGAAAATGCCTTGGTCACGACACTTTCAGTTAAAGGACCCAGAATAATTGCCTCAGCCATATGCTTCGGTTGTTTTTGGCAGGAGAAAGCAGAAGAAAGTATGGAAAAGAAGAAGAAAAGCAATGAAAAGCAAGTGCAGTGGTTTAGAGAAGACGAGATGTTGTGTTTTGAGTTTGTAATTCCGTATATGTAACCACACTTCTCACTCTTGTTAGCTAGCCACCGTGCAAAAGTCACCATCAATTACTGTAGGTCACACTGGGTGATTGTGAAAATTTTAGTATCTGACAATTATTGTATGACACACTATATGATCTCATGATAATTTTTGAATTTTTGCGATAATGGTTTTTTATAAATAATATTACTAAATCCCATTAACCATTGCAACAGATTTTAATTTATCCCATAATGTTTTCCTTTTCTAAAAATCATTTTACCTTCATCTAGTTGAATCTACATTCGCAATTAATTTTGAAACAAATAAAACTATTGGATTTCTTTTTCTTACCCTTGGCTTTGACAAAATTACCAAAAAAAAAAAAATCAAAAATAAAAAAATCATTGAGCTAAAGTTATCATATCCTAGACTAGTGCATCATAGAATTTTTCATACTAGTGAAAAATGTAACAACAATATTTGCTCTCTGGATAATTGGCCCGTTGGATTTGACTAAGAGTTAATAGAGTAAATCGAGATAAAAATGTTTTATGGGCAAAAGAATCATTTTTTTTTTCTTTTCAAAGTAATAAGTATTTCTAACTAATAGAATTGTCACCTTCTTACATAGTGTAACTTATTTTAGTAAGATTTGGAAACGAACATCCTTTGTATATTAAAATTTCAAATATTTGTACGTACATATTAGTTGAGTTTCAAATTTCACTCATATAATTAAAAAATTAATTATTCACCAATTTACCCAATATGATGATGATATGATTTCATTTACATATAAACATTAACCTTATTCAAATTTTCATTTCTCCTTTTGTTTTTCGATACAAGTGTCTATTTTTGTAAATTATATTCCTAACAGATTTTTTTCACTATTTTTGTAAATTTCATTCCTAATAGATTTTTTTTTTTCACACAGAAATCCATTGGCTAAAAAATTTTTAAAAAATTAATGAAGGATTTTATAAGACTTAATAAAAAAAAAAAATCTAATTTTTTAATTGCAAATGCTTCTAAACAATTTAGGATAACATTTCATTCAAGTTGTGAAATGACAGTGATAAGAGATTGTGAGATAATATATATTTTAGACCATCGATATTGCCCGAACAATTCTCCTCTTGCTAAAGGATCTTACCTAAAATGACAATATTATTCTTGTAGTTAAATAAAGAACCTCTCCTTCGATTTTCTTTCCATTTTCATTGAGCATTCTATATGTTTCAATAACCAATTAATATACTTTCCTCAATCAATGCAGCTTTTTTTTATGCTTCACCAAAATTTCTACCGCTTCTCTCCTTTCTTTATTCTATTCACTGTGCTTGACTTTCTGGTTTCAGACTTCGACCAGGCCTGTGTGAGTGAAAGTGAAACAACCCGAAATCAATAACTACATGTGAAATTATGGGTATCAATTATTGTCAGCTGGCCACAGTGCAAAATAGTTACTAACGGCAAATTAGTCAACTAATGCCACCAATTATGAGTATCAGATTGTGAATTTGATTAATTAGAAAATAAAATATAAAAGTTTGTAAATTAAAAAATTTATATGAGAAGAGAGAAATCAGAGAATCATTTAGATTCAATTGATTGATTCTATTCGTTTATATAAGACCCCTATTTATAGAGGTTTAAATACATTATCTAAAAGGATTAGATGTGAATCTACTATACACAATATTAGCTTATCCATTAATAACCTTTAAAAAAAATGAATAGTCGTATTTATCTTCTAGATAAAAAAAAATAATAATAACATCAGAAACCTAACAATCACATCTATCTTAAGGATAAAGAGATAGTTTAGGAAAATGAACAGTCAGTTTATTATTTTTATAATACTCCCCATTAGATGTTCATTTTCAAATTCTCATAATACTTTATTAAAAACCTTTCTAGGAAAAACTGTACAAGACAAAAACCTAGTGAAAGAAAAAAGAGTACACTTCCTGTTCTAGAGGAAACACAACTGTTATCTTTAAACTGACGAATTATAATTTGATGTACTATTTTTTTCAAATGCAGCTGTAGGTAATGCCTTTAGTGAATAAATCTATCAGATTATCAAATGATCGAATTTGTTGCACATCTATTTCATCTTTCTTTTAGAGTTCACAAGTAAACAAAAATTTTGGTGAAATATATTTTATCATATCTCTTTTAATTTATTCACCTCTTAATTGAGTTATACAAGTTGCATTAGAATTGTTAAAATTTCATTTTCAGAAGATAAACCACAAATTTTTTTGATATAATAGATCATTAGTCTCCACCACAAACATTCTCAACTTACTTCTTGAATAGCATAATTTTAACATGATTGAAAGAAGTAGCTGCAATAAATTATTTTGTATAGTGCTATGATATAGTAGTACCACCACATGTAAATAAGTAGTTGGTTTGAGAATGTGCTTTATGTAGATCAGATAGATAACTAGCATTTGCACAACCAATCAACATTGAACTAGTTTTATTTGAATAAAACAATCCGAGATCCATTGTCTTTTGGAGATATCTTAGGACATCTTTAATACTATACTAATGTCGTCGTGTTAGAGAAGAACTAAATCTTGTTAATATATTCATAGAAAATGCTATATCCGGTCGAGTGTTATTATTAACAAGGTACATTAGCATACCAATTGTACTGAGATATGATACTTCAGGATCAATAAATTCTTTATCATCTTCTCGAGGTTGAAAAAGGACTTTATTTACATGTAATGACCTAACGACTATTGGAATACTCAATGGATGCGCTTTGTCCATGTAGAACCTTTTCAAAACTTTAGCTGTATATGTTGATTGATGAATAAAAATATCATTTTTCCGATGTTTTATTTGTAAACCAAGACAAAATTTGGTTCTTTCAAATTTTTTAAATTCAAATCCTTACTCCAGGCTATCCTTTACCTCTTGGAGCTCTTGATATCATCAACATATATAGCAAGTATAACAAAACCAAATCCAAATTTCTTAATAAATACACATGGGCATAAATATTAGATCATTTTTATATCTTGATTTTAATAAATATTTATTAAGACGATTATGTCACATGCATCCAGACTGCTTTAAGTCATACAATGATTTTTGTTATTTGATGTAATAATTTTCATGAGGGCTAGAACTATATACTTTTGGCATAGTAAATGCTTTTGGATTTTCATACAAATATTATTATGAAGGCTCTCACATAAATAAGTAGTCACAACATCTAATCGACACATGTCAATCTTTTCACATAATGCTAGACTCACAAGGTATTGGAGTGTAATTACATTTACCACCGGTGAATATATCACATCATAATTAACACCCGATTTTTGTGAAAAGCATTCTTCCACAAATCGTGCTTTAAATTTTATGACTTCATTGTTTTCATTCTCTTTTTTTCACAAATACCCATTTGTAACTAATTAGTTTTATACCTTCTAGTGTTCGGACAATAGGTTCAAAAATGTTACGCTTTGCAAGTAAATTTAACTTCGATTGAATCACATCTTTCCATTTTAACCAATCATTTCTATGATGACATTCTTCCATTGATGTTGGTTCAAGATCCTCATTATCTTTTAACACATCAAGTGTTATATTGTATGCAAAAATATCATCAAGAGTTATTTCCATCTGATTCTAACTTCTGCCAAAAGTCATATAATTAATAGACATCTCATTATTTTTTTTCATTATTTTCAGAGATTTGAATCTTTTCATCAGTTGCAACTTTATCCTTATTTTCTAATTTTTGAATTTGATTATTTTGATTATTTAATCCTATTTTCTTTTGAGAATTTTTATCTTTTGAGCTAATGTATCGTCCACGCTTCTGGCATGTTAGGAACATCATTTTGTCATGTTTTGACCTCTATCTGAATAGGAGCATCTATAGCTAGAACATGCGTATTTTCAATTATACTTTACATCATAATATTTTTTGGATGACCTAAACGATCATGCCAAATAATAAATGTAGCAAGATCAGTAAACTTTTGATTTATTTAATAATGCACTTCATTTGCATAGATTTTTGTGCAATATCGGACAGAAGAAAAAGATGGTAACTTTTCTAATAAAGATTGTTTACCTAAAATTATTGAAGTAAAACAAAGATACTCAAAATTGTTTTCTTTCATTGTTTCAATATGATATCCATTTCGGCGAATATCTTTCAAATTTAATAAATTGCTTCAAGATTTTGAAGTAAATAATGCTTTATGAATAACAACGTTTGTTCCTCTGGGTAATAATATATTAACTCTACCGGAGTTTTCAATCAATTTTACACTATCATTTATAATACTAACATTTATTTTTCTCATCTTTAGGTAAGAGAAGTATTTTACATCTTTTAATATGGTGTGCGTTGTACTGCCATCTTTTAATATTTTATATCTTCAATGCCACTTTTGTATCAAGTAAATGGAATAATAGTTAGCTGAGCATAACAAAACATTTTATGAATTTAAATATTCAAATAATAAAATAAAAAATTTAAAAGCTAATTATTGTTACAATGCCAAAAATATAGAATATAAAATAAAATATATTAAAAATCTTTTAATTTTTGTAGACATTTCTATCACCAATCAAATTATCAATTCTTCCTTCTAGATACTCAAAGAAATTAGTCATATTCAAATGAGTTACATCAATATTAACATCTTTAAGATTTTTATCATTATCATCATCATCAAAAGAACGTTGTAGAGTAAAATTTGCTTCAGCATTTTTGTCTTTCTTATCAATAGAAGCTTGACAAAGATCAATAAGGTGTTTTGTCGTGCGATAGGTGTGTGACCAATTTCCTTTCATGCCGCAACGATAACATTTATCTTCCTAATTTGTAGGAATTGCATCATTTCATTTTCCTTTCTTGTTATTTTTTGGAAATTTCTAGTTATTATAATTATCTCTCGTAATTTTGATTTGACCATTACGATCATAATGAATATTTCTAATATAACTGCGTACACATCCACGACTACGACCACGGCCTTTTTTGGAGCCAAAATCATGATGTCTAATAGCATTCACTTCTATGAATGGAGTAGAACTTGATAGTTCGATTTCATGATTTTTTATTAATAATTCATTATTTTGCTCAATTACAAGAAGGTAGGATATCAATTATGCATATTTCTTGAATCTCTTTTCTCGATATTGTTGTTGCAGGAGCACATTCGAAATATGAAATGTAAAGGAAGCTTTCTCCAAAATTTCTTCATCAATAATATTTTCTTTACATAATTTTAGTTGCAACCTAATTTTAAATATAACAGAATTATACTCACTGACAGATTTAAAATCTTGTAATTGCAAGTGTGTGCAGTGATACCGTGCTTTTGGAAGGACGGCCATCTGCTGGAGGTCAAACATTTCTTTTAAATTATTCAATAAAATAAGTGAATTTTTTACGATAAGGTGTTCAACTTTTAAATTATTATGAAGATAATGGCAGAGAAAAATTATAATTTTAGCATCATTTTGTGATGATGATAGATTTCCTTTTACAATGGTTTCTGTTAGATTTATTGCAGTTAAATGCGTTTCAGTATCTAGTATATAGGATAAATAGTTTTCCCGGTGAAATCAAGAGTTGCAAATTCATGTTTTGTGAGATTCGCCATGTTAATATAAAATCAAATAGAAAGAGTACATATCTTCTTTTGTTTAAGAAATTTAAAAAATCAAACTACTGATTGTTCGGATTGAGAGAGTATCTTCAATGGCGTCAGCTTGATTATAAACTTTAGTTGAACAAGTTCAATAGTGTCGGCTTGATTATAACCTTCAATAGAACAACTTTGGTATAATATTGTGCTGCTAATATATTATGAATTTGATTCAAAATAGAATCAAGAAGTAAAATATAAAAATTATAAATTAAAGAAATTATATGAGAAGAGAGAAATGAAAGAATTACTTAAATTTAATTGATTGATTCTATTCGTTTACATGAGGCCTGTATTTATAAAAGTTTAGATGTATGTCTAAAAAGATAAGGAATGATTTTAATAAAACAAGTTTATCTTATCTATTAATAATTTTAAAAAACGTATAATTATATTTGTCTTATAGATAAAAAGATAACATCGGAAACCAAACAGTCACAGTCCCTTCCAGAAAAAAAAAAAAAAAACCATCAATGGGAATCAATTATTGTATGTCACACTGGGTGATTGTGAAATGTGAGACCTTCATAGGCAATCTGATCCAACAGGTTGTCAGCATCAGTAACTGTATGTGAAATTATTGTCAGCTAATGCCAAATTGCAAAATAGTTACTCATGCCAAATTAGTCAATCAAAGCAATGAAAAGCACGTGCAGTGTGCAGTTGTGTAGAGAAGATGAGATGTTGTGTGTAATTCCGTATGTGAAGGTGAGATGCAGATCCACCGTGCAAAAGGACAAGCAAATTATAACCACACACTTCTCACTCTAGTTAGCGAGCCACCGTGCAAAAGGACATACATCAGTAACTGTATGTGAAATTATGAGTATCAATTATTGTTAGCTAATACCAAATTGCAAAACAGTTACTAATGCCAAATTAGTCAATTAAAGCCACCAATTATGAGTATCACTAATGTACGGGAGAGAATCCATTCCTTTTTGGAAGATAAAGCCCCCAGTTCCTTCCACAAAAAAAAAAAAAAAAAGAAAAAAAAAAGAAAAAGAGGCCACCATCAATGGGAATAATTAAGTTATTGTACGTCAGATTGCTCATTAATCATTGCAACAAATTTTAATTTATCCCATAATGTTTTCCTTTTCTAAAAATCTTTTTACCCCCATAGTTAAATCTAAAATAGCAATTAATTTTAAAATAAATAAAACTATTGGATTTCTTTTTCTTGCCCTTGGCTTTTGATAAAATTACCCCTCCAAAAAAAAAAAAAAGAAAAAGAAAAATCATTGAGCTAAAGCTATCATATCCTAGACTAGTGTATTGTAGAATTTTTCGTATTATTAAAAAATGTAAAAACAACATTTGCTCTCTGGATAATTGGCGTTGGGTTTGACTAAGAGTTAATAGTGTAAATCGAGATGAAAAATGTATTATGGGCAAAAGAATCATTTTTTTTAATAGCCCAGCTTCTATGCTCATCAGCCCATACCAAGACCACAAACACATGAAATTTTACAAAGGCAACATCTTTCAAAAGCAAAACAGCATCTTTAACCTCTCAATCCATAACAAGATCCAAATGGAAAATAAAGCAACCACATAAACAATAATCCAACCCAAACCAACCAAGAACCCTACCTTCAATTTTACCCAAGTAGTACCAAATAAATGGCGTTGAAAAGCAAAATTTTATCTGTGCAACAACTTTATCAACCCGTCAAAGAAGAGAGAGCAAGAGAATAGAAGAGATTAAAATTGTGGTAGGGATGGAAAGGGGGTGGATGACAATTGACAATGTCCGCCCTCTCTATAAATACACATGTGTCTTGACCCTTACTTCTTCCTTTTAAGTCTTCCATTTTGATATACAAGGAAGCCACCAATTTTTTTTTTTTTTGAAATTTTTAAAAAAATATATATTGTTTTGATAGTAGGAGGTCTCACTTCAAATAAACTACTGATATATATTCATAGTATGACATATGCTATGTAAACAGAGTTGGCCTAGAATGTCCCACTTCCAAATCTAAACGTGTAAGTGTGTGCGGCAGCCCAACCTCCACAGTTAACAGACATCATTAAGGCAAACCAAATCTGATATATATTCAATGAACACAGACACAAGTAAAAGACACAACAAAAATCAGCTGATAATGAACTCATCCCAATATCAGGAGTAGGCGTACTTTAGAGCGTATGCTAAAAGGAAAAAATGCAACAGCTGATAATGAAGTCATCCCAATATCAGAAGCAAACGAGCCCCAAGATATGCATGTGAAAAATTAAGGAAAAACGACCCTTCCTTTCACCAAAAAAAAAAAAAAAAAAAATTGAATTCAAAGAATCAGAAAGAAAAATTACAGAAAAATACCTTGCTGCATTGGGGGTTGTAAACTCCTTCCACAAGTCCTACAACACAACATGAAGAATTTTTATTAGGTCTTGTTTATCATTGGAGGAGCTGAAATTATAAATTAAAAAAAAAGTGATGGAAGAATGGTTTTATGCAGTAAATCAGTTCTTTAAATTCTTCACAAAGAGAAAATCTTGTGTGTCGCATAGAACAAGTAGCAGATAAAAGCCAAACAAATGATGGTAAGGATGATATATAGCATTGTTTAGAAGTGAAGAATGATTGCATGCTTCAGATTTTATGTAGAAACAAAATCAGGGGACTTTTGTATCATATTATCCTCTCCTATATGGCGACTTTTGTATCATCTACCAATAAACCAAACAATTTTCATATATTAAAATTTTCTCATCAAAATAATATGAACTTCAAAATAATAGCATGCATGTGTGTTCTTTTGAAAAGGCTTATTTAATTAAGCTTCAAAACATTGTGCATTTGGTATCAAAGTATAGAGTGCAATTATGCAATTTCTAGACCATTTGCAGGTTTCAAATTAAGGCTTAAGTTTTGTTTCGTGGTTGTCTATTTCAATAACTAGAAATTATTGTTTTGACTTGTTTAAGAAATATATAAATTTTCCAGCAATGCTAACGACTATTACATTCAGACAGGACAGACATTGTTGGTGAAGGAATTACATTTTTCAGAGCCAATATCTTGTTGAGAAACTTTGGACTCAAAAGCTGAGTTGATAAACTACTTATCTATTTAACACTGTATATAAATGTTACCTTAAAGAGGCTAGAAGGCTGCAGTACTTTAGGTGAACGGACCAAGGCAATAATTAACTTGGGTTTGGAAAAGGTTTGTGTGGCTGGAGAACCAAGTTTTCCATTTGTAGGATTATTTACACTTCCACAATCTCAACAAGAAGCAAGTAAAGATTTGCAAATAACTTATTATTTTGGGAACAAGGTAACAAAGTACGGGCTCCTAAAGGTTAGAAACTCATATTAGATTTTTAGACATTTGGGCCTTGATCTCTTAGGTCTTGTCACAAGAAGTCTATAGAAAATTGTAGTATATACGATCAAGTATATTACACTCCAGAGCAATATTGCTATTGTTTATATAACATGATCAGACTATTGAGAAATTGTGTACGTGTATTGGGTGCTTTAAGTAATTGTACTGTGTGTTGATAAAATTGTACACAACATTTACTATACAACTTTCAATGCATACAGTATAACTATCTAAAATATCCGGTACATGTGCACCGAGTGCACCTAAGAATTTTCCTTATGAGTATCAATTATTGTTAGCTGGTCACAGTGCAAAATAGTTACTAATGCCAAATTAGTCAATTAAAGCCACCAATTATGAGTATCACTAATGTACGGGAGAGAATTCATTCCTTTTTGGAAGATAAAGCCCCCAGTTCCTTCCAAAAAAAAAAAAAGAGGCCACCATCAATGGGAATAAGTTATTGTACGTCAGATTGCTCATTAATCATTGCAACAAATTTTAATTTATCCCATAATGTTTTCCTTTTCTAAAAATCTTTTTACCCCCATCTAGTTAAATCTAAAATAGCAATTAATTTTAAAGTAAATAAAACTATTGGATTTCTTTTTCTTACCCTTGGCTTTTGATAAAATTACCCCTCCAAAAAAAAAAAAAAAGAAAAAGAAAAATCATTGAGCTAAAGCTATCATTTCCTAGACTAGTGTATCATAGAATTTTTCGTATTAGTAAAAAATGTAACAACAACATTTGCTCTTTGGATAATTGGCATTGGGTTTGACTAACAGTTAATAGTGTAAATCGAGATGAAAAATGTATTATGGGCAAAAGAATCATTTTTTTTTTAACAAGTAATAAGTATTTCTAACTAATAGAATTGTCATCTGATTACACAGTGTAAGATTTGGAAATGAACATCGATCATTATGTATAATAAAATTTCAAATATTTGTACTTGCTTAATAGTTGAGTTTCATTTTCATACTCATATAATTATAAAATTAATTATTCACTAATTTACCCAATATGATGATGATATGATTTCGTTTACTTATAAAAATTAACCTTATTCAAATTTTGAATTGTCCAAAATCTAGATACATTTGCAGGTGAAAAAAAAACTTTTTATTTCTCTTTTTTTTCCAATATAGGTGTATATTTTTGTAAATTATACTCTTAACTGATTTTTTTCTCTATTTTTGTAAATTACATTCCTAATAGATTTTTTCTTTCACATAGAAATCCATCGACTAGAAAATTAAAAAAAAAATTAATGAAGGATTATGCGTCTTTTAAGATTAATTAAAAAAAAATCTAATTTTTTAATTACTAATACTTCTAAATAATTTCGTTCAAGTTGTGAAAGGACAGTGATAAGAGATCGTGAGATAATAGATATTTTCGGCTACCGATATTGCCCATGCAATTCTCATCCTACATTAAATGACAATATTATTCTTGTAGTTAAATAAAGAACCTCTCCGTCAATTTTCTTTCTATTTTCATTGAGCATTCTATGTGTTTCAATATCCAATTAATATTCTTTCCTCAATCAATGCCTCTTTTTTAATGCTTCACCGAAATTTCTATCGCCTCTCGCCTTTCTTTCCTCTCTTCACTGTGCTTGACTTTCTGCTTTCAGACTTCGACTAGGCTTGTGTGAATGAAAATGAAGCAACCCAATAAATCCCAAATCCAAATTGCATTATGCTCAAGAATATAGAAGAATCAGAGAGGAATGACGGTGGAAGAGGGAGACAAAAGAGGATGGAAAGATGAAGATGAAGATGACGATAACGGTGAGTTCCACTCAAGGGCAAGCAGAATTGGATAACAGAAGGTGTTAGAATTGAGTAAGAATACTTGCATTCTGTTATAAAATTAGGGTAGTGTTAGAATAAAATCTACACACTACACACTAAGAAAATTCTAACTATTCTTTGCACAAGAATTTCTCTTCAAACTTCTCTCTTTCTTTCTCTCACAATTCTTTCCCTAATCTTTCTTTCACAAAATGATGGTGTATTACAAGCTTAGAGAATAGCTCTATTTATAGAGCTCTAATTAGTGGATTACATCATGGCATACATCATCTTCCACTAATCTTAATTAGTGGTGTCTCCACTAAATGGTGGACATCCATAAAAATCTTCTAATAATTTACATAAATCCATAATTAGTGGAGCCTCAACTAATTAATGGAGATTCCAATAATTCATAACACTCCCCCTTGGATGTCTATCAATTACATAAAGAATATGCCTCGTTAAAACCTTACTAGATAAAAACTTAGTGGGAAAAAAATCTAGTGAAGGAAAAAGAGTACACTATTCTATATGTCTGTTTATTACTCCCCCTGATGAGATGGAATTCTTAAAGCTACGTCAGGAGCACTTGTGATGCTGAAAGGAGTGAGGAAGAATAATCTGTACTACTACCAAGGTCGTACAGTGACTGGGACAGTAGCGGCTGCAACTTCAAGTAGCAAAAAGGATGCAGATGCAACAAAGCTGTGGCATATGCACTTGGGACATGCTGGTGAAAAATCCTTATTCTTGCCAAGCAAGGATTATTGAAAGGTACGAAGACTTGCAAATTAGAATTTGGTGAGCATTGTGTGTTAGGAAAACAACGAAGAGTGAAGTTTGGCACTGCTATCCATAATACCAAGGGTATTTTGGATTATGTGTACTCAGATGTCTGGGGACCTGCCAAGACCCCGTCTCTTGGAGGTAGACATTATTTTGTCACTTTTGTTGATGATTTTTCCAGAAGAGTGTGGGTGTTTCCTATGAAGAACAAGAATGATGTGCTTGGAGTTTTCCTTAAGTGGAAGGCTCAAGTTGAAAACCAGACAGGAAGGAAAATCAAAGTTCTCCGAACAGACAATGGAGGGGAATACAAGAGTGATCCTTTCCTAGAGGTATGCCAAGAGTTTGGCATAGTTCGGCACTTCACAGTTAGGAAAACACCACAACAAAATGGAATTTCGGAGCGTATGAACAAAACACTTGTGGATAAAGTTCGTTGTATACTGTCTAATGCTGGGTTGGGCAGACAATTTTGGGCTGAGGCAGTGACATATGCTCAACATCTCATCAACCGCTTACCGGCGTCTGCATTGGAAGCCAAAACTCCTTTGTAGGTATGGTCGGGAAAACCTGCAACAGATTATGATTCTTTGCATATTTTTTGTTCTACTGCATACTATCATGTGAATGAATCAAAGTTGGATCCATGAGCAAAGAAGGCTATCTTTATGGGCTTCAATGCTGGTGTTAAGGGATACCGTTTGTGGTGTCTAGAAGCAAAGAAGACAATTATCAGTAGGGATGTTACCTTTGATGAATCTGTCATGTTGAGAAAGGTAAATCCAGAAGGGACTGATGACACTTTGCAGCAGGTGGAGTGTACGCCGAAGCAGGTGGAGTTTGAACAGACGGTGGTGACCCTAAAAAAAGGCATCACCAGTGACTCTTCTAGGACAGAAGTAGAGTCAGATGAGGAAGAGGTTTCGACCCAAGAACCTCTACAGCAACCAGATTCAATTGCCGCTAGAAGAACAAGACGAGAAATCCATAAACCTGCTCGTTTTACGGACATGGTGGCTTATGCACTTCCAGTTGTTGATAATGTTCCATCCACCTTTCCAGAAGCCGTCCGAAACTCAGAAAATGTTAGATGGAAAGGTGCAATGGAAGAAGAAATACATTCTCTACAGAAGAACAAGACGTGGAAGTTGGCACGACTACCAAAGGGCAAGAAGGCAATTGGATGCAAGTAGGTATTTGCAAAGAAAGAAGGATTTCCTAACAAGGATGATGTTCGCTACAAGGCAAGATTGGTGGCTAAAGGCTACAATCAGAAGGAAGGAATTGATTATAACGAGGTATTTTCTCCAGTTGTTAAACATTCCTCCATTAGAATTTTGTTGGCCTTAGTAGTACAGTTGAATTTGGAGCTAGCTCAACTAGATGTAAAGACCGCGTTCCTACACGGTGACTTGAAGGAGGAAATCTATATGACTCAGCCAGAAGGGTTCAAGGTTGCTGAGAAAGAAAATTGGATTTGCAAGCTGAACAAATCATTGTACGGACTAAAGTAATCACCGAGGTAGTGGTACAAATGATTTGACAAATTTATGACAGGTCAAAGGTACACAAGAAGCAAATATGATCATTATGTGTATTTGCGCAGACTTCAAGATGGGTCCTACATCTACTTACTCTTGTATGTTGATGATATGCTGATAGCAGCAAAGAGCCACGTTGAGATTGATAGACTAAAGGCTTAGTTGAGTAAAGAGTTCGAGATGAAGGATTTGGGAGAAGCCAAGAAGATTCTTGGCATGGAGATAAACAGGGATAGACAGAGAGGCAAGCTTTGGCTGACACAGAAGCAGTGTTTGAAGAGTGTACTACAACGTTTTGGTATGCATGGAGATTCAAAACCTGTAAGTACCCCGCTTGCTCCTCATTTAAAACTCAGTAGCCAGTTATCTCCCAAGACGAATGAAGAACGAGAGTACATGGCAAAAGTCTCGTATGCAAATGCAGTTGGAAGCTTGATGTATGCAATGGTGTGTACGAGACCTAATATTTCACAAGCAGTTAGTGTTGTGAGCAGGTACATGCATGATCCGGGCAAGGGTCATTGGCAAGTTGTGAAATGGATTCTACGGTATATTCAAGATACTGTAGATGTTGGTTTAGAATTTGAGCAGGATGAATCACTTGGTCAACGCATAGTTGGATATTGTGACTCTGACTATGCAGGTGACTTGGATAAACGACGGTCTACAACTAGCTATTTGTTCACTTTCGCTAAGGCACTAGTTAGTTGGAAGTCTACTTTGCAATCAACGGTGGCTTTGTCTACAACAGAGGTAGAGTATATGGCAATTACCGAAGTTGCAAAGGAGGCAATTTGGCTTCACAGATTGCTTAAAGACTTGGGAGTTGGTCAGAAACATCTTGAGATATATTCTGACAGTCAGAGTGCTATCCATTTAGCAAAGACTCAAGTATTTCATGCACGAACGAAGCACATTGACGTTCGCTATCACTTTGTGCGGAAAATTCTCGAGGAAGAGGAGATACTTCTCCAAAAGATTCAGAATATGGAGAATCCTGCAGATATGCTGACCAAGGTGGTTACAAGAGCCAAGTTTGAACATTGTTTAGACTTGGTCAATATCCTGCACATTTGTTTTGGCGCCTGACGGCGCAAATTTGAAGGCACCATGAGGACTGTTTTTTTATTTTTTTTTTTGATTGAGAAGATTTGTATTTGGTGGGAATAGAAATTAAGCTAAGGTGGAGATTTGTGAACCTTTTGGACCTTTTGGCTTGTTTTTGTTCTATCCCACATTGATTTTTTGCAAAACTCTCACCAACCATATGCCTTATATAAAGAGGCATTGGTTGGCCTTGTAAGATACACCAACAATTCTCTTCTTCTCCCACTATAAGTAAAAGCGGGCTGTTTGAGTAGTGCTCGGAGATTAGGCAAATTTTGACCGAACTCCGTTATCAATTCCGGGTGTGTTCTTTCTTTATTTCTGCATTTATTTATTGGTATAATTGTAGTTTCTTTTCGGTTGTAATATAGTATTCAATATTATTTGTCGGGTTTATTTGTAGTATTTTGTACGGTTCATTTGGGGTTCTAATAGGAGATTGGAATTTTAAGAGAGACAGTGTCTCCTCCAGTCTTTTCTTAAGAACTATTGAATCGGTTCATTTCATTAATTAGAGGGAAAACTTACCCGATTTTCCCAACAGATATGTCCTTACCGGAACGTTTTTCAAGCCAACAATGAGGTCAGTAATAGTGAACAAAACTTAAGGAGGACTTAAACAAGAAAAGATATCTCCTCGTATTAGATGATATCTGGAATAAGGATGTAGAGTGTTGGTGTTGTATGAAGTGTCTGTAAGTAATTGATGGTTCACATGGAAGCAAGATCATTGTTACAACTCGGAGTGGGAGTATTGTTTTAACAATGGGAGCATATCTTATCCATCGGTTAGGAGTGTTATATGAAGCTAATTGCTGAAAATTCTTTGAAAAGATAGTATTTGTAGACGACAAGGTAGTAAAAACTTAAGAATTGATGAACATATGTCAAATAATGGTTAAAAAGTGTGGGGGCTTGCCGTTAGCAATAAAAGCATTAGGAGGTCTATTATACTCTAAAAGAGATGTAATGAGTGGTCAAAAATTGTAGAAAGTGATATTTGGGGGTGCATTTGATGCTCCAAATAAAGTTTTGTCAATTATAAGAATAAGCTATGATTATTTGCCATCACTATCGGTGAAGTAATGCTTTGCATATTGTGCTGGTTCTCAAAAGGATTCTATCATTGAAAGGAAAATATGTTAGGCTAACCTTACCTTGAAACAATGATTAAAAATATTATGTGTGATTATACAAATCTCAATAAGTCTGAAATGTTTGAATTCGTGTCACAATTTTCAAAATTAATGTCGTGATGCATGAGTAGTGTTGACTTGAATGGATACAGTCATAATTTAAATTATTTTATGCATCTCAAAACACATTATCATTTTTGGGGCAACCAACAAGTATGAATTCAGTACTTTGCATAATAGAATTTTGGTTAGGTAAATCATTCATAACACGTTTCTGGAATATCAAATTCAGTTTTCAAAAGTCTTAAACCCATCATAATACCATATCCCACGTGTTATTAAGATACCCATATTGTGTCAATATGATCATGGTACATCATAAATATGATAATATATACAATGTCAAAAAATTGGGTAGGGTGTACATCCTCCCTAAGGAATACCCCGCCATATCCCTCATACAGAATCAGACCAGGTGTACCACGTCCGTTCTCTAACTCCCCTTGGAGACTGTGTTGTTAGCTAAGGATTGCGCTCAGTTATTAGAACTGTCCCCCCATTTGGAAAAAACAGCTTTCCGGAGACGACTAATCCGTCAGAATTCTCTTATAATCTAACGAAAACTAGTCATATAGCCTCGCTCATTGAGATCTCAATGTCATTAATTCAATGGTTCAAGAGTTTACTATTTTGATATGAAATAATCAAATTTATTTCCAAAATTGTTCTATTCTTTTTGAAGTAAAATTTCCCTAAATCTCAACCCAACCAAAATCAAAACCATAATTATTTCTCCAAAATTTCTAAATCCAGAACTCCTATATTTGTTCTAAAATTCATTCACAGCATAACAAATCATTGTTCATATTTCTCCATAATGATACTTAGAGACAATACGTAGAGAACTCATGCCATGACTTTCACAATATTTTTCATGCATGAAATGCATAAATATAATTTCATGTGTTTGCATATATTTGATGCATGGCACCATTCCATAATCATAATACTTATGAGAAATTTCGCAACCATATTTATGCATAATAAATCATGACATCATCATTGCAACATTAATTTCAATGGGCATTATTTTCATGCATAATTGTTTTCTCAAAATTGCATGCTCTTAATTTAAATCATAATTTACATATCTTAATCATAAAATATTTCATAAAATTTTGCATACACCATATATGCATTTTAATGCAAGTTTTGCATTTTTTAAATATGGTATTTTTGTATGTATTTTTCATTTCATAATATGCATTTCAAAAGGATATTTGGGATGCAAGAACTTACCTTGGTGCAAGTTAGCAAATTGCTTTCAACTTAATTTAAGCCCTTGCTTCTCCTCATTCGCTTAAGTCCACTACGTCTATCATATATAACATATATAAATTAATTTCCTATTTATATGACCCAATTAAAATACTAACTATGCTACAAGAAAAATCGATATTAGCAACGGCTTTTTTGCTATCGCTAATTTGCGACGGCATTGCGACGAATGGTTGACCAGCCATCGCTAATTAGCGACGACACTGCGACGGGAACCTAAAATTTGTATATATATATATATATATATATATATATATATATATATATATATTAATGAACCGTCGCTAAGTCGTAGCTAAATTGTGTTAGCTTAGCGATGGCATTTTGTAATTAAACATTAACACTAATCAATTGTAAAGTTGTCACTAATTAGCGACGACACTGTGATGGTAGCCAAAAGTCAAAAAATAAAAATAGTTTTTTTTATATTTTTCAATGAGGTGTCGCTAAGTCATAGCTAAATTGTGACGGCTTAGCGATGACCTTTTGTAATTATACATTAATACTAATCAATTATAAGCCATCGCAAAGCCGTCACTGATTAGTTACGATACTGCGATGGTAGCCAAAAGTCGAAAAATAAAATAAAAATATTTTTTGAATTTTTTAACGAGCTGTCGCTAAGCAATAGCTAATTTGTGGTGGCCTAGCAATGGTACCCTAAGCTGTAGCTATTTGCCATCTCTATTTAGCAACTATACTCTAATCTCTCGCATATCCATCGCTAATCTGCGACGACTTAGCTACGGTACTCGAAACCGTAGCAATTCCGTCGCTATTTTGTCGCAAATTTGCAACAATATATTTTTCTAATTTCCATACATAACCTCATTTTGATATTTTTCTCATTTAGCAAATTTTGCATAAAGTATATATTTTGAAAAATATATTTAAAATTCATCATGAACTTGTCTACATGAAATTGAAGAATTTTTTAAAAAAAGTATCAAAGTTCGATTTCATATATATGTGGATATGTGTATAGTTGTAGTGTATAATTTTTATATCATATACGTTGCAAATATACCCTGCTGGACATATTATATGTATATAGTAATAGGATATAATTTTCACAATATTAGATCGATATATATCTATATCTATATATATATCACTCATATACATTAACACTCATATACACTAATATATACTAATATATATATATATATATATATATATATATATATAGATAGATAGATAGATATATTAGTATATAATAAGTATATATAAAGTAATCATATGTATAGTATAGATATGTATTATGCTAGTATCTAAAGTTTGGATATGAGGTTTTACTTTATTTAATTGATTAGTAGAATGTGCAAAAAGACTTTATTAAGTGGAACATATTTAAATATATATAATATAAATATGATATATTATTAAGTATAATATATAATTAATAAAATATTATATAATAATAATTTAACATAAATTATAAAATATGATAATTAGATCTATAATACTCGTATAATATAAAATATATTAATTTTCAAAAAGATAATTGTATAAATAATATGACTATTTATTGTATTGTATAACTTTATTGTTTTTATTAAATAAAAGAATTTATTAATATTTAACATAATAAAAATATACTATATAATTAATATAAATTGAAAATAATCACAAGAACAAACTTGGCCTAGCGGAGGAGCACATACTCCCCCACAACAAGGACGCTTCGAAACCCGCGTCCACTGGGGCATTGTGATGGTCTTCGGTTTAGGTTGGGCACTGGGGCTGGGTTTGGGGTTTGTTGGGCAAGTTGGGATCTGGCTCTGGGTTGGCTAATTAAATTATTTAAAAATTTAAAATTTGGCCACTGTTGCTAAACCCTCGCAAAATTGCTAATTTTTTTTTAAAAAAAAATTTAGAACTTGAGCTCTGTCACTAAATGTCCGTTGCTAAGCTGTCGCAAAATGATATGGAATAACGACAATCTATAATTATAAAATTAATTATAAAATCATTAATTAAACTATTGTCACAAATCCATCGCTAATTTTCGTTGACTTTTGGGCCATTCCCCGTAGCAAATCTGTTAATATTAGTGACAGGGATGCCCTCCATCGTTATTTGCGACGCTTTTTTTTTTCTACAATCATTTTCCGTTGCTAAGCCATCCCTATTCTAGATTAGCGATGGCTTAGCGACAGGAATAGCCGTCGCTAATTAGCATTTTTCTTGTAGTGCTAAGACCCTAGAGCAATTAGAAAATTACTTAGGTCTTAAGTAATTCTAAAACGCTTAGGACAACATTTAATTTTATGGTTAAAATATCCCATCACAAAATTCAACAGCCAATTAAGGCATTCACAATTTCACATAGTATAGAACTCCCCAATTTCTCTATTAACACAAATGGCCAAACAAAGCCTTAATCACTATGCAAAAACCTTATTTAGCACACTAAATTTGATCACTTCCAATAATCACAAATCAACTTATAGTCCAATAGACATGAGTTTCAAAAAATCACATAATTAAAATTACGTACACCAAGCAAATTAGGCAACAAAAATAGTTTGCAAGAATTAAAAGTTCCCTTAGTACTTCATTTACAAGAAAGTGGCTATTTTTAGGGTTTCGTTATCCAAAATAGGATAATTTATTTTCAATCATCAAAACTCTCATAAAATATTTTTAACCAACTTAGACATCTCCTAAAATTTAATAAAGTCAAATCCCATCACATTTATAGTCAAATTCTCATGCAAACACCCTTTTCATTCCAAACTCAAAACTCTGTTTACAATAGTAAAACAGGGGTCATAAAGATCACATTAATTACCTAAGTAAAACACTTTATACCTTAACATGTTAGGTGAATTACCATATAATTTTCTTTCCGAAATTCCACTTAAAAGAGGGTTAATTAATTTTTACAAATTCACTGCCTGAACAGTACCCTGTTCAGATAGTTTTGCATGACAATTTTTAAAAATTCATTTATCTCAATCTACAAATGATTTTTCCATGATTCTTGTTCTCAAGTTTTCCTAACATCTTTAAGTTTGTAAAAAAATTTTGGGGTTAAACTCAAATGGGAAGGGTGTTTTTCGAGCAAAAACTTTCACACCATTTTCATAGAATTTTGGCAGCAAACCAGCACTACAGGAAAGGCGACTTTTTGTGACGGCTTTTCCCGTTGCTAAACCGTCGTGAATATACACAGTGATGGAACTGCTATAGGAGGTGACCATCGCTAAACCATTGGTTGTGGAATAATTGTTAGAGTTCACAACAAGCCATCGCATTAGCAACGGCTTTGCTGCGGCTAAACGATCAAAGTCAAGCCGATGGTGTGGTAATATTACTACGGTTTTGTATCCGGCCGTCGCTATTTCGTAGCTAATTGAGATGGCACAATGACGGTTGATAAATTATTTAATGTCGATTTGTGTAAGCTGGCCATCGCTAAACTCTCGTTAATTTGCGAGTTATTAGCGACGACTTCTAGGAGCCGTCGGAAGTTCATCGCTAATTTGCTAGTTTTTTGCGATGACTCTATAAAATTTTTGAATTTAAATTAATTGGTCGTCACTAATATCTCGCAGATTAACAACGGTGCTGCAAGTGTTTTGAAGCAACACCGTAGCTATGCTGTCACTAGGCCGTTGCTGTTTTTTAACTTTTATTGGAAATTTTTGTTATTTAAATCTATTCCCTATAACATTTCAATATGTTATACTCATGTATCAAATCAATAAACAAATAGTATACCAAACCAAAATATAATTTGAAATCCGTAAATTGCGTATTTACCAATACCAAATGTATACTAAAATTAATACAAAATTATCCAATAAACATATTTACAATAAAAATCTAATATAAAATAGTCCAATGAACATAAAAAACTAAAATGTCAAGTAGTGAGTGGAGTAGGAGCGGATCCTGTAGGGGGTGGAGGAGGAGGGCCACTGTTGCCGCCAAAAGATGGTGGGTGATGATTTGGGGGCAATACAGTGAATTCCTCATCCTTATCCTCACCATCACCATCAGCATCACCATCATCTGCTCTCTTCTCAACAATAGGAGGCGGCTGTGGTGTGGGCAATACCATCTTCTCGGCCATTATTGTCAGCAACCCGTCATATATATATCACGCTACTTGTATGTCTCTATCTATCACTCGTATCGTTGCCGCATCCGTTGCTCAACCTCTTGGACCTACTCATCTATCCTCTTATCAAAATCATCGGCAGGAGCTATAGTGGAAGAGCGTGAGGACAGCTGGCTTTGATGCAATCGTTGACGTACGCGTGCTGCTTCTGACTCCATACCGAAGACCTGAACCTTATTGAAGCCACCTATTGCCTGAAATAACATGGCCTTCTCATCGAGCATGACGGATGAGGTAACGGAGCTGCTAGAAGAACTCTATGAGTAACTCTGACATAATTGCTCCACATCCTCCTAAAATGGGAAAATTATGACAATTGTTACATCGATTACCTGACGAGAATTAAAGTAATGAATAAGTATTGAACGCAATAAATAATTAGTACCACAGCCTTGAGAGACCACTCACTGATGAACTCTCCCTACTTGGGCCCGTTCTGGAATATGTGTAAACTCTTAAATATGTCCATGTAAGTAAAACTACTCCCCCACTCTCTCCGCTACAATAATATTTAAATTAATGATGAAGCTAGGATAGAATTTGTAAAGAGCTAAGAAAATTATATTTAAAAAAATAAATTAAATTACCAGAAGGTCCTACTAATTAGTAAAAGGCCTCGACCCTCCCGTGTGAGCAGTACCACCATGAGACCTACTCCACTTTGTCATGGTAGAAACCCATTGATAATCCTCTGTTAACCAATATTGAATCATCTCAGTCCAATCAACGGGTTCTACCCAAGAAGGACGCTTACCACTCACACGAGCCTTGCAGAAGACATTCGAAAATCTAGCTCACAACTTCTTTTCCTAATTGAGCCGGATCCATGCACTGTCCTTGTCTCTATAGTGGAACTATTTTTGAATAGCACATTTAAAACTTGTAATTAGAATATAATTCCTATTTGAAGTTAGATATATTGGAACGCTTTTGATGATGCAAATATTTATGATATTTTCGGATTCCAAGCAACAGATAAGGCACAAATATATGTTCATTTACATTAATGATGTAGGTTTATAAAAATGTCTTAAATCCTAAATGATTACACAGTTTACATAGACTAAATTACACTTTTCTTTATAATATACCCATCAACCAGTATTGGTATATGAGTTGTAAGGACTACCACAAGACAAATAACAAATAATTAAATAATACATTCAACTTTGAACCAAAAGTAGTCTCTTACCCTCCACTCCTAGAATCACATGTCCTTCACATTTGATGGGATATGTACGCATGTAGGGTAGGCACCCTTGAAGTACTGCTGGAACGTGTCGGTAAGCAGGGAGACACAATTTGTAACACCAGCGGACCTTTTTCAAAAATGAAGAAAATTTGTTAATGATTTTGTGAAATGAATGAAAGCAAAACAAAATGAGGAATAAGACAATTTATCTATATGATTTTTATAGTTGGATGTGAGAAAATTAGAATACACGTTTTAATACTTACCCGTCACCACAAGGAACTATGAGGGGCCTGCCCTCACTATCCTGTGAAGTTGGCATATTAGACGATGTAGATGAAGGCCCCACCGGAGAAGACTGTCCACTTTGCTGTGGCACATCCATAGGGATGTTTGGTGCTGGAAGTCATGGAGCTCGCTCGGAGAAGATGTGCGCTCACAATCTCCCTCAACTAAACCATGTCCTATCGGAGCATATGACCGTCCTCCGAAAGCCATTGCAAAATAGAACATTAAGAAGATGCCTTATTGACAATCTAGTAAACATAATCTTATCATAAGTAGTCTTACTCGATTTATGGTTGGACATCTTCACAATTTAACAACATATAATTGAAAGCTGCTTTATATTCATTCGATGTAAGGAACCTAGTTCGTATCTTTCCCAACGTCTTTCTAGGAGAGTTGCATATAGATAACGTACGTTTCTCCGCCCTCGAGGTAGCACATTCTCCTTCTTCATTCGGAGCTACAGTCGTGTGCCTTATTTGCACACGCGATTCAAAGTAGTAAGAGAAGAAAATGGATGCTTCTTCAAAAAGATAGGCATTACAAATTGACCCTTCAAATCTTGCCTTATTCTTCATCTTCATTTTCAAACGATGCAAGAATCTACGTCCCAAGAATATAAATTAGTGATATTACATGACTAAGGACATTAAATGATAGGGAATAAAACAATGATTACCTTTCGAAAAGATATATCCATTTATATTGGACCGGACCATAGACTTTGGCCTCATACGGTAAATGCATAATTAAATGTTCCATTACATCAAAGAACCCGGGGGGAAAGATTTTTTCCAACTTACATAGAAGGACGGGTATATTTGACTCCAATTTCTTCATATGAGCCACTGACAACTTTGGAGCACATAAATCTCGATATAATTGGCTTAATTCAATTAGGACTGCCCATATATTAGCAGGAAGGAATTCCTTGAGCGAAATCAAGAGTAAATGCCCCATGAACACATGACAATCATGGCTTTTCATACTTGACATCTTCAACTCTTTCAAATCAACACATCGGCCAGAGTTGGATGTAAATCCATCGGGGAGCTGCAAGTCTCTCACCCACTCTAATAGAATTCTTTTTTGTTTTGTCGTCAATATGTAGCATGCTTTAGGTATTGAGACCTTTCCATTAGCTGCAGTACTAATCCTATGACATAAATTTTCAACATCACGATGGGCCTTCAAATTGTCCTTTGTTTTGCCTTTCACATCCATTACTATGTTAAACACATTGTCGAATACATTCTTCTCATTGTGCATAACATCTATATTATGCCGGACCAAATGTGCATAACACAAGATGTTACCTGCGACGGTTTAGCGATGGCAAAATAGATATATTTTTTAAAAAAACTAAACATATTTTTCTAATTTAATTATATATTAATATAGCATCTATATCTTAATTTTTACACAATTTCACCTTAAACTCTTGAATTTTTTATGCGATTGAACTCAAAACTATATAATAAATTATTTATCAAATATGTTAATTGATAATTAATTTTCATTTTAGGTAAGTTTTATAATGACAAGACATTTATAATATTTTAATTAGAGGTAACACTTGAGTCGATATACATTATTATATATTTTTAAATAAAATATAAAAATATTTAAAAATATCTATATTATTATATAGATTCTATTATATATATTTTTTAAAAATTTAAAATTATTTAGACAAGGAAAATTTTTGAAGCATAGTAATTTGGATAAATTCTACTCTATAACATATCAGGCTAACATATATATATATACACACACTATTTAACTACAATTGATACATACATAATTGTATAAATACTAATGTATAACATACATAGCTAATATCTATATATGCATATAAAATTGTAACCATGTATATGTCAATATAGTATATAACTACATTAAATATGTGTGTGTATAAATAAATAAATAAATAAACAAATAAATAAAAATATATATATATATATATATTATCTAACATTTCAAACATTTTGATACATACATACATACATACATACATACATGCATACATACATACATATATATATATATATATATACACATGTACAATTGATGCATATATAATTATATAAACACCAATACAAAGCATACCTACCATATATGCATATAGAATTATCACCATTAATATTAATATATCAATATAGCTAATATCTACCTATAATTTAAAAAAATTAATAACGACGGCGTAGCAAGGGTTCAGGGTATAGTCGGTAATTAGTGATGGTCTATTGCTACGGACTAGGGTATTAGTCACAATTTAGCTACGTGTTAGCAATAGCTATCGAAAATTGCAAAAAAAATATTTTTTCATTTTCAATTTTTTTTGTAAACCATCATAGTACCATCGTTAATTAGCTACGGCGTAATGAGGGATAGTGAAAAATTTTAAAAAAATATTTTTCTTTATGAATTTTGCTTTTCCCGTCACAATGCCGTCTCTAATTAGCTACGGCTTAGCGACAGCTATCGAAAAATACAAAAAAATTATTTTTTTATTTTCAAGTTTTTGTGAACCGTTGCAGCACCGTCGTTAATTAGCTATGACGTAGTGAGGGATAATGAAAAATTATAAAAATACGTTTTTATTTATGAATTTCGTCCCGTCGCAACACCGTCTCTAATTAGTGACGGCATTGCGAAGGCTAGTCAAACATTTGTTGTAGATGTTTCCCATCTCAATACCCTCGCTAATTGTCGTGCCATTGCAAACTCCCGCCGCTAATATCGGTTGCAGTCATCCTTTCTCTTGTATAAATCCTAATTCTAAATGTCAAATAATTATGAAACCAACTCTAAAACATTCTCAACAGATCATATATCATATAGAAACTCTGCCCCAAGCAAATTATTTACAATTTTTAAGTTCAAATACAACACGCATTTTGGGTCAAACACGTTTCCAACAGTGCTCTGTTTTGATCACACTATTATCACACTTAACAACTTCATTAAACTATCCTATTTTCTTACATAAGTTTACACACACATTTTAGTACATACTATCACATGATTTACTCCATTATTCACACAAAATCACAAAGAATATAGCATCATTATATAACAAGATACATTTTCTGGACAGATTACATGCCTTTTTCGGTTTACACACATAATGGAAGAAAAATTGCTTCTTTATGCAAAGGGATTTAACTAAACATAGTATGACATGCCACTGTCATAAATACATCAAACCTTTATCAATATTTCACCCAAAAGTGGCATATAAATCAAGTTTCCAAAAATGAGACAAAATGCATCATTTTCAGTTTACATGCATAACTAAGGTGAGAAAATGGTTTCTTTTTACACAAAAGATCTCTCCAACACCTAGGATTGCATGTCTTACTCAATTCTACAACATTCTTTCATCACCATTGTAAGCAACTATAGCATTTTTCATAGAAATCCAAGTCTGGATAGAAAACTCCAAGTTTCGGCTATGAGGTTCTAAGGGAAAAAAATGTTCTTTGATGCTTACCTCTTGGAGCTTATTAAACCTCTCAGAAATACAGAAAAAAGGGAGCTTTGGTCTTCAAGTGTTAAGCCTTCTCTTTGAGTTTTCATGGAGGAAAACAAAAGGGATAACGAGTTTACATTTCGGTAAGAAGAAGAAGGGAAACGGAAGGAAGTTTTTTGAGATTTACCCTGGGTCTTTGTTCAACTTCAAACCAGAGGATAGCAGCATTCTAAGCACCAAAGAAGTGGTCTTTGCTTGGAAAGTGAAGAAGGAAAAAGCCAAGTGAAGTGTGTGCAAGTGTTTCGGCCAAGAAGAATGCACAGAGGAAGTGATTTCTCTTGTGAGAAAGCTGGTCGGCCAGCTAGAGGAAGCAAAAGGAGACTTTGCTTCTTGGAACAAGAGTGAGAATCATATTAGAAGAGGGGAGGAGGCAACCGAAATTGAAGTAGGGAAGTGGGAAAATTTTGTTTATGTAGTAGGTTTATTTCAATCCTAGGATTGAGACAAGTTTGTTTGAATGCTATCAAAATTCAAGTGCTGAGATTTAAGGGATTTCAATTGGACAAAATAACTTATAAATATTGGGTTTCTTGGTCAAAATCATTCAAATGGGTCAAGTAGTTAAAATAATCTTAGTTTTGAATTTGACCAAGACTTTTAATTGTTTAAAAACCAAAATAGTTTTTAAATAAAATTTGAATGTTTCACGGGATCATTTTCTCTAATCAAAGTCATCGTAATAATAATTTTATTTTTGGCATAATATAGTAATTAAATGATAATAAATTAATTACCACACACAAGTGATTAGCCATATTAATAGTCACATTTATTCACTATATTCCTTTAAGAAAATCTCATATAAGACTTAAACAAAATATACACACAACTAATTTAATTAATTCACAAAATAAAATTAATTATCTAAATTTTTTATAGTAAAATTTATAGCATATTACAAATGAGATAAAAATAAACCATTGATTTTAGGTTATGAGATAGATCAATGAGGGTATAATGGGCATGTTGTATTAGTTAGGAGGGTAATAATAACATTTTCTCTTTCGACAACTGACTTAAGGTTTGACTAAAATAGTTCATGAAGCAAATTGAGATGGAAAATATGTTGTGGGCAAAAGAATAGATTTCGCAAATATTAACGCTATTGAGCATTAGTTATAACTTGTCAAATGGTAATAATATGTTTAACTAATTGAGTTATTACTTTATCATATAGTGTATCTTGTTATATTAAGAAGTTTGCTGATGAACATCATTATATACATTGAAAATTCAAATATGCTTATTATAAGTTTAACATTGAAAATTCAAATATAATGATTATAAGTTTATTTTAACTTGTATAATCATAAATTAATTATTCAATAATTTACCCAATATATTGATTATATATTATAATTTACTTTTAAAATTCAACATTCTTGCATTTTTGAATTGTCTATGTCCAGATAAATTTGTCGGGAAAAAAATTGCTTTTTATCACCCAATGTTTTTGATCCATTCTTGTAAATTACCCAGATTTTTTTTTTCCTCACACAGAAATCCATCACATATGAAATTAAAAAGGATCATGTGCCTGTTAACAATTATTAAAAAAATATTAAAATTTTAGTAACTAATGCTTCTAAACAGTTTCTGTTAATATTCCTTTCAAGTAGTGAAAAGATAACGATAAGACATCCTCAAATGATATATATTTTAAAAAAATAATTTACTAATATCATAATTCACCTTTATATGAAGTTGTCCATCACCGTCGATCTGCCTCTGCCGAAGAGGAAAACAATCCCAACAAGTCCTCTACTCCACAGGGGATTGGACAAAGTTTATTTTTATGATGTATAAAGTCAATTTTTTTAAGCTTTTCTCTTATATGAAATCTTTATTATATCGGATTTGGACAAAACTTTGAATTTTTCCCTGCAAATATTTTCATAAGTCATAATTTTTACTATATATTTGCCAATCAAATTGGAAACTGTTGAATTAGACAAGAGAAGTCGCATTCATTTCACCCATTATGGACCTTCTTCTTTTCTGCATCTCTCCTTTAGAATTGGCCAAATCAATTTAAAGGGTCAATTGGAATACAACTTTTACTTTGAAGCTAATAGTTAATACAACTTTCAAGTAATCATAATAACAAAATAAGTACAATAATCTCAAAGATATTAAAAATAAAAAAAATACAAATGTAAGTTGAATGGAAAATTAATATTCAAAATATTAGAAAATGGGAAACTATAAAAAAATAATATTATGCCATGCTGGACCTTCTTCGTTTCTGTATTTCTCCTCCAGAATTGGACAGTCCCGGATTTGTAGACTTTTGAGGCATCCCATTGCTTCTGCAGGGGAAGACGTTCAAGCTCTTTACAAGATTCAACACGCAGAATTTGCAGGGAATGGATGTCACCCAGCCATTCTGGAAGAGCCTTCATACAAGGGAATCTCCGTAAATCAAGCTTCCTCAAGACAGGGAGATGTTGAATTTGTTTGGGCAGAGACTTGATTTTTGATGACCCATACAAGAAAAGACATTCCAGAGAGTCAAAATTAGGGTGTTCCCGAATGCCATGTTCGGTCCCAGAAGTAGTAGTGGAGCTGCTTGTGCTTGGCCAAGGGAAACAATCACTGTCAGTACCCCCGTCTCTGGCTAATAGTTCCAATTCTCTAAGGTTTGATAGGCTGCTTAGACTCTGAATCCAAGAGTCAGAGTTTAAACTGAGCCTCAACTTCTGGAGGGATGTACACGCTTCAAGTCCACTGGGTAGAGCAGCCAACTTCCAGCAATCTTCAATTATTAAATGTCGCAGAGATCGCATGCCACCAATACTTGGAATTGAGATCAAATTGTAGCATTCACTTATCTTCAACACCTCGAGAGAGACAATGTCGGTTAGAATGTCTGGTATGCAGTTCATTTCCATTAAACAAGTAACACGCAACTCCTTCAGATGAGGAAAAAGCTTGAATGAAAAGAGTGACTGATGCAGACCAGGATCCGACCATTCTTTGCAAACGTACAAATAAGTAAGTTGCAGATTTTGCAATGAAGGAAATGCCACAATTGAAGAAGTGGTGGGAGTAGTTTGACTAGAGCCTGCTGCTGCATTCTGAAGATAGGTAAACCCATAGAATTCGCTTCCAATACATTTCAAGCTTCTCATATTTTTGATGGCCAGAAACTTCAGATATTTCAGATGTCCAAGTGGTGGAAGGTATTTGCAATTGGGAAATTCTGATAATGTGATCTTCACAAGATTCCTAAGGGCTACGGATTGTTCTAGGTTGACCATCCATAAAGGCAGACTTTCACCTGCAAAGCCGTGAACTTCTAGAACCCTCAAATTTGAGTGAGGTTCTAAATCTTCCAAAACAGTCCCCTCATTGCACCCTTCTCCAACATTACGATTGGCCCAATGAAGTTCTAAACACGCAATGTCTTTCTTTTCTGATAACTTGGCCTTTTTGGCTTCACCCTTATTGCTCACATTCTCAAGGCCACGAATGTCCACCTTGCCTCCAAGATTTTGCAAATTGCCCAACTCTTCAATTTTCCTATATTGACTTACTTGAAAGTAATTTATTGTTCGAAGAGAAGTCAAATTTTCAATCCTTGGCAACTGAGGAAAATGCCCGTAACCTGATCCAGGGATATATACATGTCTCAAGTTAAGCATATTTCCAAAATCTTCTGGTAATTTCTCCAACAGAAAACCAACTCTCAAGGTTTGCAAGTGGTAAAGCTTGGTGATTGTGCCCGGAAGTGATTTTATTGAAGTACGGACGATATCCAGATGCCTAAGATACTTCAATTGTCCTATTGAACTTGGCAGATTATTAATGCTCCAATCTCGCACAACTAAAACTCGAAGACCTTTACACTCCACCAAATTGATTTGAGCAAAGCCACAATCTTCCAAAATCAAAGTTTGAACATTTTGAAGCCTTTCTTTTGACATTTTCACAATTCCATTAGAACGGATTAACAAGTGTACAGCGGTGCAATCATTATCAATCATTCCACCCTCTATATTCAAATAGTAACCCTTAGATACTTGTAATAAAAAATCGTGCACTAAGTCATGCATCTTGCAAGATACGATCTCGCCATAGTCATTGATTTGAGCATCTTGCAGCAATGATCTTTGTAATAGTACATTAAAATAGTCACGTCCGATGTGTTCCATGTCCAATTGACTTCCCTTGATATGACTTCCCTTAGGAGGAGGGTTCAAGAATCCTTGTGCCATCCAAAGCTCTACTAATCTCTCCTTTTCTAAAACAGAGTCCTTTGCATAAATAGAACAAAATGAAAAACATTGTTTTAAGGACAACAAAGGTAAATGATCATAACTTAATTTTATAGCTAAGAGGACTCTTTCTACAGCAGTATCTGATGAACTCCATATTTCATTTTGTTCTATTTCAGTCCACTCTTGTTCAGATTTCTTAGAGTACATCAACCCTCCTAGTGTCTTTATTGCCAATGGTACTCTTCCACATTTGTTAACAATTCTTTTACCTATACTCACTAGTTCAGGATTCTCTGCTGCTCCGCCCTTGGCAAAAGCAATTTTCTCAAATAATTTCTGGCTATCATCATCAGACAATGTTCCCAAGGGGTGGGCAAAGGATGCTTGCATTGTTGAAAGAACCCCTCCACTACGAGTTGTTACCAATATTCTACACCCATTTGCCCCACATATCTCTTTCAAGCAGTCCCTCATAGGCTCCCAAAGTTCTTGCTTATCATTCCATACATCATCCAACACAAGTAAAAGTCTATTATTATTCAATTACTCATTCTTGTTTTTACTCAACTCCTCTCTAATCTCCGTCACTAGGGGTTCCCTAAGTGTCAACTTAGACTTTTCTCTCTTAAGGGACTGCAACATGTCATTTAAGATCTTTTCCACTTTAAAATCCTCTGATACACAGACCCAAATTCTTTTCCCAAAGTAATTGGAGACTTTTTCACTCTTGTAAATTCGCTGAGCAATGGCTGTCTTCCCTTGACCAGCCATTCCAACTATGCCAATCACTGACAAATTATTTTCATCATCTGAACAAGTCAACCTTTCCAAAATTTTTTCTAAGTCATCTCTCCTTCCCACAAATTCTGAATCATCTACAAAAGGATGGGTGATTCTATCACTTCTTATATCACTGGAACAAGTGTGTGCAATATCAATCGGGCTAAGTCCAATTTGACCTGATTCTTCATAAACACCAGTCAAAGCCAAGTTGATTTTCTTAATCCGATTAGCCATCATGCAACGAAATGCAAGAGGATTTGAAGAAGTGAAGTAGTGACTGACCTTATTTAGCATTCCTTTCTCAATCTTCTTGCGCAGACCTTCATAAGCAATCCGATCCAACAGGTTGTCAGCATCAGTTGCAACAGCTCGGAGACTTTTCAGCCAAAGTTGAACAGGTCTGCTCTTTGGATCTTTCCTTTCTGCATCGGACAGCAATGCATGAATCATCTCTACTTTCCGGGCTAAAGTTTGAAGGTCTTCGTACACACCCCACACGCGGCTAATTTGTTCAGAAGCTAGTGAAAATGCCTTGGTCACGACACTTTCAGTTAAAGGACCCAGAATAATTGCCTCAGCCATATGCTTCGGTTGTTTTTGGCAGGAGAAAGCAGAAGAAAGTCTGGAAAAGAAGAAGAAAAGCAATGAAAAGCAAGTGCAGTGGTTTAGAGAAGACGAGATGTTGTGTTTTGAGTTTGTAATTCCGTATATGTAACCACACTTCTCACTCTTGTTAGCTAGCCACCGTGCAAAAGTCACCATCAATTACTGTAGGTCACACTGGGTGATTGTGAAAATTTTAGTATCTGACAATTATTGTATGACACACTATATGATCTCTGTTATGAATTATTGGAATCTCCATTAATTAGTGGAGGCTCCACTAATTATGGATTTATTGAATTATTAGAAGATTTTTATGGATGTCCACCATTTAGTGGAGACACCATTAATTGAGATTAGTTGAAGATGATGTATGCCATGATGTATTTCACTAATTAGAGCTCTATAAATAGAGCTATTCTCTAAGCTTGTAATACACCATCATTTTGTGAAAGAAAGATTAGTGAAAGAAAGATTAGAGAAAGAATTGTGAGAGAAAGAAAGAGAGAAGTTTGAAGAGAAATTCTTGTGCAAAGAATAGTTAGAGTTTTCTTAGTGTGTAGTGTGTAGATTTTATTCTAACACTACCCTAATTTTATAACAATCTCATGATAATTTTTGAATTTTTGCGATAATGGTTTTTTATAAATAATATTACTAAATCCCATTAACCATTGCAACAGATTTTAATTTATCCCATAATGTTTTCCTTTTCTAAAAATCATTTTACCTTCATCTAGTTGAATCTACATTCGCAATTAATTTTGAAACAAATAAAACTATTGGATTTCTTTTTCTTACCCTTGGCTTTGACAAAATTACCAAAAAAAAAAAAAATCAAAAATAAAAAAATCATTGAGCTAAAGTTATCATATCCTAGACTAGTGCATCATAGAATTTTTCATACTAGTGAAAAATGTAACAACAATATTTGCTCTCTGGATAATTGGCCCGTTGGATTTGACTAAGAGTTAATAGAGCAAATCGAGATAAAAAATATATTATGGGCAAAAGAATTTTTTTTTTCTTTTCAGAGTAATAAGTTTTTCTAACTAATAGAATTGTCATCTTCTTACATAGTGTAACTTATTTTAATAAGATTTAGAAACGAACATCCTTTGTATATTAAAATTTCAAATATTTGTACGTGCATATTAGTTGAGTTTCAAATTTCACTCATATAATTAAAAAATTAATTATTCACCAATTTACCCAATATGATGATGATATGATTTCATTTACATATAAACATTAACCTTATTCAAATTTTCATTTCTCCTTTTGTTTTTCGATACAAGTATCTATTTTTGTAAATTATATTCCTAACAGATTTTTTTCACTATTTTTGTAAATTTCATTCCTAATAGATTTTTTTTTTTCACACAGAAATCCATTGGCTAAAAAATTTTTAAAAAATTAATGAAGGATTTTATAAGACTTAATAAAAAAAAATCTAATTTTTTAATTGCAAATGCTTCTAAACAATTTAGGATAACATTTCATTCAAGTTGTGAAAGGACAGTGATAAGAGATTGTGAGATAATATATATTTTAGACCATCGATATTGCCCGAACAATTCTCCTCTTGCTAAAGGATCTTACCTAAAATGACAATATTATTCTTGTAGTTAAATAAAGAACCTCTCCTTCGATTTTCCTTCCATTTTCATTGAGCATTCTATATGTTTCAAAATCCAATTAATATACTTTCCTCAATCAATGCCGCTTTTTTAATGCTTCACCAAAATTTCTACCGCTTCTCTCCTTTCTTTTCTCTCTTCACTATGCTTGACTTTCTGGTTTCAGACTTCGACCAGGCCTGTGTGAATGAAAGTGAAACAACCCGAAATCAATTACTGTATGTGAAATTATGGGTATCAATTATTGTTAGCTGGCCACATTGCAAAGTTACTAATGGCAAATTAGTCAACTAATGCCACCAATTATGAGTATCAGATTGTGAATTTGATTAATTAGGAAATAAAATATAAAAATTTGTAAATTTAAAAATTTATATGAGAAGAGGGAAATTAGAGAATCGCTTAGATTCAATTGATTGATTTTGTTCATTTATATAAGACCCATATTTGTAGAGGTTTAAATACATTATTGTGAGCCCACTGATTTCTCTTCTTTCATGGGCTTATTGGATTGTGATTTTTATTTTAATTAGTGGGTTAGAATTCATAAAGCTAAAACAGTTAAGTATTATAAATTGAGGGACTAAGTGCAATTATTTAGTTAGGGGGCTTTTATTAATTTTTCATTATAGGCTCAGGCATGTTCTGAACGGTTACGTTGCCTCTGAAGTTATTCCAGAAGAGGAGAAGAGTGAAGAGAAGGGAGAATCTGAAAAGGGACTTGTACCTTTGGCATCAACTCTTGGTAAGTTAGCTTTCTCCTTGTGTTTTATGGTGTTTGTAACCTAGGATTGGGATAAATTGTTATTGAATCGAAGTTAGAGTGTTAGGGTTCTAAATTGAGGAAAATTGATTAGAGAATTAATTGTGTTGTTTGGGTTTTAATTGAAGGTGAATAAGTGTTTGGAGACTTGAGTGGAAGCTTTAGGAGGTTCCAAGAGGCTGAATTCAGTAGGTAAGGAAATTGGGTTTTCCTGTATTTGATACTATTTTCTTCAAAATCAATGATGTCTCTTAATTTCTTTATGAAAGTGGTATTTTGATTATATGAAAATGGTATTGAGCATGATATGTTAATTGTTATTTCTGTACCAATGGTTATGTTCATTGAAAGTTATGAGTTTAAGCTAAATTTTATGCATATGTGCTGATTTCTAATTCATGTGATGTTGAATGCTTGTGGGTTTCATTTTGGTAGGGAATTCCCCAACTTTATAAGCTGTAAGGCCCTGCTAGGGGGATACAATACTTATGATAAGTTAAGGCTCTTCTTCCAATGAGATATAATAATTGGAAGACTGATCAATTAAGCCAAATCAAATCCTCAAGTATGAATCATCTTCGTAAATTAACATTTGTTTAAGTATGTTTAAGTATATATACATGATTTTTGGTGCACAAAACGGTATTTTTTTCATTATTAAAGTGGGTGGTAGGAACTGTGTTTTTGGTCTAGAAAGTTACAGGTTGGATTTTGGGCGTGCCTATGCATTCCATGATACACCCGGTGCCAAGTACACTCTATTTTGACTCCGGCGTCGGTTTTCCTCTATTGAAGTGATGGTTTTCTCTCTTGTTTCGATCACCATTATTTTCACTTAATAAACCACACCAGTTCGGTATTTATTTGCCAGATATACTTCTTTTGGTTCAGTAATGAGTAAGGTTAAGAGATTTATTATTCCTCTTTTCCTCATTCTTCTTCTTTTTTTTTGTGATACTCCGAGATCTTCACATGGTGCAACCAACCCACCAAGAAGATATTTTAAGACCCCACGAGTTTTGTTGTACTCTAAATTTCTAAACTCTTTTGATAAAACATTTTGTAAATGTATATGTAGCATCTCAATCCTGGGTAAGCCAGATTTCCTTACTGAGCTAGTGAGCTCACCCCTTATTTAACATTTTGCAGGTTCTCGATTAGATTAGGATGGGTTGGAAGAATGGTTTGAAGAGGATCTAGAGTGATTAGTTATTTTTCATTTTTGTTCAGTTTTATGTATGTTTTGTTTTGGATTTAAAAACAATGCAAGGATATTCTTTAAATATTACTAAAATGTTATGTTTTGGTTATTTATGGTATGTAAGGGTTTGACATTTCCTTTTTGGAATGTTGCCATGTCATCTTCGGCTTCGAGGCGTGATAATTATCTAAAAGGATTAGTTGTGATACACAATATTATCTTATCCATTAATTACCTTAAAAAAATGAATAGTCGTATTTATCTTCTGGATAAAAAAAAATAACATCAGAAACCTAACAGTCACATATATCTTCAAGATAAAGAGATAGTTTAGGAAAATGAACAGTTAGTTTATTATTTTTATAACACTTCCCCTTAGATGTTCATTTTTAAACTCTCGATAATACTTCGTCAAAAACCTTTCTAGGAAAAATCGTACGAGACAAAAAGCTAGTAAAAGAAAAAAGAGTGCATTTCCTGTTCTAGAGGAAACACAACCGTATCTTTAAACTGACGAATTCTAATTTGATGTACTATTTTTTCAAATGCAGCTATAGGTAATGTCTTTAGAGAATAAATCTATTAGATTATCAAATGATTGAATTTGTTGCACATCTATTTCATCTTTCTTTTAGAGTTCATGAGTAAAGAAAAATTTTGGTAAAATATATTTTATCATATCTCCTTTAATTTATTCATCTCTTAATTGAGTTATACAAGTTGCACTAGAATTGTTGAAATTTCATTTTCATAAGATAAACCGCATTTTTTTTTTTGATATAATAGATCATTAATCTCCACCACAAACATTCTCAGCTTACCTCTTGAATTGCATAATTTTAACATGATTGGAAGAAATAGCTGCAATAAATTGTTTTGTATAGTGCCTTGATATTGTAGTACCACCACATGTAAATAAATAACTAGTTTGAGAATGTGCTTTATGTAGATCAGATAGATAACCACCATTTGTATAACTAATCAACTTTGAACTAGTTTTATTTGAATAAAACAATCCGAGATCCATTGTCCTTTGGAGATATCTTAGGACTTCTTTAATACTATACTAATGTCGTCGTGTTAGAGAAGAACCAAATCTTGCTAATATTAATATAAAATGCTATATCCGGTTGGGTGTTATTAACAAGGTACATTAGTATACTAATTGCACTGAGATATGATACTTCAGGACCAATAAATTCTTTATCATCCTCTCGAGGTTGAAAAAGAACTTTATTTACATATAATAACCTAACGACTATTGGAATACTCAATGGATGTGCTTTGTCCATGTAGAACCTTTCCAAAACTTTAGCTGTATATTTTGATTGATAAATAAAAATATTATTTTCCAGATGTTTTATTTGTAGACCAAGACAAAATTTGGTTCTTTCAAAATTTTTAATCTCAAATCCTTACTCCAGGCTATCTCTTACCTCTTGGAGCTCTTCTGCAGTTCTAATAAAGTTGATATCATCAACATATATAGCAAGTATAACAAAAACAATTCCAATTTTCTTAATAAATACACATAGACATAAATATTAGATCATTTTTATATCTTGATCTTAATAAATATTTATTAAGATGATTATGTCACATGCATCCAGACTGTTTTAAGTCATACAATGACTTTTGTTATTTTATGTAATAAATTTCATGAGGGCTAGAACTATATACTTTTGGCATAGTAAATGCTTTTGGATTTTCATACAAATATTATTATGAAGGCTCCCATATAAATAAGCAGTTACAACATCTAATAGACACATGCTAATCTTTTCATATAATGTAGACTCACAAGGTATTGGAGTGTAATTACATTTATCACCGGTGAATATGTCACATCGTAATTAACACCAGATTTTTCTGAAAAGCCTTCTGCCACAAATCGTGCTTTATATTTTATGACTACATTATTTTCATTTCACTTTTTGCACAAATACCCATTTGTAGCTAATTAGTTTTGCACCTTTTAGTGTTCAGACAATAGGTTCAAAAATGTCACACTTTGCAAGTGAATTTAACTTCGATTGAATTGCATCTTTCCATTTTAACCAATCATTTCTATGATGACATTCTTCAATTGATGTTGGTTCAAGATCCTCATTATCTTTTAACACATCAAGTGTTATATTGTATACAAAAATATCATCAAGAGTTATTTCCATCTGATTCTAACTTTTGCCGAAAGTCATATAATTAATGGACATCTCATTATTTTATTCACTATTTTCAGAGATTTGAATCTTTTCATCAGTTGCCACATTATCCTTATTTTCTAATTTTTGAATTTGATTATTTTGATTATTTAATCATATTTTCTTTTGAGGATTTTTATCTTTTGAGCCAATGTGTCATCCACGCTTTTGGCTTGTTAGGAACTTCATTTTGTCTTGTTGAGACCTCTATCTGAATAGGAGTATCTATAGTTAGAACATGCATATTTTCAATTACACTTTGCATCATAATATTTCTTGGATGACCTAAATGATTATGCCAAATGATAAATGTAGCAGGATCAATAAGCTTTTGATTTATTAAATAATGCACTTCGTTTGCATAGATTTTTGTGCAATATTGGACAGATGAAAAAGATAGTAACTTTTCTAACAAAGATTGTTTACCTAAAGTTATTTGAGTAATACAAAGATATTCAAAATTATTTTCTTTCATTGTTTTAATATGATATCCATTTCGACAAATATCTTCAAAGCTTAATAAATTGCTTCGAGATTTTGTAGTAAATAACGCTTTATGAATAACAGCGTTTGTTCCTCTGGGTAATAATATATTAACTCTTTCGGAGCTTTCAATCAATTTTACACTATCATTTATAACACTAACATTTATTTCCCTCATCTTCAAGTAAGAAGTATTTTATATCTTTTAATATAGTGTGTGTTGTACAGATATCTATTAGATATATATCTTTAGCGCCACTTAATTTTGTACCTAGTAAATGGAATAATAGTTAGTTGAGCATAACAAAATATTTTATGAATTTAAATATTCAAATAATAAAATAAAAATTTAAAATCTAATTACTGTTACAATGCCAAAAGTAGAGAACATAAAATAAAAAAATAAAAAATCTTTTAATTTTTCTGGATATTTCTATCATCAATCAAATGATCAATTCTTCCTTCTAGATACTCAAAGAAATTAGTCATATCCAAATGATTTACATCAATATTAACATCTTCAAGATTTTTATCATTATCATCATCATCAAAAGAACATTGTAGAGTAAAATTTACTTCAACATTTTCGTCTTTCTTATCAATAGAAGCCTGACAAAGATCATAATTGCAAGTGCGTCCAATCATACTGTACTTTTGGAAGGACGACCATCTGTTGGAGGTCAAACCTTTCTTTTAAATTATTCAACAAAATAAGTGAATTTTTATGATAAGGTGTTCAACTTTTAAATTATTATGAAGAAAACGGCAGAGAAAAATTATAGTTTTAGCATCATTTTGTGATGATGGTAGATTTCCTATGGTATCTGTTAGACTTATTGCAATTAAATGCATTTCAGTATCTAGTATATAGGATAAACAGTTTTTCTGGTGATATCAAGAGTTGCAAACTCAAGTTTTATGAGATTTGCCATGTTAATATAAAATCAAATAGAAAGAGTACCTATCTTCTTTTGTTTAAGAAATTTAAAAAATCAAACTACTGATTGTACGGATTGAGAGAGTAACTTCAATGGCTTCAGCTTGATTATAAACTTTAGTTGAACAATTTCAATAGTGTCGTCTTGATTATAACTTTCAATAGAACAACTTTGGTATATTTTTGTGTTGATAATATATTGTGAATTTGATTCAAAATAGAATCAAAAAATAAAATATAAAAAATTATAAATTAAAGAAATTATATGAGAGGAGAGAAATGAAAGAATTACTTAAATTTAATTGATGGATTCTATTCGTTTACACAAGACTTGTATTTATAAAGGTTTAGATGTATGTCTAAAAGGATAAGGGATGATTTTAATAAAACAAGATTATCTTATCTATTAATAATCTTAAGAAAACGAACAATTATATTTATTTTATAAATAAAAAGATAGCATCAAAAACCAAACAGTCACCGCCCCTTCCACAGAACCCAAAAAAAAAAGAAAAAAACCACCATCAATGGGAATCAATTATTGTATGTCGCGCTGGGTGATTGTGAAATGTGAGACCTTCATAGGCAATCCGATCCAACAGGTTGTCAGCATCAGCTGCAACAGCTCGAAGACTCTTCAGCCAAAGTTGAACAGGTCTGCTATTTGGATTTTTCCTTTCTACATCAGACAGCAATGCATGAATCATCTCTATTTTCCGGGCTAAAATTTGAAGGTCTTCGTACACACCCCACACACGGCTAATTTGTTCAGAAGCTAGTGAAAATGCCTTGGTCTTGACACTTTTAGTTAAAGCACCCAGAATAGTCGCCTCAGTCATATGCATCGATTGTTTTTGGCAGAAGAAAGCAGAAGAAAATCTGGAAAAGAAGAAGAAAAGCAATGAAAAGCAAGTGCATATGCAATTGTTTAGAGAAGATGTTGTGTTTTTGAGTTTGTAATTCTGTATCTATAACCACACTTACCACTCTTGTTAGCTAGCCTCCGTGAAAAAGGACAAGCAAATTAATTACTAAGGAAAAAAGAAAAAGAAAAAGATTTCACACTTATCTGAAATCAGTAACTGTACGTGAAATTATGAGGATCAATTATTGTTAGCTAATGCCAAATTAGTCAATCAAAGCAATGAAAAGCAAGTGCAGTGTGCAGTTGTGTAGAGAAGATGAGATGTTGTGTGTAATTCCGTATGTGAAGGTGAGATGCAGATCCACCGTGCAAAAGGACAAGCAAATTATAACCACACACTTCTCACTCTAGTTAGCTAGCCACCGTGCAAAAGGACATACATCAGTAAGTGTATGTGAAATTATGAGTATCAATTATTGTTAGCTAATACCAAATTGCAAAACAGTTACTAATGCCAAATTAGTCAATTAAAGCCACCAATTATGAGTATCACTAATGTACGGGAGAGAATCCATTCCTTTTTGGAAGATAAAGCCCCCAGTTCCTTCCACAAAAAAAAAAAAAGAAAAAAAAAAGAAAAAGAGGCCACCATCAATGGGAATAATTAAGTTATTGTATGTCAGATTGCTCATTAATCATTGCAACAAATTTTAATTTATCCCATAATGTTTTCCTTTTCTAAAAATCTTTTTACCCCCATAGTTAAATCTAAAATAGCAATTAATTTTAAAATAAATAAAACTATTGGATTTCTTTTTCTTACCCTTGGCTCTTGATAAAATTACCCCTCCAAAAAAAAAAAGAAAAAGAAAAATCATTGAGCTAAAGCTATCATATCCTAGACTAGTGTATCGTAGAATTTTTCGTATTATTAAAAAATGTAACAACAATATTTGCTCTCTGGATAATTGGCGTTGGGTTTGACTAAGAGTTAATAGTGTAAATCGAGATGAAAAATGTATTATGGGCAAAAGAATCATTTTTTTTTTTAACAAGTAATAAGTATTTCTAACTAATAGAATTGTCATCTGTTTACACTGTAAGATTTGGAAATGAACATCGACCATTATGTATATTAAAATTTTAAATATTTGTACTTGCTTAATAGTTGAGTTTCATTTTCATACTCATATAATTATAAAATTAATTATTCACTAATTTACCCAATATGATGATGATATGATTTCGTTTACTTATAAAAATTAACCTTATTCAAATTTTGAATTGTCCAAAATCTAGATACATTTGGAGGTGAAAAAAAAAACTTTTTATTTCTCTTTTTTTTTTCAATATAGGTGTATATTTTTGTAAATTATACTCTTAACAGATTTTTTTCTCTATTTTTGTAAATTACATTCCTAATAGATTTTTTCTTTCACATAGAAATCCATCGACTAGAAAATTAAAAAAAAATTAATGAAGGATTATGCATCTTTTAAGACTTATTAAAAAAATCTAATTTTTTAATTCTTAATACTTCTAAACAATTTCGTTCAAGTTGTGAAAGGACAGTGATAAGAGATCGTGAGATAATAGATATTTTCGGCTACCAATATTGCCCATGCAATTCTCATCCTACATAAAATGACAATATTATTCTTGTAGTTAAATAAAGAACCTCTCCGTCAATTTTCTTTCCATTTTCATTGAGCATTCTATGTGTTTCAATATCCAATTAATATTCTTTCCTCAAATAATGCCGCTTTTCTAATGCTTCGCCTAAATTTCTATCGCTTCTCTCCTTTCTTTTCTCTCTTCACTATGCTCGACTTTCTGGTTTTAGACTTCGACCAGGCCTGTGTGAATGAAAGTGAAGCAACCCGAAATCAATAACTATATGTGAAATTAAGGGTATTAAATTAGTGTTAGCTTGCCACAGTGCAAAATAGTTACAAATGGAAAATTAGTCAACCAATGCCACCAATTATGAGTATGAAATTGTAAATTTGATTAAAAATAGAATTAACAAATAAAATATAAAAAACTGTACATTAAAGAAATTATATGAGAAGAGAGAAATAAGAGAATCGCATACATTCAATTGATTTATTCTGTTCATTTATATAAAGTCCCTATTTATGGAAGTTTAAATACATCATGTAAAAAAAATAAGAAATGAATCTAATATATGATAGATGTGGTAGATTTATTTTTCCCTAGGAAAAACCGTGTGGGACGAAAACCTAGGGAATGAATAAAGAGTATACTTTCTATGCTAGAGGGAACACTATCTTATTAAAAATCGACCAAGAAAAAATTCAATAGGAAAAAACCTTAGTTAAGAAAAAAGAGTACGAGTGTACATACTCCCCTCTTGATAGCATATTGAAGATGACTCAATATCTTTCAATCGACGAATTTTATTTTTATGTACTAATTTTTTAAATACAGCTATATCGACAATGTTTTAGTGAATAAGTCTGCCAGATTATTACATGATCGAATTTGGTACATATCTATTTTATCTTTCTTCTGGAGTTCATGATCGAATTTAGAACTTCATTGGCGTGCTAATATTTAGCACAACAAAGGTCTCAAACACCACCCAAGCTTGAGAGGTCTAGAAATTGTTATTTGTGGCAATGAAAATCTTTCATCTTGGATAATGAGGATCAGGCGGCAAGTGCCACTTCACAATCTAGTGAGTAGTAGATTTGAAATCCTGAATTGTTTCGAAGAAATTCTAGTGCTTTTGAACCTTCCCTTCCCCGGTGCTTGCTGAAACGGCCTCTAAACATCCGAGAGTAAGTGGAGCGGCATGCTTCGAGGCAAGACGACCTTGTCGCCTTCGGCCAACATGAAGATTTTGCCATGTTTTACTTGTTTAGCTTAATTAATTTTCTTTTAATTCCAATGACTTTTCCTATATATTAAGCTATCAAAAGACATGTAAAAGTGCCTCTAAGGCCTGAGATTACATCCCAAATACTTAGGGTATAATGCCTATAAATATAGTATTATAACACTTTATAAACAATTTTGGATATTATTGAGAGATCAAACTCTCTTTTGAGTGGTGAGTCCTCTTGGGTTCATTCCAGAAAAATCAAGACCTTTTTTTAGGAAATTAGTCCTACCATTAGAACAAGTCTTTAAACTTCAACGATAGATTAATTGTAACTATTGCTTAGGTCTTCATTTCTTTGTTATTCCAAGGTTCTTATTAAGTTATAATTGGTTGCCTAATTCTCTCCATCTCATTAGTTTCTAATTCCTTGCTGAATTAGGGATTGTTGGGTATTGAATTAGAAGATCAAATCCAATAGATCATAGGGTTCTCGGTGCCTTTTTTGTCCTAGGGTTCAATACTTTGGATTGGGTGTTTGATTAAACAAGAAGTTTCCTCAATTGTGCCATGTTTTGGTGACCCAATTTGTTCTTGTTCTCTTTGTTGTTTGAGCCGCAAAATTTAAGTTGGAATTCATCCCAAGAAGTCATATCATGTTAGGACCGCCATTCATAGGTTTTGAGAAGGATGAGGAAAATAGAAAAAAAGTAAGAATAAAAAAAGAATAAGTTTGTAAAAGTAGGTTAAGCCTTCGGAAAAAAATTATACATTAAGTAATTATTTCTTTAACCAAAAAATATTAATTTGATTCCAAAAATTCCCCCGAGTTTGTCATGTGAATGTCATATGACAAACCGTTAGAGTAACTTAATGCCCAAATTGGACAAAAAGGCATGGAGTGAGTAATTTCAGGAATTGGAGTGTAAGAACCAAAACTTTGAAATAAGAAGATTAAAGTTCAAAATTTATGAAAGTTTAGGAGAAAACTGATACTTTTTACTCTAAACAATTTGTTGTCATGAAAGGCAAAACAAATAACTTATTTACACATGAGAAATTAATGATGTCCATGTTGCATAGCTTGCATTCAATATAACAAAATTAGACACTAAAAATTACAGAAGTCCTAAAATGTAAAGTTGGTTGTGTACATATTCTGGCTGATTATTATTATTATTATTATTATTATTATTATTATTATTATTATTATTATTATTATTATTCAGTTATTTTTTAGTCTCTCTTCCTCAAAGAAGTTGATACTTAAAATGTTTTCTACTACTTTGGATTTGAGATATGCAGTTGTAAGTCTTGTCAAAATTCAACAACTTTATTTCATGTGCTTTAGAATTCGAATACCATGAGTGCGTGAAATTTTACTCTAATTTATATTTACCACTTGTTATACGTTACTATTACACCCATCAAGAAATATTTCATACAATAATTCACAACAGGAAAAATCGCCATTTGCGACGGCCAAAAACCGTCGCAAAACATCACAAAGACTTCGATCAACCGTACCTCAAGCCTTCTTAAAAAATAATTCAGAGTACCCATCCGGACCCGGTGCCTTACAGTTACCTATGTCCCACAGAGCCACTTTAATATCATGATCAGATACCGGTCTAACTAAGTCGTCCTTCAGGTCATGGGGAACCATTTGGCCAGCACGAACATAGTCCACATTGATTCTCTGGCAGTCGACCCTCGTCCCCAGTAGATTATGATAGTATTCAACAAATTCATCAGCAAGAGCTTTTGGACTATCAGTCATAGAACCATTCTCCTTGAGAATTGAAGTAATGAAACTCCTTTTTTTTGTTCCGTTTGGCGATATTAAAGAAGTATCTTGTATTCTTATCTGCTTGAGCCACATACTTCCCTTTTGCAAGTTGCCGGTAGAACTTCAATTCCGCATCAGCAAGACACCTAGTAGACAGTTTGCACACTTTGAATTTAGAGATGAGGTCTTGGTCTTGAGGGTTTTCAAGTAATTGCTGTTGGACACCCAGTACTTCCTTGTTCGCCTATTGAACACGTTCAGATAATTGTGAGAATTCACGTTTGTTTAGTTTTTGCAAGTCCCTCTTAAGCTCCTTCAAGTGACGACAAAGAGTAAACTGGTGGTATCCCAAATAGGGACAATCCCATACACCCTTAGCCAAATCTTGAAATGAGTCATGGTTAGCCTAAAAGTTAAGGAAGCTGAATGGACGAAGAGAATCACCACGGTAGTCAACCAGTGACCACAGACATGGGCAATGATTAGATAGGTAACCAATGGGGAAGAATTCTACTGATGCGTGGATGTTGCAGTGGAACCATGCATTATTACCCATCACCCTATCCAGTTTAGACCAAACCCTAGAATTTGTCCAAATAAACCGCTGCCTAACATAAGGTAGGTCTTCCAGGCCTATATTAGTACAAGTAACAGCAAAGTCCTTAATTTCATATGTAGAAGGTGGGGTGCCATTTATCTTGTCATCAATGTGTAAATAAGCATTGAAATCTCCCATAAGGATCCATGGTTCAGACAGAGCAGTAGATAAGTACTCAAGAACTTCCCACAACGCCCTGCGTGCTACTATAGTGTTGTAAGCATAGATAAACGTAAAGTAATACGAGACATGAGTAACCTTATAGGTGATACGGACAGTAATTGCCTGAGGTGAAGAGTGGAATAACTGAACATCCACTCTAGAACCATTCCACAAGATGAGCACCCTGCCCCCCTCCGTCTCTACAAAGTTATGTATTACCGACCAATTAATGAACTTGTAACGCAGGATATTATCAAGTCCATCCACTGTCAATTTAGTTTCCAGTAATCCAATGACGTCAACACGATGTTTAGAGATAAACTCCAGAACCTTGTGGTGTTTGAGGGTCATGTTGAACCCTCGAATATTCCAGCAAACAACTCTCATTGGGGACTTACTAGTGCCTGTTGGACACCAATCAAGTCGAAGCTACAGTTAGCATATTTCTTCCATACGGATCGGATGAACTTTGTGGCCTGTACTGTTGCCTTTCCAGCATTCAGTACCATAGTAGGGATTTCCTTCAGCTTTTGGTCATTCCCAGTGGTTGAATCCATTGTTTTCTTTCGAAATTGAACATTCCTCTGTGAATTTGAGCGGGAGTGGACACGGCAAAACCTTCTAACCCTGGAACGCCCCCTTCTATCCCTAATCTGATCACCATGCCCAATAGCTACTTTCGTGATATCAAGCGCACCAACTCCAGCATGCCCCGGCTTGTTTATGGGGCCAGCATGCACATCAACCCCATCTAGCATAAGATTGTCCTTGGCAGCAACTTGCACCGGCACTTGTGCACTCGATGAATCCCCGGATATTAGGTTCTCTATTCGGTCCTATCCAGGGTACTGGAGAGGAGCTTTCCCTTTATCAATGCGTTTAGAGATTGCCCCCCTAGGTGAAGATGACCGTTTGACATGGTCCTGACCAGCAGGAGTAGACAGAGGTCTTGTCCTTAACCTGCTCGATTGCCGTTTGCTGGTTTTATTACCTTTGGAATTCAACAACTGTTCTCTCTTTTTCATCTTATCTCCCATACAAGCCTTCGTATGATGTCCAAATTTGTAGCAATGGTTACAGAAGGCAGGTTCAAATTCAAACCGCACTGCTTGTTGTTTAATTTTTCCAGATGGTAATCAGAGTGGAACCACCTTCACTAGTGGTTTAGAAACATCAACTTCCACCAGGACTCTCACATAGGACAAACTATCTAGCTTTGCAGTGAGCATATATGACATAATAGGAATGCCTATAGCATATGCAATTTTACACAGTGCTGTCTTGTTCCAACAACCAAGAGGCAGTGCATGAAACGTCACTCGGATGGGCATTATGCTCACCTCATCCAAAGAAAAATCAAATTCAGATGACATTATCTTGAGCAATAATGACCTACCGTACACTGCGTAAGGCCCCCCACGGAGAACCAGCTGCCTTTCTGCTTCGTTGTTGAACCGAAAGATAATCCAACCCGAGGCATGTGAGTGAACCTTAGTTTGAGCACTCCACTGCTTAGTGAGTTCCAGTATAGCTTTCATACCCATGAATCTTCCTACAAACATCCCAATTAGGCAATAGCCCAACTTCACCTCAGCATCCTCAAAGTCCCGAACATCAATGTTGATGAAATCACCTGAATTGGGAATGTGGCTCAATCGCATTCCATTACACATTTCACGGTTCCCTTTAACCACATTTGCCCAAGAACGAACTGGTTTGTCTGTTTCCACAGAGTTTAGGCTCAGGCTGTGTCAACTTCTAAGAGATGTTCGGTATATCCTCACCTGGGATAGTATTCTTAGCAGCTAACTGGGCAACTGGAGGAGGCATTCTCCCAACATCAAGGCCCACGGAGCAGGATGCTATGTTTAGTTCTGGAGCTAGCAACTGGGACAACTGAACAATGAGGATAGGTGATAAAGATGGACTAGGGTCAGATGCCATCAGTACCTCGGGTTGGGTTAGAGATGAGAGGTTTGTATTGGCCATGTCCAAGCTTGGGACAGCAGATACCCGAGGCACTGTCTGGGAAGGAGAGAAAATTGTCTGGGGTGTGGAGGAAGACAACACCCCAGAAATGGTTGATTTCTTTCGTCCTCTAGTCTGGACCATTAGGTCCAGGCCATCAGAATGAGAAGCTGGCGGATATAACAAGAGTTGATAGAAGGACGAGGGTATGGAGTAGTTAGAATTATTCTCAGGTTGGGTGGGGTAGGAGGCTGACAGCAAAGAATACAGAGGGAAACCTGAATTTTATAGGCCAAATGAGTAGCTTGTATCTGGGGGTTTGGAATTCAAATTTGAACCAAGAACCCAGGGAATATTCTAGATATAGACTTGGGAAGAAGGCTTGTCGTATGTAGTTGTTAGTCTTGGGAGCATATTCGGTTGGAGCAGTTGAGGAACTGGACAGCAGGTTTGAATTGGAAATGGAATGTAGTCGGTAGGGCAGGGTATACTATGGTGGCCTAGAAAATAGTAGGTGTGCAGCTTAGGTGGGGTCACTATGTCTAGGTATAGATTTGGGAAGAAGGCTTGTCGTATGTAGGAGTTAGTCTTAGGAGCATATCCAGTAAAAGCAGATGCGGAAATGGCCAACAGGTATGAATTGAAAATGGAACTTAGTCGGCAGGGTAGAGTATGGTATGGTACAAACACCAATTTTCAAATGACCGAAATGGTATGTATGGATGAAGAAGGCAAAGCATGTAAATGTACCCAGAAACCAAGCTAACAACAAAGACCAAACCCAGCAACAACTAGCAAAGCCAAATATCCGACACTAGATACCCCACTCACAGAAAAAACCATCGTAAATTCAATGATATGCTCATAGGTCACCAGCTACAAACCCCACTCAGACCATGTACATTAAGTAACAACAACCAACAGATATGATAGGAGCTGTGATGTGAATGGCAGAACACTCAAAATTGTGTATGAACCGAGCAAAAATGGCAGACAACACTTTCGATATAGCTAAGGTTTTGCCCCACAATATCTGACACTTCATAAACAGCACCCAATCCACATAGGTGGTAGAATATTCGGATAGAACAGTTTTGAAGAAAACCAATGTATTCGGGCATGAACAACATGCAAAATCAACAAAACAATAATATGCAATCCTGTAGGAAGAGTACTAACCAGGATAGCAAATGTGGTATTCCTCTTGAGCTTGAAAATCATCCATTGGTAGCAAGGAAGTTGAGAATCGGGAAGAGGACTCAAGGGAGTTGAGAGCTTCTCTCTCTACCTATTCTCTCTCTGAACATTTCCTTGAATGAATGATGATATTGATAGTAAATTATTAGATGAACGTAATCCTGATTCACCATCTCGTTGCGGCTTATGTCATCGCAGTGGACACAATAGGAAAAATTGCACTCACGGTGCTGTAGAATGAACTAAATATGATTTAAGTTTTATATTTAGATAGTTAAATTTGTTTAGATACATTACTCATTTGTAACCTTAATTTTTAATATTTGTTATATATCGTGATTTAAATTATTTATCTTTACTTTTGTGTTTATTTTTCTATACTTAATTTGATGTTGGCTATATATCGTTCTTTTGTGTTTATTTTTAATTTCCCTAAATCGGTTCTGTTAATTAGGGCAGAATATGTGAGCCTACTTCTAACGGAGTGGATCTAGGCCCTATTATACTGGACGTATTGAGATTACAACACAAACATAGGTCATCATATATTTGGGCAAGATAATTATACAGTGACGTTATTAATGCAAAGCGGAATGATAACATGCTTTGGGAAGCTCAACCATTCAATCATCGTGTTGCGCAGCTCATGGATATTGTCGATTTTGGTTGACTACGACGTTTATGTTACATGAGGATCGACCATCCACTGATAATAGCATTAGTGGAAAGATGGCGTTTTTTGGTTGACTACGACGTTTATGTTACATGAGGATCGACCATTCAAGAGACGCATACGTTTCACTTTTTAGTTGGAGAGGTTGCTATCAGCCTATAGGACATAGAGGTTCTCTTTGGAATACGTGTAAATAGTGATCCTATTTGTACCAGTTGGTTCGTACATACATCTGTAGAGTTGATTGACGTGTGCGATAAGTTTTTGGGATTTCGACAGACTCCGACGGAGCTTGATGGATATAGATTGAAGATCATTTCACTCAAGAGAGCATTAAGTCAGTCACTATCTGCACATGTGACACCAGAAATAATAGGGCAGCATACACGGTGTCATATTATGTAGCTCATCGGTGGCTTTCTATTCTCGGACAAGTCTGGTAACAGAGTACATATGCGCTTCTTAAAACACATTCGTGATTCAGAGGTATCTAGCATCCTTAGTTGGGGAAGTGCAGTATTGACTCATCTATACCGTTATCTGTGCAACGCTACGTCCTACAGAGCGCACACTATTAGTGGCCCATTATTGTTAGTTCAGGTATGAAACGCACATTTTTAAAAAAAATCTTATTAGCATTTTAAATTAATAATAAATATAGTATTTTCTTGAGATTTAGTTGTTAATATTGAAATAGTTTTGGGCTTGGCAGCATATCCCTACTATCAGACCGACTAAAGTTCGTCCGGTTGAGGATGTTGAACCACAAAAAAAAAAAAAAAAGAAAAAGAAAAAGAGGCCACCATCAATGGGAATAATTAAGTTATTGTACGTCAGATTGCTCATTAATCATTGCAACAAATTTTAATTTATCCCATAATGTTTTCCTTTTCTAAAAATCTTTTTACCCCATAGTTAAATCTAAAATAGCAATTAATTTTAAAATAAATAAAACTATTGGATTTCTTTTTCTTACCCTTGGCTTTTGATAAAATTACCCCTCCAAAAAAAAAAAAAAGAAAAAGAAAAATCATTGAGCTAAAGCTATCATATCCTAGACTAGTGTATCGTAGAATTTTTCGTATTATTAAAAAATGTAACAACAACATTTGCTCTCTGGATAATTGGCGTTGGGTTTGACTAAGAGTTAATAGTGTAAATCGAGATGAAAAATGTATTATGGGCAAAAGAATCGTTTTTTTTTTTTAATGAGTAATAAGTATTTCTAACTAATAGAATTGTCATTTGATTACACAGTGTAAGATTTGGAAATGAACATAGATCATTATGTATAATAAAATTTCAAACATTTGTACTTGCTTAATAGTTGAGTTTCATTTTCATACTCATATAATTATAAAATTAATTATTCACCAATTTACCCAATATGATGATGATATGATTTCGTTTACTTATAAAAATTAACCTTATTCAAATTTTGAATTGTCCAAAATCTAGATACATTTGCAGGTGAAAAAAAAAACTTTTTATTTCTCTTTTTTTTTTCAATATAGGTGTATATTTTTGTAAATTATACTCTTAACAGATTTTTTTCTCTATTTTTGTAAATTACATTCCTAATAGATTTTTTCTTTCACATAGAAATCCATCGACTAGAAAATTAAAAAAAAAATTAATGAAGGATTATGCATCTTTTAAGACTTATTAAAAAAAATCTAATTTTTTAATTCTTAATACTTCTAAACAATTTCGTTCAAGTTGTGAAAGGACAGTGATAAGAGATCGTGAGATAATAGATATTTTCGGCTACCAATATTGCCCATGCAATTCTCATCCTACATAAAATGACAATATTATTCTTGTAGTTAAATAAAGAACCTCTCCGTCAATTTTCTTTCCATTTTCATTGAGCATTCTATGTGTTTCAATATCCAATTAATATTCTTTCCTCAATCAATGCCTCTTTTTTAATGCTTCACCGAAATTTCTATCGCCTCTCGCCTTTCTTTCCTCTCTTCACTGTGCTTGACTTTCTGCTTTCAGACTTCGACTAGGCTTGTGTCAATGAAAATGAAGCAACCCAATAAATCCCAAATCCAAATTGCATTATGCTCAAGAATATAGAAGAATCAGAGAGGAATGACGGTGGAAGAGGGAGACAAAAGAGGATGGAAAGATGAAGATGAAGATGACGATAACGGTGAGTTCCACTCAAGGGCAAGCAGAATTGGATAACAGAAGATGTTAGAATTGAGTAAGAATACTTGCATTCTGTTATAAAATTAGGGTAGTGTTAGAATAAAATCTACACACTACACACTAAGAAAATTCTAACTATTCTTTGCACAAGAATTTCTCTTCAAATTTCTCTCTTTCTTTCTCTCACAATTCTTTCTCTAATCTTTCTTTCATTAATCTTTCTTTCACAAAATGATGGTGTATTACAAACTTAGAGAATAGCTCTATTTATAGAGCTCTAATTAGTGGATTATATCATGGCATACATCATCTTCCACTAATCTTAATTAGTAGTGTCTCCACTAAATGGTGGACATCCATAAAAATCTTCTAATAATTCACATATATCCATAATTAGTGGAGCATCCACTAATTAATGGAGATTCCAATAATTCATAACACTCCCCCTTGGATGTCCATCCATTACATAAAGAATATGCCTTGTTAAAACCTTACTAGATAAAAACTCAGTGGGAAAAAAAATCTAGTGAAGGAAAAAGAGTACACTATTTTATATGTCTGTTTATTACTCCCCCTGATGAGATGATTCCTTTAAATCTTTAAACCAACGCATACCGATTTTATATCTCAACTTTTCAAATGTTGCAGTCGGTAAAGTCTTCGTGAAAATATCTGCGAGGTTGTCACATGACCGAATTTGTAGCACATCAATTTCACATTTCTTCTGGAGTTCATGAGTAAAGAAGAATTTTGGTGAAATATGTTTTGTCCAATCTCCTTTAATATATCCTCCTCGTAATTGAGCTATGCAAGCTGCATTGTCTTCATAAATAGGAGTTGGAATATCTTTGATTGATGATAATCCACAACTTTCTCGGATATAATGAATCATGGATCTTAGCCATACACATTCTCGACTTGCTTCATGAATGGCTATAATTTTAGCATGATTTGAAGAAGTAGCTGCTATAGATTGTTTCGTAGAACGCCATGATATAGCAGTATTTCTATATATAAATAGATAGCTCGTTTGAGAACGTACTTTATGTGGATCAGATAAATAACCAGTATCTGCATAACCAATCAATGTTGGACTGGTTTTATTTGAATAAAATAATTTGAGATCAATTGTACTTTGGAGATATCGAAGGACACTTGTTTCATTCCATTCCAATGTCGTCGTGTTGATGAAGAACTAAATCTTGCTAATAAATTGACAGCAAAAACAATATCAGGTCGTGTATTATTAGCAAGATACATCAATGCACCAATTGTACTGAGATATGGTACTTCAGGACCAAGGAGTTCTTCATCATTTTCTTGAGGTCGGAAAGGATCTTTATCCATATTTAATGATCGGACGATCATTGGAATACTCAATGGATGTGCTTTGTCCATGTAAAATCTTTTAGCCCTTTTGGCTGTATATGTTGATTGATGAATAAATGTTCCACTCTCCAGATGTTCAATTTGTAAACCAAGGCAAAATTTGGTTTTACCAAAATCCTTGATTTCGAATTCTCTTTTTAAATAATCAATTGTTTCTTGGAGCTCTTCAGGAGTTCCAATAAGATTAATATCATCAACATATATAGCTAATATCACAAATTTAGAACCAGATTTCTTAATAAAAACACATGGACATACCTGGTCATTTTTAAATCCCGCTTTCAATAAATATTCACTAAGACGTGTGAACCACATGCGCCCAGATTGCTTCAGGCTATATAATGATTTCTGCAACTTGATGGTGTAATTTTCACGAGGATAATATTTATATGCTTCAAACATATGAAATCCTTCAGGGATTTTCATGTAAACATCATTTTCTAAATTTCCATACAAGTAAGCAGTAACAACATCTAATAGGCGCATATCTATCTTTTCATGTACTGCCAAACTGATAAGATATCGGAGTGTAATAGCATCAACAACAGGAGAATAAGTTTCATCATAATCAATACCTGGTCTTTGTGAAAAACCTTGGGCTACTAATCGCGCTTTATATCGAACGATTTCACTCTTTTCATTGTGCTTTCGCACAAATATCCATTTGTAGCCAACAGGTTTTACACCTTCTGGTGTTCGGATTACAGGTCCGAAGACTTCACGTTTTGTCAGTGCATTTAACTCCGATTGAATCGCATCTTTCCATTGCGACCAATCTTTTCTATGCCGACATTCATCAATCGATATTGGTTCGGGATCATCATTATCCTGTGTAACATCAAGAGATATATTGTATGCAAATATATTATCAATAACAGCTTTCTATCCGATTCCAACTTCTACCGAAGTGGTATAATTGATAGAAATTTCGAGTGTTACTTTCATCAACTTCGGTTCTTTGTCATCAGTTCTCTCTTGGTCTTTATCATTCTTTTCTTCAATATGATCTTCTGGATCATTTAATCATCTTTTCTTTCGAGGATTTTTATCTTTAGAACCAAGAGGTCAGCCACGCTTCAGCGTGTTTTTGACTCAAGCAACTATATGTATAGTATTTTGTTCTGCTGGAACTTCAATTCAAATAGGAGCATTTATAACTGGAATATGCGATTTTGTAACTCTTCTAGAGTCAACAAAAGCGTCTGGCATTTGATTTGCAATGCTTTGCAAATGAATTATCTTTTGAACTTCAAGTTCACATGCGCTTGTGCGCGGATCAAGATAATTTAATGATGTTGTCCAAGTAAGATCCTTTTTATGCTGTTTTGGTTCTCCCCTAATTTAGGGAATAATGATTCATCAAAATGACAATCAGCAAATCTTGCTGTGAATACATCTCCTGTCAGGGGTTCAACATACCTGATAATAGAGGGAGAATCATATCCAACGTATATCTCCTTTCTTCTTTGAGGACCCATCTTTGTACGTTGGTTTGGTGCAATTGGAATATATACAACACACCCAAAAATTCTTAAATGAGCAATATTTGGTTCTGACCCAAAAGCCAATTACAAATGAGAGAATTTATGATAACTAACTGGTCTTATACGTACAAGTGTTGCAGCATGTAGAATAACATGTCCCCAGGCAGATGTTGGGAGATTTGTTTTCATTAATAATGGTCTAGCAATTAATTGTAATCGTTTAATCAAAGATTCAGCAAGACCATTTTGTGTGTGAGCATGAGCTACAGGATGTTCAACATTAATCCCAATTGACATGCAATATGCATCAAAAGCATGTGATGAAAATTCACCAGCATTATCCAAACGGATATTTTTAATGTGATGGTCCGGAAATTGTGCTCGTAATTTAATTATTTGAGCAAGTAATTTCACAAACGCCAGGTTGCGAGTAGTTAATAAACATACATGTGACCATCGGGATGATGCATCAATTAAGACCATAAAATATTTGAACGGTCCACATGGTGGATCAATAGGTCCACAAATATCTCCGTGAATCCGTTCGAGAAATGTAGGACTTTCAACTCCTACTTTTACTGGTGATGGTTTAACAATTAATTTTCCTAGGGAACATGCAGTACATGCGAATTTTTCTGATATTAATATCCTTTTATTTTTTAAAGGATGACCATGTGTATTCTCAATGATTCTTCTCATCATGGTAGATCCCGGATGACCCAACCGGTCATGCCAAATGCTAAAAGTAATAGGATCAGTAAACTTCTGATTTACTAGATGATGAATTTCAATTGTACGTATTTTTACAAAATATAGACCGAAGAAAAAGACGGCAGTTTTTCTAATACCGATTTCTTACCCAAATGCATTTGAGTAATAAAAAGATGCTCAATCCCATTTTCCTCATTTGTTTCAACATGATACCCATTTCTGCGGATATCTTTAAAACTCAATAAATTTCTTCTGAATTTTGAGGAAAATAGTGCCTTATCAATAATAATTGTTGTTCCTTTAGGTAACAATATACTAGCTCTTCCGGAGCCCTCAATTACATTTGCACTACCGTTTATCGTATAAATATTTATTTCTCTCATTTTGAGATCAGAAAAATATTTCTCATTTTTTAGTATGGTGTGTGTAGTTCCACTATCAGTAATGCATACATCATCATTAACAACAGCCATCTGAACACAAATATATATATGAAAACGTAAATATTATTAGAATAGAATGAAAATGAAAATACAAAAATATCAGGGTGAGGCTTTAGTTCTTCTGGACACTGCCATTACCAATTAAATGGTCTATCCTACCGTCTGGGTGTTCCAAAAAATCCGATACATCCATATGGGTAATATTGATATTAAGATCTTCAGGATCAATATCATCATCTTCAGCATTATTTATTGGATGTTGAGAAAAATTTGCTTCCACATTTTTATTTTCAATGAAGCTTGATACAATTCAACTAAATGCTTAGTCGTACGACAGTTTCGTGACCAATGACCTTTCATGCCACATCTATAACATATATCCCCATACTTTTCTTCAATTTCTTTTTCATTTCCCTTATGATCTTTTCTGTTCCACTTCAGGTGGCCAGTATTTCTCACAGTTTGATTATAATTGTGATAAGGGAAATATCGAGCGTGTCGACGACCATAACCACGACCACGGTCACGGCCATGGCCACGACCACAACTATAAAGATGGCTTCTGCTGGAGCCAACAACATTCACTTCAGGAGTCGTTGTTGAGCCGATTGGTCCGCTTCATGATTTCTCAATAATAACTCATTATTTTTCTCTGCAATGAGGAGGGCAGTAATTAAATTTGTAAATTTTGTATACCTCTTTGCTCGATATTGTTGCTGCAGGACAATATTCGAGGCATGAAAGGTGGAGAATGTCTTCTTCAACATATCTTCATCAGTCACTTTTTCTCCGCATAATTTTAATTGAGATGTAATTATATACATTGCGAAGCTATATTCATTCACGGTTTTAAAATCTTGCAACCTCAGGTGCAACCATTCATACCGTTCAGTAGGTAGTACGACCATCTTCAGGTGGTCAAATATTTCTTTTAAATTTACCCACAGGCCATATGGATCTTTTTCGGTAAGATATTCCATTTTCAAATTTTCATCGAGATGACGACGAATAAAAATCAAAGCTTTAGCCTTGTGTTGTGCAGATGCACTATTATGTGCTTAAATAGTTTCACTAAGACCTTCAGCATTTAGATGCATTTCTGCATCGAGAACCCATGACATATAATTTTTTACAGAAATATCAAGGGCTACAAATTCGAGTTTAGCGAGATTAGCCATAGAGATCAATAAATGCGTACCTGTCTTCTGGTTTTGGTAACGGCAGAAACTCGTGCTTAGTCTTCTGGCTTTTGTACCGATAGAGACTCGTGCTGATAACGTGTTATAAAATTAGGGTAGTGTTAGAATAAAATCTACACACTACACACTAGGAAAATTCTAATTATTCTTTGCACAAGAATTTCTCTTCAAACTTCTCTCTTTCTTTCTCTCACAATTCTTTCTCTAATCTTTCTTTCACTAATCTTTCTTTCACAAAATGATGGTGTATTACAAACTTAGAGAATAGCTCTATTTATAGAGCTCTAATTAGTGGATTATATCATGACATACATCATCTTCCACTAATCTTAATTAGTGGTGTCTCCACTAAATGGTGGACATCCATAAAAATCTTCTAATAATTCACATAAACCCATAATTAGTGGAGCCTCCACTAATTAATGGAGATTCCAATAATTCATAACACATTCGTCCTTTTCTTTTCTTTTTCACTCCTTTTTTTCAATCCCCATTTATTAAGATTTAGTTCAAAAAATCATAGAATAAGAATCAATCACCATTCCCTACTTATACTTCATTATATAATCCACATCAAAGAAAATTCTGACCGAACTTTCTCTAGCGGAGAGAAAATCTAAACCATAATGTCAAGTGAAAGGGGAGAAAAGAGACAGAAATGATCAAGAGTGGCAGACAACAAACAGTATTATTGTCGTCTATATGTGCATCTTAAAGGAGAAAATGGACCAATAATAATTCTTGATAAGAAAGATATAGAAAAAGCATTCTGGCAACCTTAATTTCCCTAAATGGGATCAGTAAGCTCTTCTCCAGCTTCGAGTCTAGGCCCAAGAGACGAGCAGCCAGCTTAAAGTTTCTGTTTGTTGCGACCAAAGCAGTCATGGTTCTTCAATAAGCTACCTTAACAACTTAAATAGAAAAAGGGGAAGAAATATCAGATCCTTCACTATCAAAAACTCAAAGACGATGATGAATCACGTCTCAGAAATCAAGAACCGCAAAACAAAGAATGAATGCAACGAATGGTTCTGACACTAGGATGTCGATTGCTATTTATGGTCTGAACAGATGAATTATGAAATGGGCAAATGATTCTAAACTATTGAAGCAAACGTGGGCAAAAGACACATCATATAGATCTTAGCAGACATAAAATATACCTCCTCCATCTGGTAATCCGATCACGATTTAAACACGAGAAGGAAGAGGAACATTGACTATGAATTAGATAATGATTTGTACATTCATCTAAAATTTTTATCCAAATAAACAGACACTAATTAAAAGTGGCTTACCAGACACTCGATTGATTAATCAAGAAGTCAAAGAAAGGGAGGCCAAATTCAATATTCATAATCATATGGAAAGAGTATGTGCAGACTCATGCTAGTCTTGGCACAAAGAGGTAGGCGAATCAACAATTGCCTTCCAATCACTTGGATGTTAAATTACAACCCTTGTGAAACTTGCATCAACTAGAAAAGCTAATGCATGATCTTTGGAAGCTTAATGCTTATCACATGAATCTGTATGATTGGTACAACTGGTCACTCATTTATTTAACTGATGTTATGGTTCTCCACTACTCTCTGTGAACCTTGACTTGAAGCCAAAATCATAAAGAGATGGACAAAAACAGTGGTGCTTTATGCATATAAGGAGTTTCACAAGCCAGTAGGCAATTCAGTAATCAGCACCATGAAATAAAGATTGAATAATGAAAGAATCAAAAAATCTACTGCAGTTAAAGTCGCTCCCACTCCCCCACAAACACAACACCCCACAAAAGTATATCTATTAGAACAACAATCATCACAAAGATGACAATTGGAATGACCTTTTCCACCTTGCTAGCTTCTCTCTACCCTGCAACACAAACGGAAAAAGGAAATCTTTAAAAAAAAAAAAAAAGGAAAAATGTAGATGTACTTATATGTCTATCCCTTCAAACAACAGGTATTGAACTGGTAAATTATCAAACTTGATCAGAACATCCAAAAGATAACATTCTTTAATGTCAAACGTATGAGAAATGTTTGTATTTTCCTGGCCTAATTATAAAGGGGTATTCTTTTCTCTGGTTTATACGAAATATTCATAACTATGCAATTCTAATTATGAAATATGAGGATAATATATATTGGATTCCATCATAATGAGAAAAATATAAAGGCTTTTGCATTGTAATCCAGAACTAGAAGCATCATGGCATCATTGAGGAAAACAAATCATATGTTGTAAACTATTCTCTACCCCCCCCCCCCCAAAAAAAAACTATTTTTTGGCCTCAAAATGTGATCTGAAAACCTTACCTTACGACATGCAATGGCTAGTTCATTTTCAACAATAGATGTTGCCTTGAACCCCATGGGGTGTAATACTTCTTCATAACTGCACAGAAAATTGCTAACAGTCACACACACAGACAACACCTATGAGAGAGCCAAATGTCATAGCACACTTTGGATGTTTATAAAATTATATAAAAACTTGACTAAAATAAAGAAGATGTATGCTGGAACTGAAACTTTATATGGAGGGCCCCCTTCACAATCATCTGTCTGCATGAAGTTATAAAATTTCTCATGAGAAACTCTAGATAACGTAGGGGACAACTGCATTTTAAGAAACCTATTGACAACAATATTGCAGTTTGAAGTTTTTTCCAGTAAACTGAACTTACCGTACACGCATGTAAAGTAAGGTTGTTTGACAATCACAGCACAAAGATTCTGTTTGCCAATATGATTTAACATTTAAAGTAGAATATGGAAAGGCATTGAAAGAAGAAGCAGGCTAACCGGAAACATCAGAGTTATGAGCTCTCCGTCTGGCTTCAGAAGATCTTTCATTTTCATGGCCCAAGCTGACCTCATATCTGGTTCAATGGCACAAAAGAACCTGCAAAATCCATTTATGCAGATGTGAACAACACTTCTTCTTATAGGATAACTAAACTCAGGCTCAAGACACTCACGTGTAGTCAAAAATGAGATCAAACAACTCAGTTGGGCACCATGTGAAGAAGTCTGTCTTTAAGAATGTAAAATAATCTGCATTTGCTGAGGAGGATGACAACTGCCTCATGTTCACAAATTGAGCAAACATTTCCAAGCAAACATGAGAATACAAGTAAAACTACTGCTAAAATAATACTTCTCTTTACAATGAGAACAAGCCTCTAAGTTTTCGTGTTCTTCTTCAATTACAAAATAAATAAATTCTAGAAAACATTTCAGGTAAGAAATTCTATTTTTCCTATTACATGGATGTACTTGGATTGTGATTATAAACTAGGTTTTTTTTAATATATATATATATATATATATATATATAATTTTTGAATTTTATAAAAAAAAATTATAGGACCACAGATCAACATTGTGATCTACTTAGCGTGAATAATAAAACCTTTAATATTTCACAAATAAAATTTTTTCATCAAAACAATTCTAAAACAGTATTGTTTCCAAAATAAATAAATAAACACCAACCCAAGGCACCCATGGCATTACCAACTTTAGAATCACTCAAATTTTCACCTTAATAGCACATCAAAAGATTCTTGAATTAACTTAATGACAGGTTAAGGAGTAAAAGTTAAATATTTTACATATTCAGAAAATCAGTAGTTACCTCTTTAGTTCTCTTTATAGCACTTGCTAATATATCCAAGCCAACAACAAATCGTTCAGGGCATGCAATTGCCACCACATCATAGCCCTATTACACGTGAAAGCCTATGATTGAAAACGTAGTAAATAAAATTTAACCAACATATAAGTTTGTAAGCAGGCTAAACATCACAATCCCCAACTTGTTCTGCGGCATGTAAACAAATAAGGAAAATCGGAAATGACCATCTGACGTTTGATCAAGTGAAACTATTTCCGCTTATGTCATTTGATATTAATTTCAGGATACTAACACCAATGTACTTTTTGTTGTAAAATATATTTTGAGAGAACTTAGTTAGAAGGACACCAAGGAGTAAAAATAAAGTATACAGAAAAGAACACAAAACAAGTTCAAGTAAAACATTTGTTAGTTCCACATACTCCTGAATTGATCCTTTTCTTTGCTTCATTTACTCTAGATAAAGATTCCAATAAATCTACACAAGTGCGTGCAAGTAGGTAGCAGAAGCTAAGATCACAGAGCAAGATGCCACCTACAAAGCTAAAGAACATCAGCATTCTTCCTCCAAAAACTACTTTTTCCCTTGTAATTTCATTGTTCTAAAACTTCATTTGGTAAAACACCCAAGAAAGCCAATTTATTTTTATTCTTTATCCTCTACAAGGAATATAAAGGAAATGATTGTAAATTTTATTCTTACCCACTCGTGATCAGCCACAAAAGCACAAGAATGATTTTTTTTTTCCAGTCAAACAAAAAGGTACAGTCTTTCTACGAAGCACAGCCTACTTTGCCATTACTAACTAACCATAAAAATTTATCGTCTTGATACTCAATTAACAGTAAGACCATAATAGAGAGAAAACGAAGGAAAGCAGTAAATACTTACACTGCCACAACCAGGGACCAAAACTCTGCCTTTAGGAAGAGAACCAGTCTCATGAAGGTGAACAAGAACCGGGGTAGGCTGTCCCAAGTCCCATGGCGTCAATCCTTGTTCCCAACACTTATCCCAACCATCTAAAACACCAAATCAACTAATCAAAGTGTAACAAAATTCACTTCAAAAGAATCATTCTGAACAAAACACTAATCATAGCCCAAAAGATTCTCGTAATGGAACTGGAAAGAAAATTTACCAGTGGATTCAGAATGCAAGACCTTTTGGAATTTTTCAAATTCAGTGCTTATTGTTGTATGGGATTTTGATGATTTTTCTGCAAATCCATTTTGTGCCATAGTTCTTAGTTGTGAAGTGCAGAACCCCAAGCGCGGTAGAGAGTAGGAGAAAAGGGTCGAGGAGAGGAAGATTTTTATTCCTCGGGGCTCAAATTATTAAAACAGCTTCTCCCAGTTATCATATTGGCCCCTAATTTTCTTAATTCCATCAAACAACGCCTCCATATTTTAATTTCTTGCAAAGCCCTCGCTACCTTTGGATGACCAACCTATCTTATTTATTTCTTTTGAAATAAATTAAGTAAAACTTTTTAGAAAAGTCTACACAAAAATCATTTTTCATCTTAAAATTTTTTTAAAAAACTTATAATATTACCTTTTACTATTTTCTTTCTTATAATCTTGTCCTAAGAACATCAATACAATAAAAAGTAGTGTCGGGGTTGTCTAATTCTGCAGCTGTTGAGAAACTCTGGTATGAATTTATTTGGATCAAGTATGCAGTGGCCAGATTTTTTGCTTTCACTTTCGTTTTATGGTTGGTTTGCAAAAATAGGTCATTTATAGTTACGATGATTAATAATACAGAAATTTCATAAGTTCATTCTAGATTTGTAGGTCATTTATAGTTACGATGATTAATAATACAGAAATTTCATAAGTTCATTCTAGATTTGTTGCTTGAAACATCAGCTTGTGCATTTGATTAGATGTGCAGTTGAGAATTTTGGGCACACAACCCTTATGTGAGACCTTATTGATTAGTTCTGCAGAAATATTTTACATTCTTGAAGTCTCGATAATAATAATGAGGGTAGATGAAAATTTTTGAGATAATTGAATTTGCACAAGGGTTGTGTAAACGTAATTAATTTTTTGATTTTTCTAAATAAGTAGAGACGTGTCAAAAAAATTTAAGGATTTTTGGAGAAAAAATCTCATTGAATTCTAGGGGTATTGTAGAAAAATATCTGAGCAATGTGAAGAGAAAATGTCTGTATATGTAAGTTCTTGAAAATTGAAGATAATGCAGTGATTAGGACATGAATGAAGCTGAATAGGAAGGACAAAGCTTGGCCATCCATTGAAGATGATGACGGGTAAGAAAATTATCACTCAAACAATTTAGAATTTTGAGTAAATACATACATACATATACATATATATATATATATATATATATAGAAAAAAAAAATCTTATGGAATAGTGGAATGTCCAAATCCAATCTTCAAGATTATCTTTGCTCACAAGGGAACAAATACCATGCATTCCTAGTAAAATTGACAAAGACCAAAACCATTTTTGGGATTTTGATTTTGTTGAATTTGATTAAGGCAAAAGTTTTGTTACTTTCTTCAATTAAATTCTCTCAAATTAAATATTTTTAACTAAATTTGATCAATTTATTTTCTTTCCTTTCCTTCCTGTCCTAAATAAAAGTCAAATTTAAACGTTTAAATTTGTCTCTTCTGCACTCCTTTCCTTTCAACTCCTTCAATTCATACATAATACAAAACTATCAAATTTATTGAAGGGAAATTCTATATTTTTGACTTTTTAAACTCTTTTTTAATATTTAATAGAAAATTTAAAAGGTTTCTTTTCCTTCTTTTCTTTTAATTAAAAAAAGCTATATTTAGAAAACTTTTACACATTTATTTTCTTAATTATTTGTTGGTTACAACAGGGCCTTTAAGTTTCATTTTACAACTTATTCTTTATGTTTAGATTTGCAAATTTAATAAAAATTAAGAAGAAGAAATGATGTTTATCACAATCACTAAATCAGTATTGACCAAATAATGCAAAAACTAAAAAATTATGGAAAATTAGATATTGCCAAGGTAACATTATTGCACCCTTTTTTACTTTTGCTGCAGAGTGACCCTCGTGGTGTCTATTTTTAAAGCCACCAACTTACTTTTCTACTAAAACTAGTAAAGATACTCGTGCAAGTCACGAGGCAGGGTACTTGCGATATCCTCATCATCATACACAAAATTTAAATAGACACATGAATTAAAAAGTCTTTTGCATGAAAATGTACAATTCAAAATTTTATTATGTTAAATAAGCTCTTGAACATTTGTAGGATAGCATTTCCAAGAAGCAGGGCAGTGCACGAATAAGCCAAAGTGCCAATTTGGCACCTAGCAGTCTCAGAAACAACTTCAAGAGCATGCCATCAAGGCAGCATTTATTCTCAATTTCCATGCCCTTCCAGTTGGCCCACCAAAGAGAATAGATTAGCAATGTACTGCTTCATTCATAAAAGAGAAATAACTATAAAAAATTAACTGTACTACCACCCACAATTGAACAGAGTAAAATACAACTCCTTTCTAAAACCAAAAAAATCATAGGTAACAAATGCAAACCCCACAAAGAAGAAACTTGATTTGAACTCACAGGAGTCGAGCAGAGGAATTTACTGCATACCGAAGTCATAGCTGCAACATCCATCTTTGATCAATCCAATTGAATGCTCTATGCAACACATGCAAAACCCACGAAGAAGAAAATCAAGAAAACAAATAATAATAATAATAATAATAATAATAATAATAATAATAATAATAATAATAATAATAAATACCCATTAAAGTTCAAAAATTTAGTAATCATAGCGCATCACTACGAAACTTAAAGCTACCCAAACCAACTTATTTCTTCCTCCAAATCAAACCAGTAGTAATCTTAATAGAACTTCAATAACTCTGATGCGATTCCACCATCTACAAGAAAAAAAATGACCTCAATCGGTGAAAAAAAAAATCCCGTTTCCATAGCAGATCCATTCTTTAGTGAGTGGAAGAACCTTCCCAGTTTCCCAGAAGGAAGTAAAAAATGATGCACTAAAGAAATGAAGAACCCCCCCCCCCTCTCCCCACCTTCCTTGAAAGAACCCTTCCACATCATTTCACCAGATCAGCAGAAACCTTTGAGCTCATCTCACCAATATCATCCTAGACAACTCAAAAAATAAAATCAAAATTGCAACTTAACTAATTCTCAGTTCCTTTCCCTGACAATGGATTCCCAGGGTCCCAAAAGAGGAAACTAGAAAAATGTTAAATTTAAAGAAAAAATGAATCAGATCTATGTTTCAGAGCAAAGATGATCACGCCGTGGCTTCAATCTACTAGTTGCATGTGGAATTGTGAGAAGAAAAACCCACATATAACACGCACCATCCGAGATTGCCCCACCTAGACACGAGTCGGAATTTTCTCAAATGCCCCAATAGCTTAGGAAGAATTGAAAGAAATATCATCCTGGCCTCTCTATTTTAGCACCATTTCCTTTTTTTTTCTCCCTTGGGAAACAAATTCTTCCTTTGCCCCACTGAAATCCAAGAACCAAGCAGACATAAAGCAGTATGATCTATTACGACCGGGTTATGCAAGTATTTTCCATGGGTTAGATTCAGCAAAAATCACCATCCTAGTACAGGAGCATATAAGATTGCCCTATGGAAATAGAGTTAAACAAACCTCCAAAATCATGATCATTGTCTTCTTCATCATTAATTTCAACAATACCTAGGGAAAAAAAAGGATATTTTTTGCCACAGAAACAGGTTTCAATGTCTGCACGCTTAGAAGGTTGTGCTTAAAAGAAAAATCTTTATGAGCTTAGAAACTCATCTCAAACAATAAAATAAGCAGGTGATGGGAAATATAAAAAGTAAAAATGATTTGAAGGTAAACGCTTCAATTAAAAAAAAAATCCCAAGAAGTCTACCATAATGCCTATTAAAATCTATACCTTCTACTACTTTACCCCTACAGCAAAAACATGTATCATTAGTCATAATCATCAAATAAACTCTTTTGAGGACACAAAACAGAAAATGAATATCTAGATTATTTCATCCCATTCTTAGCCTTTCTTATATTCTAAAATGCATGTCTAAAAGGACACCCAATCATTCTAATTAAATAATACAAATAATGATGTTCCATAAATAGCTTGCCTACCAAAAGTTCTGGCAACTTCTCTAAAGAAAAACAAATGTAATTTTAATAAATTTTAATGATTACATGATTCAAACTCTAACATTACTGCATATTTCTCTTTTCATTTTCTTAATCACTCAGCTTTTGCAACTTTTGATGATTCTTTTCTAGATTATTTTCTTAGTATTTATTTTTCTGAATTTTTACCCGGCATGGTTACTTTTAACAATAACGAAAATAATCTAATCACACTCAATTAGCTACAACTTTGCAACTATTGCATGTAATTGTCTTCCTTAATACTCATATAACATATCGAAACACAATATTCATCACATTTGAGCAGTTATACATCATGACATGACTGCAATGAACAAATTACGTCACATAAAACTGTAGAAAAGAACTATTAATAAGGCAGCTAGCATAAAACAAAGGAAACATCATATTAAAATAGCAAATGAATATCAATTTTCTTGAAACATAAAATGAATTTAAACACTTACTTCCACAAATATCTTCTATAATCCTCTTTCTAATTTATGCTGCACCATATACAAAACAACAAAATAAGGAAAAAATGTACTAAAAAAGCTATAAAACACCAATTACTATAATATAATATCTATGTTCTTAACTTATATAAAAAATATGTTTGATATACAATTATTAAAAGTTCATTAAAGACACAAAAAAAAAAAGGTGAAAATTTCACACAAATACTACCAAAGTCAAAGAAGAAGCAAAAGTAGAGAAAGAAAACCACCAACAATGACAATTTTCAATAACAACAAACAAGAGTAGCATTCCAAACTGAACTCCATCTAAAAATGCTTTGTACACCTATCTGCTTTGTGCATTTGTGAAGCAATTTTGGGCACTTTTCAAGCTATTGCTATTGTTGCTGTTGTTCAGAGTGCTGACAAAGCACAAAGGATAGCCACTGAAGAAGTGTAATAGCATAGGTAAATGACAAGAATGGCCTTTTAAAAAGATAGAACAACAATGTTTGTTTTAGTGGGCCTAGTAAAAATATAAAAATGCCCATCAGGATGAAAATTGAACAACAAAAATTGAAGGGTGCAAAATTCAACTCCTTTGTGGAAAGCACAACTCTTTCCTAAAACCACAAAATCATATGAAAATGAGTCAAACAATTTTAAGACTACAAAAACTCAAGAAAAAGGCTAATATGACTTATGAAACATTGCTGCTTCTTGCATGCATTGTTCTTGGGGGTCATTAATTTAAAACAAACCTCTGAGGATTGCAGCTTCTTGAAATGTAATTATGTTATTTCCACCTTTCACTATTTCGCAAAAAAAAAAAAAAAGAAACAAAAAATTCAAAATCCTGCTACAGCTGATAGGCAATGATTTGTTCCGATGGAGTCACACCGGGGTTCTTTTAAAGTGCCTCTCAGAAGAAGAAGCATTGCGGGCTATGGCAGAAGTACATGAAGGCCTATGTGGAGCACATCAGGTGGGCCTAAAACTAAAATGGACGCTTCAACGCCATGGTTTCTTTTGGCCATCGATGACCATAGATTGTAATGCTTATGCTATTGGCTGTGAAGCTTGCCAAAAGCATAGTCCTCTTTTGCACACCCCTTCCACGGAATTGCATCCGATCATTAAACCTTAGCCTTTCCATGGATGGGCTTTGGACATTATCAGAAAGATTTATCCACATTCAGCAAAAAGGCACATATTCATACTGGTGGCAACTGATTACTTCACCAAGTGGGTGGAGGCGCAGCCATTGATCAACGTGACACAAACGACAGTCATCAACTTTCTCCTGTAGAGCATTCTCTTCCGTTTTGGAATCCCAGAGATAGTGACAACAGATCAAGGGATGATATTTACAGGGGATAAGGTGCGTAACTTTCTAACCCAATTCAAAGTTAGGTTACTTCACTCTTCTCATTATTTTGCACAGGCTAACGGACAAGTAGAGGCAACGAATAAAACTTTAGTCAGCATGATCCGTAAGGCAGTAGAAGACAATCCGAGGAGGTGGCATGAGACATTGCAGGAAGTATTATAGGCCCATCGGAATAATGCTAAGACTGCTACTGGTTTTACCCCATTTAGACTAACTTATGGACAGGACGCTGTGTTATTTGTGGAGTTATCGCTACAGTCAGCCCGGATAGCCTATTAGCATGGTCTAACGACTGAGGAATATTAGACAGCTTTGGCCCTGAGCTTAGATCAAGTTGAGGAGGATCGTTGGATTACATTGGAGAACATAAAACGGCACAAGGAGAAGGTAGCAAGGGCTTACAATCGGAAAGTCTGTGGAAGAAGTTTTCAAGAAGAAGACATGGTATGGAAGACTATTTTGCCCCATGTACCAAAAGATCCAAGGTATGGCAAGTGGTCTGCTTCATGGGAAGGTCCATTCTTAATCACTCAAGTTTTTGATGGAGGGGCTTATCGCATGATGACACCCGATTGAAATGAAGCAGACAGGGCGATTAACGGTAAGTTCTTGAAACGTTATTATTCGACGTTTTGGGAAGAAACTAGAGAATAAAAAAAAAAATTGAAAAAGGGAGAGAGTTTTGAACAGGAAGCTCTGTTGGAAAAAGGTTATGATATATTAATAAGCTGATCACAAGAGGCCGATCAGATAGCCATAAGCTTTATTACAAAAGGGATAAGCTATCATCAGAGGGGAAGTTAGGCACTTGTATCGGCCGGTACGGAACAATCGCTAGCCGATTAGGGTCTTCTGATTCGGGCTAATCACCATGTCAGTTCTCGTTGGCTGCGGATCAGGGACTAGAAGTCTTACTTCAGCGTTGCTGGCTCAGTTTCTGGTTCCTTCTTGGGGGGCAGGTCGGCTTCATCGATAGCTGTCTTTGGAACCTCTGTTTCGGCCGCCATGGCAGTCTCCTCAGTTTGAGTTCTGGAAGGATCGGCTCCATCAGTGGTCGGGGGATGAAGAATCTTGTTCAGTTCAGCCACGAAGTGGTCCCATCCGGATTTCATCTCATTCAGCAGAACATTTGAGCTTTTCAGTTTAGCTTCAAGAAATTCCTCTTCCGCTTCCAACATTAGCCACTCATCATTATGCTTGATGTTGAAGTCATCTATGGCTTTGACAGCTTCTTGAAGTCCTTTTTCTGATTTAATCCGTTGCTCTAAGACCCTTTTCTTAGAGTCAAGTTCTTCTTGAAGGTCCAATAGCCGATGCTCAAGCCGTTCATTCTTGCCTATTCTCTCCGTAATATCAGCTCAAAGGAGCGTAAGACGGTTAACGGATTCTCGGTGGTCCCTCTCTAAGAATGCTGCATTTTCTCGATGTAGTTTCAGAAGTTCTAACTAATCATGAGCTTTATCCCGACGATTTTGCGTGTCTAAAAGGAAGCGCCCCGTGAAGTGTATTTATCCCAGACACCCAATTGCCAGGTCCCGAAGCATGGGGGCCATGTCCGGGTCAGATGATTGTACAATCCGCAAAAGGGCGTGGCTCATATTATCAAGGATGGATTTGTCAGCAGGCAAAGAGGTCCCGATGAGGCCATCGAGAAAGTCCAGCGCTGAAGGTAATGTCGTCATCGGCAGAGGAGCAACAACCTCTTCAGTTCCTTGACTTAGGGGAGGCAGAGTTGTTTTTGTAACAGTTGTCACTGGTTCTTTAATATCGGGCCCTGGCAGAACAGGGGATGGGCTTCTTGGAGCCGGTGCCTCAACTGACGGAAGGTCTGCCGCTAGTAGAAAAGCCAATACCTCATTCGTAGTAAGAGGATCCGTAGCCTCATCCGATGAGATATCTGTCATCGGAAGCACAGCCTTTTCAGATGCTCTTTCTGCAAAAATTGGAGCAGAATGTCTTCCTCTAAGTCAGAAGAAGTGTCGATGACAATGGGACGACTCATCCTTTGTTTACACTTCTGCAGAAAGTATTAGAATGGTAGTTAGACAAATTGGGTATTGAAAAAGCTGAGCAAAATAAGGTTGATAGAGGCAAACCTTGGAAATGGAAGGAGTCGGTGTTTCATGTTTCCACTTTGATCGCCGGAGCAGGGATGGGATCTCAATCTCTTCTTCCTCTTCCTCCGAGACAACGGAAGCAGCAGCAGCAGTTTTCTGCACCAAGGGAGAGCGTAGGGCCGACATTATTATAGGGCTTACAGGAGGTTTTACCTGTTTTCCTTTCTTCGCCGATGATGTCTTAGGCAAAGTGGTGGTCGGCCCAGGAACTCGCAGAAGCCAAACACCCACGTGGTCGTAGAATAGGACCTTACTCAGCAGTCTCCACCATGAATTGAAGGTAGGGAAAGTCTCCAGCACCACTTGAAAAGGCTTGAAATCGAAGGTCCGCAGGATGGCGAGGGTGCTATCGGCTAAGGTCTATACATCCTCAGCCGACAGCACGGGCTTCACAGAAAAGGAAGAAACGTGCCCCGGGTCGGCAGAGATGTCTTGTATCTGTTAGAATTTGTGGACTCCTAAATGCGAAAAACATCCACGAATCCCATCCGAGGATCCACGTAACCGATTAAGAAGATCGTAGGTTTGTAGATTTACCTCTGTTATGTGTAATCGATGTCCTTCAGTTCCGATTGTGCTGCTATGCATGCAACTCGAATGATCACCAGACGTTGCAGTTGTGCGAACGTCCTTTATCGGATACACACCGCGAACTCACTCGTCACCCGGGAGTGCTAGCGCCTAGGGCTTTGAGAGGCTTATTTTTCTGGTGGATGAAGGCACGAATTTTACAACAGAATTGGCACACCCAAGAAGACGGCTAGGGTTTTTCTTAAAAACCCACTCCGAACCTCTCAGAGTCCAACCCTAATAATATCTTATCGTATTTTAATTTAAATTCAAATTAAATTAAAACTAATATGATAAGATTCTGCCATTATCTCGGTAATTTTAACTAATTAATTTACCGAGTCAGATTCTTATAATATGGATATCATTCAGATACATCGAATGTGGACATATTTCTAGATTCATTGTATCTGGTAGATTTTCTAAGTTCGATTAACTTAGACATGTTTCCAGATTCATTGAATCCGGTTACCAGAAAATAACCTAACAAGTTCGCTTATTGTGTGACCCTATAGGTTCATTTAACACTGGCAGTGTGCCCAAATCATATTTAAATGGCCCATAAGTTATAAGCGGTTTCTAGCAAAATATTATAACTATCCAGGTTAAATGAAGATCGGTGATCTCTTTGAACCAAACCATAATTTTATATTTAGTCCTTTTGTCATATGATATCCAGATTAAGCATAAGGCACGAAACATGTCATCCTTATTAAGCTCAATCAATTATTTCTTGATTTTATAGTAGACTGTTCAAACAAATGATATCAATATCTTATATTGATATATTTGAGCACGACCATACATTTTAATAGTCTAACTTATCAAGGGGCCTATGGATATATCTCCTATAATTGAGAGGGACAAATTCCTTCACAATCAATCATATTCCTCTCCTCGATTTATTCTATATCCAACAGTAGTCTAATTTATTATCTAATTAAAGACAACTTTAGACAATTGAAAGAAATATCATCCTGGCCTCTCTATTTTAGCACCATTTCCTTTTTTTTTCTCCCTTGGGAAACAAATTCTTCCTTTGCCCCACTGAAATCCAAGAACCAAGCAGACATAAAGCAGTATGATCTATTACGACCGGGTTATGCAAGTATTTTCCATGGGTTAGATTCAGCAAAAATCACCATCCTAGTACAGGAGCATATAAGATTGCCCTATGGAAATAGAGTTAAACAAACCTCCAAAATCATGATCATTGTCTTCTTCATCATTAATTTCAACAATACCTAGGGAAAAAAAAGGATATTTTTTGCCACAGAAACAGGTTTCAATGTCTGCACGCTTAGAAGGTTGTGCTTAAAAGAAAAATCTTTATGAGCTTAGAAACTCATCTCAAACAATAAAATAAGCAGGTGATGGGAAATATAAAAAGTAAAAATGATTTGAAGGTAAACGCTTCAATTAAAAAAAATCCCAAGAAGTCTACCATAATGCCTATTAAAATCTATACCTTCTACTACTTTACCCCTACAGCGAAAACATGTATCATTAGTCATAATCATCAAATAAACTCTTTTGAGGACACAAAACAGAAAATGAATATCTAGATTATTTCATCCCATTCTTAGCCTTTCTTATATTCTAAAATGCATGTCTAAAAGGACACCCAATCATTCTAATTAAATAATACAGATAATGATGTTCCATAAATAGCTTGCCTACCAAAAGTTCTGGCAACTTCTCTAAAGAAAAACAAATGTAATTTTAATAAATTGTAATGATTACATGATTCAAACTCTAACATTACTGCATATTTCTCTTTTCATTTTCTTAACCACTCAGCTTTTGCAACTTCTGATGATTCTTTTCTAGATTATTTTCTTAGTATTTGTTTTTCTGAATTTTTACCCAGCATGGTTACTTTTAACAATAACGAAAATAATCTAATCACACTCAATTAGCTACAACTTTGCAACTATTGCATGTAATTGTCTTCCTTAATACTCATATAACATATCGAAACACAATATTCATCACATTTGAGCAGTTATACATCATGACATGACTGCAATGAACAAATTATGTCACATAAAACTGTAGAAAAGAACTATTAATAAGGCAGCTAGCATAAAACAAAGGAAACATCATATTAAAATAGCAAATGAATATCAATTTTCTTGAAACATAAAATGAATTTAAACACTTACTTCCACAAATATCTTCTATAATCCTCTTTCTAATTTATGCTGCACCATATACAAAACAACAAAATAAGGAAAAAATGTACTAAAAAAGCTATAAAACACCAATTACTATAATATAATATCTATGTTCTTAACTCATATAAAAAATATGTTTGATATACAATTATTAAAAGTTCATTAAAGACAAAAAAAAAAGGTGAAAATTTCACACAAATACTACCAAAGTCAAAGAAGAAGCAAAAGTAGAGAAAGAAAACCACCACCAATGACAGTTTTCAATAACAACAAACAAGAGTAGCATTCCAAACTGAACTCCATCTAAAAATGCTTTGTACACCTATCTGCTTTGTGCATTTGTGAAGCAATTTTGGGCACTTTTCAAGCTATTGCTATTGTTGCTGTTGTTCGGAGTGCTGACAAAGCACAAAGGATAGCCACTGAAGAAGTGTAATAGCATAGGTAAATGACAAGAATGGCATTTTAAAAAGATAGAACAACAATGTTTGTTTTAGTGGGCCTAGTAAAAATATAAAAATGCCCATCAGGATGAAAATTGAACAACAAAAATTGAAGGGTGCAAAATTCAACTCCTTTGTGGAAAGCACAACTCTTTCCTAAAACCACAAAATCATATGAAAATGAGTCAAACAATTTTAAGACTACAAAAACTCAAGAAAAAGGCTAATATGACTTATGAAACATTGCTGCTTCTTGCATGCATTGTTCTTGGGGGTCATTAATTTAAAACAAACCTCTGAGGATTGCAGCTTCTTGAAATGTAATTATGTTATTTACACCTTTCACTATTTCGCAAAAAAAAAAAAAAGAAACAAAAAATTCAAAATCCTGCTACAGCTGATAGGCAATGATTTGTTCCGATGGAGTCACATCGGGGTTCTTTTAAAGTGCCTCTCAAAAGAAGAAGCATTGCGGGCTATGGCAGAAGTACATGAAGGCCTATGTGGAGCACATCAGGTGGGCCCAAAACTAAAATGGACGCTTCAACGCCATGGTTTCTTTTGGCCATCGATGACCATAGATTGTAATGCTTATGCTATTGGCTGTGAAGCTTGCCAAAAGCATAGTCCTCTTTTGCACACCCCTTCCACGGAATTGCATCCCATCATTAAACCTTAGCCTTTCCGTGGATGGGCTTTGGACATTATCAGAAAGATTTATCCACATTCAGCAAAAAAGCACATCTTCATACTGGTGGCAGCGGATTACTTCACCAAGTGGGTGGAGGCGCAGCCATTGATCAAGGTGACACAAACGACAGTCATCAACTTTCTCCGGCAGAGCATTCTCTTCCGTTTTGGAATCCCAAAGATAGTGACAACAGATCAAGGGATGATATTTACAGGGGATAAGGTGCGTAACTTTCTAACCCAATTCAAAGTTAGGTTACTTCACTCTTCTCATTATTATGCGCAGGCTAACGGACAAGTAGAGGCAACGAATAAAGCTTTAGTCAGCATGATCCGGAAGGCAGTAGAAGACAATCCGAGGAGGTGGCATGAGACATTGCAGGAAGTATTATGGGCCCATCGGAATGCTGCTAAGACTGCTACTGGTTTTACCCCATTTAGACTAACTTATGGACAGGACGCTGTGTTACTTGTGGAGTTATGCCTACAGTCAGCCCGGATAGCCTATCAGCATGGTCTAACGACTGAGGAATATTAGACAGCTTTAGCCCTGAGCTTAGATCAAGTTGAGAAGGATCGTTGGATTACATTGGAGAACATAAAACGGCACAAGGAGAAGGTAGCAAGGGCGTACAATCGGAAAGTCTGTGGAAGAAGTTTTCGAGAAGAAGACATGGTATGGAAGACTATTTTGCCCCATGTACCAAAAGATCCAAGGTATGGCAAGTGGTCTGCTTCATGGGAAGGTCTATTCTTAATCACTCAAGTTTTTGATGGAGGGGCTTATCGCATGATGACACCCGATTGAAATGAAGCAGACAGGGCGATTAACGGTAAGTTCTTGAAACGTTATTATTCGACGTTTTCGGAAGAAACTAAAGAATAAAAAAAAAATTGAAAAAGGGAGAGAGTTTTGAATAGGAAGCTCTGTTGGAAAAAGGTTATGATATATTAATAAGCTGATCACAAGAGGCCGATCAGATAGCCATAAGCTTTATTACAAAAGGGATCAGCTATCATCAGAGGGGAAGTTAGGCACTTGTATCGGCCGGTACGGAACAATCGCTAGCCGATTAGGGTCTTCTGATTCGGGCTAATCACCATGTCAGTTCTCGTTGGCTGCGGATCAGGGACTGGAAGTCTTACTTCAGCCATTGCTGGCTCAGTTTCTGGTTCCTTCTTGGGGGGCAGGTCGGCTTCATCGATAGCTGTCTTTGGAACCTCTGTTTCGGCCGCCATAGCAGTCTCCTCAGTTTGAGTTCTAGAAGGACCGGCTCCATCAGTGGTCGGGGGATGAAGAATCTTGTTCAGTTCAGCCACGAAGTGGTCCCATCCGGATTTCATCTCATTCAGCAGAACATTTGAGCTTTTCAGTTCAGCTTCAAGAAATTCCTCTTCCGCTTCCAACATTAGCCACTCATCATTATGCTTGATGTTGAAGTCATCTATGGCTTTGACAGCTTCTTGAAGTCCTTTTTCTGATTTAAGCCGTTGCTAAGACCCTTTTCTCAGAGTCAAGTTCTTCTTGAAGGTCCAATAGTTGATGCTCAAGCCGTTCATTCTTGCCTATTCTCTCCGTAATATCATCTCAAAGGAGCGTAAGACGGTTAACGGATTCTCAGTGGTCCCTCTCTAAGAATGCTGCATTTTCTCGATGTAGTTTCAGAAGTTCTAACTGATCATGAGCTTCATCCCGACGATTTTGCGTGTCTAAAAGGAAGCGCCCCGTGAAGTGTATTTATCCCAGACACCCAATTGTCAGGTCCCGAAGCATGGGGGCCATGTCCGGGTCAGATGATTGTACAATCCGTAAAAGGGCGTGGCTCATATTATCAAGGATGGATTTGTCCACAGGCAAAGAGGTCCCGATGAGGCCATCGAAAAAGTCCAGCGCTGAAGGTAATGTCATCATCGGCAGATGAGCAACAGCCTTTTCAGTTCCTTGACTTGGGGGAGGCAGAGTTGTTTTTGTAACAGTTGCCACTGGTTCTTTAATATCGGGCCCTGGCAGAACAGGGGATGGGCTTCTTGGAGCCGGTGCCTCAACCGACGGAAGGTCTGCCGCTAGTAGAAAAGCCAATACCTCATTCGTAGTAAGAGGATCCGTAGCCTCAGCCGATGAGATATCTGTCATCGGAAGAACAGCCTTTTCAGATGCTCTTTCTGCTAAAAATTGGAGCGGAATGTCTTTCTCTGAGTCAGAAGAAGTGTCGATGACAACGGGACGACTCATCCTTTGTTTACACTTCTGCAGAAAGTATTAGAATGGTAGTTAGACAAATTGGGTATTGAAAAAGTTAAGCAAAACAAGGTTGACAGATGTAAACCTTGGAAATGGAAGGAGTCGGTGTTTCATGTTTCCTCTTTGATTGCCGGAGCAGGGATGGGATCTCAATCTCTTCTTCCTCTTCCTCCGAGACAACGGAAGCAGCAACAGCAGTTTTCTGCACCAAGGGAGTGCGTAGGGCTGACATTATTATAGGGCTTACAGGAGGTTTTACCTATTTTCCTTTCTTCGCCGATGATGTCTTAGGCAAAGTGGTGGTCGGCCCAGGAACTCGCAGAAGCCAAACACCCACGTGGTCGTAGAATAGGACCTTACTCAGCAGTCTCCACCATGAATTGAAGGTAGGGAAAGTCTCCAGCACCACTTGAAAAGGCTTGAAATCGAAGGTCCATAGGATGGCCAGGGTGCTATTGGCTAAGGTTTGTACATCCTCAGCCGACAGCACGGGCTTCACAGAAAAGGAAGAAACGTGTCCCAGGTCGGCAGGGATGTCTTGTATCTATTAGAATTCGTGGACTCCTAAATGCGAAAAACATCCACGAATCCCTTCCGAGGATCCAAGTAAACGATTAAGAAGATCGTAGGTTTGTAGATTTACCTCTGTTTTGTGTAATCGATATCCTTCAGTTCTGATTGTGCTACTATGCGTGCAACTCGAACGATCACCAGACGTTGCAGTTGTGCGAACGTCCTCTATCGGATACACACCGCGAACTCACTCGTCACCCGGGGAGTGCTAGCGCCTAGGGCTTTGAGAGGCTTATTTTTCTGGTGGATGAAGGCACGAATTTTACAACAGAATTGGCACACCCAAGAAGATGGCAAGGGTTTTTCTTAAAAACCCACTCCGAACCTCTTAGAGTCCAACCCTAATAATATCTTATTGTATTTTAATTTAAATTCAAATAAAATTAAAACTGATATGATAAGATTCTGCCATTATCTCGGTAATTTTAACTAATTAATTTACCGAGTCAGATTCTTATAATCTGGATATTATTCAGATACATCGAATGTGGACATATTTCTAGATTCATTGTATCTGGTAGATTTTCTAAGTTCGATTAACTTAGACATGTTTCTAGATTCATTGAATCCGGTTACCAGAAAATAACCTAACAAGTTCGCTTATTGTGTGACCCTATAGGTTCATTTAACACTGGCAGTGTGCCCAAATCATATTTAAACGGCCCATAAGTTATAAGCGGTTTCTAGCAAAATATTATAACTATCCAGGTTAAATGAAGATCGGTGATCTCTTTGACCCAAATCATAATTTTATATTTAGTTCTTTTGTCATATGATATCCAGATTAAGCATAAGGCACGGAGCATGTCATCCTTATTAAGCTCAATCAATTATTTCTTGATTTTATAGTAGACAGTTCAAACAAATGATATCAATATCTTAGATTGATATATTTGAGCACGGCCATGCATTTTAATAGTTTAACTTATCAAGGGGCCTATGGATATCTCTCCCATAATTGAGAGGGACAAATTCCTTCACAATTAATCATATTCCTCTCCTCGATTTATTCTATATCCAACAGTAATCTAATTTATTATCTAATTAAAGACAACTTTAGACAATGTTAAAATATAGAATTTATCAAGTAGGAAACTATAATGAATTTAGGTCAAAGGACTTTTAATATTATTATGGCTAGAAAGTACTTATGACATGTTCCATGAAGTACTCTCACAGTGGCTCATATCCAATACAATGTTCTCTAACATTTATTTATGTTTTGACTTGATATCACAAATATCCATGACCAGTAAAACATAGCCATCCAGTCACAAACATACTAATCTTAATTTATTATTGCTCCAATAATAATAAACGATTAGGGACAGATTTAGAATAGTCATTGTATTCATTGTTGAGTTTTACTATCAAGTCACGTACTTGATGACCACAAAACAAAACGCATTATTCATGGAAAGGAAAGCCTCATATTATTATATAAAACATAACGACAATAGTATAAGTACAAATTAACTCTAGGGCATATCTCCAACAGTATCAGCCCAAGCTGACGGGGGAAGCAGTGAGGATTATACCTCTCAGAGGAGGTCTTAGCACTTTGGGCTCCAGGCTTAGCCTTCGAGAGTACAAAATTCGGGCCCATAAAGTCTCTTGGGTTGCTTCAGGGCCTTCCGATAGGCTCTTCAACCAGAGGGGGCCTTCTTTGCGAGCAGCGTATGGAAAGAAGGTGGCAATATGGAAGTCTCGACATTGGTGGAGATATGAGACGATGGTCTCGGCAGAGGCAGTGTTCAGGGGGACCCGCAGTAGTCGATAGCCTATTGCTTGTCCAGAAGGGCTTGCGAAGGCTCCTGTAATTCGGCTGACACCAAAATTAGGTAGATACTAGTACAGCCACAGTTGGGCAATCCAAAGCAGACCCCTAAGGTTGGTCGGATCCTCTCCAGTGGAAAGGGTAGTCATTAGCTGATTGATAGTGCGGTAGACTAGGGCGAGGACCAGAGAGGCTAGGTCGCAACGCCTTTTGCTTCGTAGAAGAGCCGATACGTAGTATCGGTACTCGTTACTAACGCCAGCAGAATGAGAGCAAATAATATACTTACAAAACCAGAGCCATAAGAAGGCTGCTTGCTCCTGATTTGAAGGAGTGTCATCCACCCCTCTCTGAGCAGCAATGAAGTTGCCATAAGAAGAAGAGGCCTTGTCAAGACGAGCCTCAACAGCTGGTAGATTCCCTTCATTGTGGAGTCTCGGAATCTCGTCACCGTCTCATTAGAAGCCGAGGATAGTGCAGATATCGAGGAGGGTAGGAGAAAACATCCCGTGCGGAAAGATGAAGCTGTTGATTATCGAGGACCAGAAGGGGAGAACGGCGGCAAATAGGTTGTGGTCAAACTCTATTTCAAAGTCAGCCATCATGATGGTGTCTGAAATCCCCCACTGTTCCCAGATGGCCCCAAATTAAGCATGGTAGATGTCCCATCATTCTCTGTAATTCTTGAGCTTACGGGGCCAATGACGAAAGGAGGTGGGGAGATTGGCAGTTGTAAAGGTGTTCTGTTGCAGAGGAAAGGTAAAATCGACAGGCAAGACAAACCGCAAGTGTTCAGCGGTAACCTTTGTAGGTAAAAGACGGGGGCCCAAGGTGAACAGGTTGGCATCGGCTTGGATTGGGGACAAGATGTTCTTATCAATTGGGGTCGCCATCACAGTTTGTTCTTTTTACTGAAAGAAAATTCACAGGTCGCAGGGAATGATCACAAGAAGTTAAAGGATCGATGAATCACTTAAGCAGTAGAATTTTGAAGAAGATAGAAGTCGTAGGAAGTGAGGAGTTCCGATTGGGGACCACTGCTATTTATAAGGGAGTTTTGAAATTGAGCCGTTCGCGGGTTCCAAAGCCGAGGCTCCACAAATGTTCTACAACGTTCGGGACGTTTCATTTTTATCAGAAAAGAAACGGCTGCCATTAATGACTGTACGATTCTCATCGCTTCGCTGACTTGCATCCGTTGAAACAACGGGACTCGGTGGGGCATGTGTTGATGTCAGCTTTGCCGAGCCGACGCAATGGTTACTTTGAGCTGTTGCCGATTTAATAAGTTTTTCCAAGCCGATAAAGTTAACATTTTGAGCAGCCGTTGGTCATAGTCAACATTGGCACCACGAAGCCGATAAGGAGTAGACCGAATTCCTGATCTTTCGGCGCGAGAATTCTGTGAGCTTATCCACGACCGTTGGGAGCATTATTTGGCCGGAAGAAACTCCACGATCTGTTAGTGGCTTGATTGTAGCAAGTATAAAATGAGAGCGCTGCCCAGAACCCAGACACGACCATAATCAACCAACAACATTAAATTTCAATTTCTTCTACTTTACCGTCATTTACAGCTTTTTAGTCTAGAATTTCAAGTTCTTACAACTTTCTTATTGCTTTGTTACAGCTTTCCTTTACAACTTTATTTCCAACTTTCTTTACAACTTTCCGTTCTTCTTTCAAAGTTTACATCTTTTCTATACTTTCTTTGTAGCAACTTAATACAATTATTTGTTTAATGTTCCGAAAAGTTCTTCTGTTGTGTATTCTTAGCTGACTTTTTTGAACCCTTCCTATAGTAAGTTCAAGGAATCCTGTCCCTGATTCAAAAAAGATTTGGTACCATTTTCTGTTTCACCATATCGGATCATTTGTGTTTATCAGAAGAGTAGCCGATACTTGGTGACATCGGCTCATCATTTTGACAGCAATATATATATATATATATATATATATATATATATATATTGTGGAAAAAGATTCAATACAATTCGCATTTTTTGTGACAATTACTTTCCTTTTTGTTTTTCATTAAAGGAAAAAAGAAATTAGAGATTATCACACTCATTTATCAATAAGGGCAATAAATGTTCAGACATATAATTTAGATCAAAAGTTAAGTAGGAAAGATGTTCTAATATTTTATATGTCAAGGTTGGAACTTTGAATTTTAATTTTCTATTGGTGTTCGACCAGGTAGTAAAGCTAAAAATTTAATTCAATTCTATTTTTAAAATTTATTTAAATTCTAAAACAAATATTTAAAAGATTACGTTACAAATAACTGTTGATGTCGGAACAATATAAAATCTAAGCATAATATGTGAGGATGGACTGGGTAGTGTAGTGAAATTTGGGGGCCTTAGGCAAAAAAGTTTTTAGGGGCCTTATTAATTATTTATTCTTCTAATTTTTTTAGTTGTAAAACTATTATTCTAATTTTATAATTAAGGTGTTCAAATATTTCACTTTCGATTGATCGAATCGCTAATCTATTTAATTTATTTTGTGTCATAATTGATCTCAAATAATTAAGATTTAATTAATTTTAACTTGAAAAAACTTCTTTCATACTAACAATAGTCACAGATATAGTCAATAATATTTTATTAGTAATGCATGCATTTGGAAAAGAATATAACTTTTTAATATAGTTTAATATTTCTATTGGAGTACTAATATAATTTTAATTTTGTTTGTCTTCTCATGTATTCTTCTTTTCTTCAAGAATCAAATAAATAGATGTTAATCGAATGCACAATTGTTATAACTTGTGTAAAATAGAGAGGTTGAGAAAAAATGAGCACCTTGATTTTCTAGTTTCACTGTTGAGAAAAAGGAGTATCTTTCTCTTTACAAGAAGAATAAAATAAATTAAAGAATGCATTAACTTTAAGAAATAGTAACCTCTTTTAATTAATTTAAAGTCTTTTTAGATTTTTGGGATAGGTTAAACTTAAAAAGTGGGCCTTGTTATTAAAAAATTAATTAATGGACATAAAAAAGATAGTGGATCTAAAAAATCTAATAAATAATCTTTTTCATATTCAATTAAGTTGTAAACAAATGAAAATTTTTTATTAAATTTTCATTTAATAAAAAAGTGGGTATTTTTAGAACTTCTCGAATTATATATACCAGGAAAAACTGTCTCGCGCAAGGCGCGAGCTTGGATACCTGCAGGAGTAAGATGTTGGTACAAAATACAACAGATTATAATAAAATATAGAAACAACTTTTATATATTAAGATATGGGTTCAAATATTTACAACACTTTTAATATTAAGTTATGAAAATCTCTCGCCCACAAAATTTCACATGGTTTCATCAAATATTTTTGTCAAAATAGTTACTGTCTTCTGCTGCTGCAATAGAGGGGCATATTGTTTCTAAGCTGTGTTTGCCATGGTCCACACTGCAAGCATGAGAAACATAGTTCATTGGTACTTGAATATAGTTCACACTGCAAGCATGAGAAACGCACACTGAATGCAGGGAATTACAAAATAGGAATGGGAAGGGTAGTCTCAAGCATAAATTTGGGACAACAAAGTGTATTTGGTATATGTTATAGGGGAACTATCCTGCGGATCCAGTTCAAAATCAGTAAACTGACATGCACCAAAAATAATTTTCAGCAGTTAGGGTTCACTCTTTTAGGATCCAGTTCAAAATTAGCTTGATCTGATTACCTGTCTAGTGAACGCTCCATGTCCAGAAGAGGAAGCATTATTATACAGCTTTAGTTTAAGTTAAACATGAATTAATTAGGTACTGTTCTAGGCACACAAAATGATATGATTTAAAGATCGTCTTCTCTTGAGGTTAACAAATTAGGCTGAATACCTATCTCAACATGAAAATCAGCTAAACATGATTTAAAAATCAGCTTTAGTTCAAGTTAAACATGATTAAAAGATCATCTTCTCTTGAGGTTAACAAATTGGTTGAAAACCTATCTCAACATGAAAATCAGCTAAAATCTTTCTTGCTAACAAAAAGGAAAAGGAATCTTTGTCCCTTTCAAAATAACTCGCATAAAATCAAAACAAGAAGAGCAAAGTACATCATTGTAGTCGAACAGCTAATTCAGTAATTCAAATTGATATTACTAATACAACCCATTACAATTTAACACAATAACACTCCAAATAGCCCAGCTTCTATGCTCATCAGCCCATACCATGACCACAAACACATGAAATTTTACAAAGGCAACATCTTTCAAAAGCAAAACAGCATCTTTAACCTCTCAATCCATAACAAGATCCAAATGGAAATAAAGCAACCACATAAACAATAATCCAACCCAAACCAACCCAGAACCCTACCTTCAATTTTACTCAAATAGTACCAAATAAATGGCGTTGAAAAGCAAAATTTTATCTGTGCAACAACTTTATCAACCAGTCAAAGAAGAGAGAGCAAGAGAATAGAAGAGATTAAAATTGTGGTAGGGATGGAAAGGGGGTGGATGACAATTGACAATGGCCGCCCTCTCTATAAATACACATGTGTCTTGACCCTCACTTCTTCCTTTTAAGTCTTCCATTTTGATATACAAGGAAGCCACCAATTTTTTTTTTTTTGAAATTTTTAAAAAAATATATATTGTTTTGATAGTAGGAGGTCTCACTTCAAATAAACTACTGATATATATTCATAGTATGACATATGCTATGTAAACAGAGTTGGCCTAGAATGTCCCACTTCCAAATCTAAACGTGTAAGTGTGTGCGGTAGCCCAACCTCCACAGTTAACAGACATCATTAAGGCAAACCAAATCTAATATATATTCAATGAACACAGACACAAGTAAAAGACACAACAAAAATCAGCTGATAATGAACTCATCCCAATATCAGGAGTAGGCGTACTTTAGAGCGTATGCTAAAAGGAAAAAATGCAACAGCTGATAATGAAGTCATCCCAATATCAGAAGCAAACGAGCCCCAAGATATGCATGTGAAAAATTAAGGAAAAACGACCCTTCCTTTCACAAAAAAAAAAAAAATTGAATTCAAAGAATCAGAAAGAAAAATTACAGAAAAATACCTTGCTGCATTGGGGGTTGTAAACTCCTTCCACAAGTCCTACAACACAACATGAAGAATTTTTATTAGGTCTTGTTTATCATTGGAGGAGCTGAAATTATAAATTAAAAAAAAAGTGATGGAAGAATGGTTTTATGCAGTAAATCAGTTCTTTAAATTCTTCACAAAGAGAAAATCTTGTGTGTCGCATAGAACAAGTAGCAGATAATAATATGAACTTCAAAAATAATAGCATGCATGTGTGTTCTTTTGGAAAAGGCTTATTTAATTAAGCTTCAAAACATTGCTATTGTTTATATAACATGATCAGACTATTGAGAAATGGTGTACGTGTATTGGGTGCTTTAAGTAATTGTACTGTGTGTTGATAAAATTGTACACAACATTTACTGTACAACTTTCCATGCATACAATATAACTATCTAAAATATTCGGTACATGTGCACCGAGTGCACCTAAGAATTTTCCTTATGAGTATCAATTATTGTTAGCTGGCCACAGTGCAAAATAGTTACTAATGCCAAATTAGTCAATTAAAGCCACCAATTATGAGTATCACTAATGTACGGGAGAGAATCCATTCCTTTTTGGAAGATAAAGCCCCCGGTTCCTTCCAAAAAAAAAAAAAAAAAAGAGGCCACCATCAATGGGAATAAGTTATTGTACGTCAGATTGCTCATTAATCATTGCAACAAATTTTAATTTATCCCATAATGTTTTCCTTTTCTAAAAATCTTTTTACCCCCATCTAGTTAAATCTAAAATAGCAATTAATTTTAAAATAAATAAAACTATTGGATTTCTTTTTCTTACCCTTGGCTTTTGATAAAATTACCCCCTCCAAAAAAAAAAAAGAAAAAGAAAAATCATTGAGCTAAAGCTATCATTTCCTAGACTAGTGTATCATAGAATTTTTCGTATTAGTAAAAAATGTAACAACAACATTTGCTCTTTGGATAATTGGCATTGGGTTTGACTAACAGTTAATAGTGTAAATCGAGATGAAAAATGTATTATGGGCAAAAGAATCATTTTTTTTTAACAAGTAATAAGTATTTCTAACTAATAGAATTGTCATCTGATTACACAGTGTAAGATTTGGAAATGAACATCGATCATTATGTATAATAGAATTTCAAATATTTGTACTTGCTTAATAGTTGAGTTTCATTTTCATACTCATATAATTATAAAATTAATTATTCACTAATTTACCCAATATGATGATGATATGATTTCGTTTACTTATAAAAATTAACCTTATTCAAATTTTGAATTGTCCAAAATCTAGATACATTTGCAGGTGAAAAAAAAAACTTTTATTTCTCTTTTTTTTTTTCAATATAGGTGTATATTTTTGTAAATTATACTCTTAACAGATTTTTTTCTCTATTTTTGTAAATTACATTCCTAATAGATTTTTTCTTTCACATAGAAATCCATCGACTAGAAAATTAAAAAAAAATTAATGAAGGATTATGCATCTTTTAAGACTTATTAAAAAAATCTAATTTTTTAATTCTTAATACTTCTAAACAATTTCGTTCAAGTTGTGAAAGGACAGTGATAAGAGATCGTGAGATAATAGATATTTTCGGCTACCAATATTGCCCATGCAATTCTCATCCTACATAAAATGACAATATTATTCTTGTAGTTAAATAAAGAACCTCTCCGTCAATTTTCTTTCCATTTTCATTGAGCATTCTATGTGTTTCAATATCCAATTAATATTCTTTCCTCAAATAATGCCGCTTTTCTAATGCTTCGCCTAAATTTCTATCGCTTCTCTCCTTTCTTTTCTCTCTTCACTATGCTCGACTTTCTGGTTTTAGACTTCGACCAGGCCTGTGTGAATGAAAGTGAAGCAACCCGAAATCAATAACTATATGTGAAATTAAGGGTATTAAATTAGTGTTAGCTTGCCACAGTGCAAAATAGTTACAAATGGAAAATTAGTCAACCAATGCCACCAATTATGAGTATGAAATTGTAAATTTGATTAAAAATAGAATTAACAAATAAAATATAAAAAACTGTACATTAAAGAAATTATATGAGAAGAGAGAAATAAGAGAATCGCATACATTCAATTGATTTATTCTGTTCATTTATATAAAGTCCCTATTTATGGAAGTTTAAATACATCATGTAAAAAAAATAAGAAATGAATCTAATATATGATAGATGTGGTAGATTTATTTTTCCCTAGGAAAAACCGTGTGGGACGAAAACCTAGGGAATGAATAAAGAGTATACTTTCTATGCTAGAGGGAACACTATCTTATTAAAAATCTGACCAAGAAAAAATTCAATAGGAAAAAACCTTAGTTAAGAAAAAAGAGTACAGTGTACATACTCCCCCTCTTGATAGCATATTGAAGATGACTCAATATCTTTCAATCGACGAATTTTATTTTTATGTACTAATTTTTTAAATACAGCTATATCGACAATGTTTTAGTGAATAAATCTGCCAGATTATTACATGATCGAATTTGGTACATATCTATTTTATCTTTCTTCTGGAGTTCATGATCGAATTTAGAACTTCATTGGCGTGCTAATATTTAGCACAACAAAGGTCTCAAACACCACCCAAGCTTGAGAGGTCTAGAAATTGTTATTTGTGGCAATGAAAATCTTTCATCTTGGATAATGAGGACTGGGCGGCAAGTGCCACTTCACAATCTAGTGAGTAGTAGATTTGAAATCCTGAATTGTTTCGAAGAAATTCTAGTGCTTTTGAACCTTCCCTTCCCTGGTGCTGCCAGAAACGGCCTCTAAACATCTGAGAGTAAGTGGAGCGGCATGCTTCGAGGCAAGCAGCACTGTCTGCCTTCGGCCAACATGAAGATTTTGCCATGTTTTACTTGTTTAGCTTAATTAATTTTCTTTTAATTCCAATGACTTTTCCTATATATTAAGCTATCAAAAGACATGTAAAAGTGCCTCTAAGGCCTGAGATTACATCCCAAATACTTAGGGTATAATGCCTATAAATATAGTATTATAACACTTTATAAACAATTTTGGATATTATTGAGAGATCAAACTCTCTTTTGAGTGGTGAGTCCTCTTGGGTTCTTTCCAGAAAAATCAAGACCTTTTTTTAGGAAATTAGTCCTACCATTAGAACAAGTCTTTAAACTTCAACGATAGATTAATTGTAACTATTGCTTAGGTCTTCATTTCTTTGTTATTCCAAGGTTCTTATTAAGTTATAATTGGTTGCCTAATTCTCTCCATCTCATTAGTTTCTAATTCCTTGTTGAATTAGGGATTGTTGGGTATTGAATTAGAAGATCAAATCCAATAGATCATAGGGTTCTCGGTGCCTTTTTTGTCCTAGGGTTCAATACTTTGGATTGGGTGTTTGATTAAACAAGAAGTTTCCTCAATTGTGCCATGTTTTGGTGACCCAATTTGTTCTTGTTCTCTTTGTTGTTTGAGCCGCAAAATTTAAGTTGGAATTCATCCCAAGAAGTCATATCATGTTAGGACCGCCATTCATAGGTTTTGAGAAGGATGAGGAAAATAGAAAAAAAGTAAGAATAAAAAAAGAATAAGTTTGTAAAAGTAGGTTAAGCCTTCGGAAAAAAATTATACATTAAGTAATTATTTCTTTAACCAAAAAATATTAATTTGATTCCAAAAATTCCCCCGAGTTTGTCATGTGAATGTCATATGACAAACCGTTAGAGTAACTTAATGCCCAAATTGGACAAAAAGGCATGGAGTGAGTAATTTCAGGAATTGGAGTGTAAGAACCAAAACTTTGAAATAAGAAGATTAAAGTTCAAAATTTATGAAAGTTTAGGAGAAAACTGATACTTTTTACTCTAAACAATTTGTTGTCATGAAAGGCAAAACAAATAACTTATTTACACATGAGAAATTAATGATGTCCATGTTGCATAGCTTGCATTCAATATAACAAAATTAGACACTAAAAATTACAGAAGTCCTAAAATGTAAAGTTGGTTGTGTACATATTCTGATTGATTATTATTATTATTATTATTATTATTATTATTATTATTATTATTATTATTATTATTATTATTATTATTCAGTTATTTTTTAGTCTCTCTTCCTCAAAGAAGTTGATACTTAAAATGTTTTCTACTACTTTGGATTTGAGATATGCAGTTGTAAGTCTTGTCAAAATTCAACAACTTTATTTCATGTGCTTTAGAATTCGAATACCATGAGTGCGTGAAATTTTACTCTAATTTATATTTACCACTTGTTATACGTTACTATTACACCCATCAAGAAATATTTCATACAATAATTCACAACAGGAAAAATCGCCATTTGCGACGGCCAAAAACCATGGCAAAACCGTCGCTGACCGTTTTTGCGACGGTTTTAGCCGTCGCAAAAAACGACGTCGCAATCTGCGACGGCCATGGGAAACCGTCGCAAATTGCGATGGTTTTGCGAGGGACAAAAAAATTTGTTGCTATTTACGACGGTTTTGCGAGGATTTTGCGACGAATATTTTTTGGTCAAACTTCACCAGAGGAACAATTTTTGCGACGGTTTTGCGACGAAGAACAGTGACCCTCGCAAAACCGTCGCAAATTGCGACGGTTTTGCGAGGGGAGAATTAACCCCAAGTCGTGACCCTCGCAAAACTGTCGCAATTTGCGAGGGTTTTGCGAGGGCACAAGGTTGGCCCTCGCAAAACCCTTGCAAATTGCGACGGTTTTGCGAGGGGAGAATTAACCCCAAGTCGTGACCCTCGCAAAACCGTCGCAATTTGCGAGGGTTTTGCGAGGGCCAACCTTGTGCCCTCGCAAAACCCTCGCAAATTGCGATGGTTTTGCGAGGGGAGAATTAACCCCCAAATCATGACCCTCGCAAAACCGTCACAATTTGCGAGGGTTTTGCGAGGGCCCAAGCAAACCCGCGGTTTTGACCGTCGCAATACCCTCGCAATTTGCGAGGGTTTTGCGAGGGCCACGACTTGAGCCCTCGCAAAACCCTCGCAAATTGTGAGGGTTTTGCAATAATTTTTTTATTATTATATTTATTTTAAATTATTAATTCCCTATAAATCAACCCTGAAATATTATACAAATAAATATCAACACTATGTTCATAATCCAAAAAAATACTATAAAAAATTAAAAATAAACCCAAATAAATATAATTAAATATTAAAATATAATATAAAATACATAATAAGTATCTAAAAAAGTAAAATAATTCACAAAAATAAGTAATAGTGTATAAAGAGTATAAAAATAAATATAACAAGTCTATGTAGGTAATGAAGGAGTAGCTGTAGAAGGGGGTGGAGGAGGGGAACGAGAGCCCCTACGTGGGCCCGGGTACTCATCAGCTGGATCAAATCCATCGTCAACATTTGGATCTTCATCTTCAGCATTAGCAGCCGCAATGCGCGCTTCTATCTCCTCTATGGATGGCATAGATGGTGCAAGAATACCCATTTTGTCCGACATAGCTGCCATCCAACCACCAAATGTAGACTGCTGTTGCCTCATGAATTCCCGGTACAAGTCTATTTGTCGATTGAATCTCCGCTCAGCCTGTTGAACCCTTTGCTCTACTAGATGTCCAATATCAACTTGTGTAGGGGAAGATGCATGCAGTCCACTTTGAGACAGTCTAGTTCGAACATGTGTCGCCTCTGAGCCTAACCCAAAAACTCGTCCCCTTTTGAACCCACCTTGTGCCTTTACAAACATGGCTTTTTCATCAAGAGGAACAACAGAGTTTACAGAGTCACTAGACTCGGACTAAGGAGTGCTCTGTATGAGATTTCGCACCTCATCCTAAAAAAAAAAAAAAGAATTGTCAATAGTAATTATCAAAATAAAATACAAATTCCACACAGTATAAAGAATTTCAACATATTTAATCTATATAGTACCAATGTCTGGCGAGATCGCTCACTGACAAACTGACCCTTTTGTGGCCCGCTCTGAAAGACATGTAATGTCTCAAACATGTCCGTGTAGCTAAAAGAACTCCCTCCTCGGCCCGCTACATTTATGTTACCACAATGTAATCATTACAATCTTACATAAATTTGTAATAAAAAAATTTAGATTAATAATTAATTAAGTGAAGGTGAATTACCAAACGGTCCTCGTGTTCTGTGAACGAAATAGACCCTCCAAGTATGGGTGCGACTACTCCCACGATTCTTTTTGTTGGTGGATGAGAGCTTCGATACTTCTCCGATCTCTAGTACTCGCAAATGTCATTCCAATATCGTGCCTCTATCCAATGAGGACATACCCAATCATCCCTCTTCCTCAGCCTAGACATTATGTCCGAAAATCGCGTCCGACACTTCTTTTCCCAAGTTGATCGAATTAGCGAAGCATACTCTTCCCTCCACCGAAAATATTTCTGCATGATCATGATTAAGATTTCTGATTAATATATAACATAGTACTTAGACGATAAAAAATACTAAAAAATTGCTTACCCCAAATTCTTGAAACCATAAGTCTCGCACGGTTATCGGGACGTGTGTTTATGTCGGATACGAACCAGTGAAGTACTGCTGTATTATATTTGAAATTTCTCGGACACATTTGTCCGAGCCGGCAAACCTATTTTTGGTGCAATGACAATGTACAATATAGTTATGTTAATCTCAAAAAAAATAATAATAATTGAACTAATAATCAACATCTTACAAAGCATGAATATGTTACTTACCCGTTTCCCCGTGGAACAATCCAAGGTCGGGAGTCCGTAACTTGCAACCCAACGAATGCGAAGTCGAAGCGACGGATGATTGAAAAGCCGGGATGGTACTCCCTCATCTCCAATAGAGCCATGTAATGAATGAGGCACTCGAAAGCCTTTGTAGCCGAGTAGGGGATGGAGTATAAGGCTCCCGACCCTCCCGACTCCCCTCCCTCAATGATCCTTCATTAGAAGACATTGCTAAAGGAGATGAAAAAAGAAAAATAAGTAACAAATAAAGACGAAGCCCACTCCAAAAGAAGGATGTAAATAACCGTGAATAAAAATGATAAAAGAATAATAACATTGAAACGTTATATCTATTCGCTAGTTTAAAGTAATACAATAATAATGCTTTGTCGATGATGGATATGTCAAAATAAACATTGTACTTGTAAATTGATTTTTTAAAAAAATTTGACAGAGTCTCCCCTATAATTGGACATTTCCCGTGCACAAGGCCACCTCAAGATTTGACAACCAAAACGTCGTTACAAACAACAAAGACAGATCTTTTAAATATAGAAAAATTCAAAAGATAACTAGGGGTAATCACCCATTACCCAAGAGGAATGATCACCCATCACTCACGGGGTTCCAATTAAAATGTTAGATATAGTTAAAATCAAGCTAAAAATTATAAATGCCTCTGTCCTTGTGAATTGTCCGTCAATACAAAGCAACAATACAATATATAAACTACCTTGTTGTTTACACCACAAAAGAATATAATAAGGAATAACAAAAATCCTCCGGCTCGTACAAGTCTAAACGAAAGATTCCTGCAAAAAAAGAAGGAGATGAGATTCCCGACAATTAGACAAAATTGTGAAACAAAATTGTATGTGATGGAATTTAAAATAATAAAAATTAAAAGATTCAAGGCATGTAGATTCAAGTAACAAATAAATTGTAAGTTAAAATTTGACATGGGATAGTAATGATGCAATAGATTTCAGGATTCTCTCACCATTAACTATATTATTTGTAAATGAATTGAAATCAGGCCTATTCACTAGAATCATTCTCCGATATAGACTCATCATCATCTACTGAGGTATCGCTATTCGTTTCCCATTCATCTTCTTCCTCTTCATTTATAGGAGAACTATCCCTTGCTCGTTATAGCCTCATCATGAACATCCAACATTTCACTCATACCATTCTCATGCGTCGAATACCAAGATCAACAAATAACGATATGTCGACTTCGTCGATAGCATCTACTTCTTCCCGATAAGCTCTATCAACCATGGGTGCATCTATTATATGTCGAGCTTTGGTTTTGCAAACTGCCAACCAATCAGATCTTGGCCTCTTACTCCCTGGATATGATGCATAATACACTTGGATAGCTTGTTGAGCTAGAACAAATGGATCATAGTTAGCATAGCTCCTTTTATGGTTAATTTCTACAAGATTATACTGCGGATGTACCCTGGTACCACGATTCAATGTTTGATCAAACCAGTGACATTTAAAAAGAACAATGCTTTGCTGTGGATTACCAGGAAATTGCACTTCAATAATCTCATTTAACACTCCATAGTAATCAAGTCCTGATGCGTCATTTCCAATCCCTTTCATGCAAACACCACTATTAACTGTTTTCTTTCCCTCCGCATAATCATGAGTGTAAAACCGGTAACCATTAATTATGTACCCACTATATGATTTCACTAGCCTTGACGGACCCCAAGCAAAGTTCCTCAAGCATTCATTTGTAACCATATTTTCTGAATCTTGTACCTAAAAAACATTAGACAAGTTAACCTCGTAATTATGAAAGTTATAGCATTATGAAACTCCATTGAATCCCCAATGGAGTTCCAAATGCAAGTTATTAACTTATGAGACTTACATATCCACTAAACCATTCTCGCAAATTCAAGGTCGATACTTCTATTGATTTCTATCTCTCGATATAGTCGGAGCCAGACTTCGTAAGTGTGCCGTGAATGCCCTATAATGCATTAGAATTAGATGGAATGAGTCAAAATCATTATGAGGTATCGTTTATCGTATAAAATGTATGAAGTAGTAGCTCGTACTCAATGTATGGCTGCACTTCACCACAATTAAGCAACATATAAATTCTTGCTGCAACGAATTCTTCGAAGTAAGGAACCGAGTTCGAATTCGTCCTATCACCCGTCCTTGAACATTGCGGATTGACGACCCGTGTTCTTGCACCCTCTCTAATCGTTCTCCTTCTTCATTACGTGCCGGAATTGTACGTTTTGTTTGTACATGTGGCTCAAAATAATAAGAGAAGAAAGTGGATGCTTCCTCAACTAGATAAGCATTGCAGATTGACCCTTCAACTCTAGCCTTATTTTTCACCTTGATTTTCAATTGATGCAAATACCTGTCATTAAAAAAAATACGACTTCGATCACACACGCTTATATCGAACCTGCTATGAAAAGAATTAGATTGAATGATTCGATTACCGTTCAAACGGGTACATCCACCTATATTGAACAGGGCCACAAACTCTTGCTTCGTAAGGCAAATGAATTAATAGGTGTTCCATTACATCAAAGAATGCAGGGGGAAATATCTTCTCCAACTTACATAACAATAAAGGAATGTCGGACTCCAATTTGGCCATATGAGCTACATTCAACTTTGGAGAGCATAGATCACGATAAAAAAGACTCAACTCCGTCAAAACACCCCATACATTAGAAGGAAGAAATTCCTTCAATGCAATTGGAAGTAGTCTCTCCATGAATACGTGACAGTCATGTGATTTCATACCGGATAACTTCAACTCATTCAAATCAGCACATCTTCCAATGTTTGAAGCGTATCCATCTGGGAGTTGCAATCCCCTCAACCATTCTAGCAAAAGTTTCTTTGGTTCTGATGTCAACGAGTAAACAGCTTTAGGTATAGCCACTTTTCCTCATCCCACATTCAAGGCATGTAGCTCGGGCCTATGGCAATAAATTTCTAAGTCACGTCTAGCCTTTAAATTGTCTTTTGATTTACCCTTTACCTCAAGAACTGTATTCATGACATTGTCAAATACATTCTTCTCATTGTGCATTACATCAATATTATGTCGTACCAAATTAGTACGCCAATACGGCAAATCCCAAAAAATACTCAATTTTGCCCAATTATGAGATATTCCCCTGCCATTACTCCTTCCAATTTCTTTGCATGTTTCTGTAATTTTTTCATAATTAGACAAACTATCCCAGATTTCTTCACCAGTAGGGTATTGCACAGGCTGTGATGTCTCAGAACCTCTATCATTCCTAAAAGATCTTGTATCCCTCCTGTAAGGATGATCCGATGGTAAGAAACGACGGTGACAGTCAAACCATGATTGTTTCCCACCATTCTGTAGATGAAAAGACTTTGTATTTCCCATACAATATGGACAAGCCAGTCTCCCAGCAGTGCTCCAACCACTCAACATACCATATGCGGGAAAATCATTAATAGTCCACAAAAGTGCCGCCCGTAGTTGGAAGTTTTGTTTCTTCGATATGTCATAAGTGGTGACACCTTCAAACCACAATTTGGTTAATTCGTCTATCAAGGGTTGTAAATAAACATCCACCTGGTGCTTTGGATTCTTGGGGCCCGGGATAATGATTGTTAAAAACATGACCGGATCCTTCATACACATCCACGGGGGGAGATTATACGGTGTGAGAATGACCGGCCAGGATGAATATTGCTTACCCGACATCCCAAATGGTGAGAATCCATCTGTACATAAACCAAGTTTGACATTCCGTACTTCTTTTGCAAACTCAGGATATATTCGATCAAAGTGTTGCCATGCTTCAGTATCACGAGGGTGACTCATTGTGCCTTTCTCCGATCTGCTCTCTCTATGCCATCTCATGTGTTCAGCTGTTGTTTTGGAAGTGTACAATCTTTGTAGCCTCGGTGTTATCGGTAAGTAATACATCTTCTTGAATGAAATTTCCTTTCTACTTGTGTTCTTCCCAACCTTTTTCTGTGCATATCGAGGATGGCCACAAAATTTACACTCTCTACGATTCATGTCATCTTTCCAGTAAAGCATGCAACCATTATTGCATACATCTATTTTTTGTACCGGCAAACCCAACCCAGCCACTAATTTTTTCATCTGATAGAAATCATCAGGAATCGTATTACTGCTAGGCACAACCTCTTTCATCAATTGCACAACATCGTTAAAGGCTTTACGCGAGAGGTTATTTTCAGACTTAATGTTTAATAACCTTGAAGCCAGTGAAAGCTGCGAATGTTGTGTGCATCCATCCCATATAGGAGTCTCTGCCGCCTTTAACATATCGTAAAACCTTTGTGCCTCCACATTAGGTGGCTCTTCAAAATGAACTGCTGATGGAGCTTCGGGGGAAAGTCGGGTCTGCTACGTCTAAGACCATTTCGCGAGACAGATTTTCTTGATGTGAATCGGATTCGGGATTGAGGTAGACACACTTGAGGGACACTCGAATGGCTCACCATGACATGTCCTCCGGTAATACCTAGGCACAAATCCAGACTTCCACAGGTGGAGCTTAACTTGTGCTGGATCCAGGTACTTTTTATTCTTACATTTTGCACACGGGCATCTAATTACGCTTGACATTGCATTTGATAAGGCAAATGTAAAAAAAGCCTTAACCCCTTCCTCAAATTCAATAGTGATCCCTTTTACACCTGAAGCGTGCCTTCTATACATCAAACTACGATCCTCCATGACGTCTAAATGAGAGAAAAGAACAATCAACTCAATAATTAAAATCACCCCTTAAACAAAAGGAAGAGAAGTATAATTACATTTTCCTTTCTATTATCTAACAAAAAGAGGTCCAAAACATAGAATTTACAATTTCTATCTTTGGATACAGTTACACCTTCAATATATACGTTTTAACCAAGTATTTAATCTCAATTGAGGAATTTGATTAAGATTAAATACTATTAAAGCTAATTATATTCTTATTTTACACATTCCAATGGTTAAATGATAACATTTTATTTATTTTCATTCCAATGTTTATATTTGTTTAAACTCTCTCTATAACGTATATTATTCCTGCTATTATTAACATCGACTTATATATGAAATTATTATTATTATTACTCATTTCATTACTCCTATTCTTATTCTTATTAGCAATATTATTTTTAATAATAATGCTATTATGGGATATATACTCATGCTCAATCGAATAATACACTCCAAGATAAGGGTAGTTATTCTATTCCACATTAAGTAGCGGCAGATTTTGAAAAAAATTTTGACAGAGTCTCCCCTTGTAATTGGACATTTTCCAGGCACAGGGCCACCTCAAAATTATACAATCAAAATGCAATTGCAAACAATAAAGACAGATCATTCATTTATACAAAAAAAAATAATAATAAATAAAAGGATAACTAGGGGTAATCACCCATTACCCAGGAGGAGTAATCACCCATTACTCACGGGGAATCTAACATTTGAATTCAACAAAAAGGCAATTTATATGAACAACACGCACCTCCTACATATTCATAATCTAAGGAAACGGATTTCTCACATAAAAGAGCCTTCACAGCATTCTACTAGAGTTAAATCTTCAACTAGAGACACTAATATATTATTATAATCAAGTAATAAGATTACTAAACTAATCAGAAATCAACCTTCCTATTATGGCATCATAACCAATCAAATTAATTTATAAGGGTTTATATAGCTAAAACATAGTTCCCATATAATTTGATCAAAGTAGTAATTTTTTTATAACGAGGGTAAAAAGAGTGCACTATAAGTATAGATCAAAACACATTGAATGTTTAAAAAGGACAACAATTCCAACTAACAATTCAGCAATTCCAGTTCACAATTCCAAATTTAAATCAATAATCTCACATCAAACCACCATCATGTCACTCACAATCTCCTCAAACTCAACCCCAACATCAATACAACTTTTATACATCAATTCAAACTCTGCTCATTCATAAATAATCACCCAAATTTCAAAGCTTCAGGGAAATGCAAATCTGCCCAAAGTTTATAAGATAATGAAGTAGCTCAAGAGATAAATTCTAACTACTTACCCAAACGAATCGGCTTCAACAACGATGATAGCGATAGCACAGGAATGGCAGTGCGCCGAGCGAGGCGGGCTGAAGGGCGGAAGAGAGGGGAGTGAGAGGGAGCTGGGATGGGGGAGTTGAGGGAGGGGCGCGGGGATGGGGGGAGTTGAGGGAGGGGGCGCGGGGGTGGGGGGAGTTGAGGGAGGGGAGTTGGGGAGGGGGCGCTGCGGGATGGGCGCGGGGAGGGGGCGCGGGGGTGTGGGGGAGTTGAGGGAGGGGAGTTGAGGGGGTGGGGCGCCGTGGGATGGGGGGAGTTGAGGGAGGGGAGTTGGGGAGGGGGGGCACTGCGGGATGGGCGCGGGGAGGGGGGCGCGGGGGTGTGGGGGAGTTGAGGGAGGGGAGTTGAGGGGGGTGGGGCGCTGTGGGATGGGGGGAGTTGAGGGAGGGGGCCGCGGGATGAGGGAGGGGGGAGCGGGATGGGGGGGAGTTGAGGGAGGTCGCCGGCGGGGAGAGGGGGGAGAGATGGTGGCGGCGCAAGGGGAAGAGGAGGAAGAAGGAAGGGGGAAGAAGGAGGGGGAAAAAAAAGGAGGGAGTGAAAAATTTTGGAAAATTTTAATTTTTTTTAAATTTCTAGCTATTTCGTCGCAATTTGTGACGAAAAAATAAAACCCTCGCTAATTTCTCATAAATTAATACGAATAATATTATAAATTGATCTATACATTATAATTTTTATTATTTTTTGGTGATTCTAATAATAATATTATTATGTAAATTATTTTTCTTTATATATTTTAATTTATACACCACTTAATCAAATAAATAGATAAAAAAAATTAGATATATGTATATATATAACTATATAGTATAATATATATTAATATGTTGGAGGTGAATAATATTACAAATCGATCTCTACATTATAATTTTCAATATTTTTTTTAGTAATCTCAACAATAATAACAGTATTTGAATTGTTTTTCTTTACATATTTTATTTTATACACTACTTAACAAAATAGATATATTAAAAAATTGGACATATGTATATACATAGCTAAATTAGTATAATATATATTAACATGTAGGAGACGAAGAACATTACAAATTGATCTCTACATTATAAATTTCATAATTTTTTTAGTGATATCAACAATAATAACAGTATAAAGAATTATTTTTCTTTATACACTACTTAATCAAAGTGATAGATTAAAAAATTAGACATATGTATATATATATACCTACATGTTATAGTATATATATATATATATATATATATATATATATATATATTAAACTAAACAGATACTTATATACATTATATACATATACTTATATATTAGAATAAGTATATAACATAACATAATTAACTATATACATTTACTTATGCAATACATTAGGTGTATAACATGACATAATTACATATACAAAATTATAATAAAATGCACTAATTGAGACATGTTATTAAAAATATTTCAGTAAATTTGTCAAAATACACCATCACATAAACACATAAAGAAATTTTTTTTAAAAAAAAGATTAAAACCCTATTTTGTTGTAAAACCCTCGCAAATTCGTCGTAATTAGTGACGTATTTGCGACGAATTGGGTTTTTGAGATTTTCCATACATTTTGCCATTTATTTATTTTTTAATTAAAAATATTGACCGTCGCAAAAACCCTCGCAAATTGCGAGAGCCCAAAATCCATCTCAAAACCCTTGCAAATTGCGAGAACTTTGCGACGGATGTTCAAAAATTTTTAAAATATTTTTTTAAAAAATAATCGATCTTCGCAAAGCCCTTGCAAATTGCGAGGGTTATTTGCCATCGCAAAATCTTCGCAATTTGCGAGGGTTTTGCGATGGACGTTCAATTTTTTTTTAAAAATAAATAGCCGTCGCAAAACCCTCGCAATTTGCGAGGGCTGAATTACCATCGCAAAACCCTCGCAATTTGCGAGGACTTTGCGATGGACGTTAAAAAATTTTAAAAATATTTTATAAAAAACAATTTGTTGTCGCAAAACCATTGCAAATTGCGAGGGTTATTTACCGTCGCAAAACCCTCGCAATTTGCGAGGGTTTTGCGATGGAAGTTCAAAAAATTTTTTAAAAAATACATTGCACGTCGCAAAACCCTCGCAAATTGCGAGGGTTTATTGGCCATCGCAAATTGCGAGGGTTTTGCGATGGACGTTCAATTTTTTTTAAAAAATATTTTTTTAAATTAAATATCTATCGCAAAACCCTCGCAAATTGCGAGGGTTTTGCGATGGACGTTCAAATTTTTTTTTAAAAAAAATATTTTTAAAAAAATAAATTACCGTCGCAAAACCCTCGCAAATTGCGAGGGCTAACTACCGTCGTAAAACCCTCGCAAATTGCGAGGACTTTGCGATGGACGTTCAAAAATTTTAAAAATATTTTTTTAAAAAATAATTTGTCGTCGTAAAACCCTCGCAAATTGCGAGGGTTTTGCGATGGACGTTCAAAAAATTTTTTAAAAAATAACTTGCCGTCGCAAAATCCTCGCAAATTGCGAGGGTTTTGCGATGGACGTTCGAAAATTTATTTAAAAATATTTTTTTTAAAATAACTCGCCGTCGCAAAACCCTCGCAATTTGCGAGGGCATAAATACCGTCGCAAAACCCTCGCAAATAGCGACGATTTTGCTACGAATTGCGACGGGTATTTTGGCCGTCGCAAAACCGTCGCAAATTGCGACGGTTTTGGTCAACTCGCTACTTGTTTGAAAATCGTCGCAAATTGGCCGCTATTAGCGACGGTATTGAAGCCGTCGCAAAAAATTCGTCGCAAATCGCGATTTTTCCTGTAGTGATTCTAGTCAGTTCTATTTTTGTTTTTGTCTTTTCGCATTATTTTGTATCTATTGCATTGATGGTATGGTAAATGATCAAAAAAAAATTAAAATTTTGTTGTTTTCTCAAACAGCTCTCCCTTCATGGATTTCAGGCACCTGAATTACAAGGAAAGATACATACCCAACACAGTCCTTTAGGAGGGATGATATTAAATAGGGTGAAAGGTGTATAAAAATAATATTTAATATATTAATAACAAATTTATTATATATCAAAATTTTATTACCAATTTACCAAAAAGTGTTATGGTAAATTTTCTTTACTACATTAAGTGTCAGTTCGCCATGTGTACTGATAGAGGACGTTCGCACACTGCAGCGTCTGGTGATCGTTCGGGTTGCACGCACGACAGCACGATCAGAATCGAAGGATTTTGATTACGCCGAGCCGAGGTAATTCTTAAACCTTAGATCTTCTTAATCATTTACTTGGGTCCTCGGAAGGGATTCGTAGATGTTTTTCACTTTTAGGAGTCCACGAATCCTAACACGCCCAATGTATGAGCCAATTCTATCAAGCAGAGGTCAATAGAGAGATAGACGGACTTTACCATGCATGATAGGTAGGCCGAGGTAACGAAAAGGAAATTCCCTAATGGGAATACTGGTATTTGCCAGAAGACCCTCCTTATCATTGCTACGAATACCAGCCATATAGATATTAGACTTGTCCTTATTGATTTGAAGACCAGAGCACCTATTGAATTCATCTAGGCAGTCAAGGAGGATGCGAACAGAGGGACGGTCACCCCTGGCAAACAACATAAGATCATCCGCAAAGGAAAGATGAGTAATCCGTAAGGTCTCACACTTGGGATGATAGGGGAACAAAGTCCCAGTGTGCGCACTTTGACGACTCGAGAGAAATATTCCAAGCAGATCACAAATAGGAGTGGAGAGATAGGATCCCCCTGTCGGAGACCTTTTTGCCCTCTAAAAAAATCGTGCACCGTCCCATTAATAGCAACTGAAAAAGAGGTAGTGGTCACACACTGCTGAATCCAGTCCACGAAAAGATGTGGGAAACCCAGTTCTGTTAGTAATTCCAGTAAGAAAGCTCAGTTTACTGAGTCATATGCCTTCCTAAGGTCCATCTTGACCGTACAACGGGGAGAAACTCTTTTTCTACCATACGTACGCAGAAGCTCCTGAACAACTAGAATATTGTCAGCCATGAGTTTGTCCTGAATGAATGCCGATTGAGAGATGTCCACAAGATGAGGTAAAACCATTTTAAGCCTATCTGCCAAAATTTTTGAAATAATCTTGTACACAACGTTACAACAAGAAATTGGTCTATAATCCCCCACTCTTTCTACATGTGCAGACTTAGGAACCAAAGTAATAACCGAATGGTTAATCTGCTTGATGATTCTGGCAGACAAAAAGAATTCTTTAACAACATCACAAAGACTCCGATCAACCGTACCTCAAGCCTTCTTAAAAAATAATGCAGAGTACCCATCCGGACCCGGTGCCTTACAGTTACCTATGTCCCACAGAGCCACTTTAATATCATGATCAGATACCGGTCTAACTAAGTCGTCCTTCAGGTCATGGGGAACCATTTGCCAGCACGAACATAGTCCACATTGATTCTCTGGCAGTCGACCCTCGTCCCCAGTAGATTATGATAGTATTCAACAAATTCATCAGCAAGAGCTTTTGGACTATCAGTCATAGAACCATTCTCCTTGAGAATTGAAGTAATGAAACTCCTTTTTTTGTTCCGTTTGGCGATATTAAAGAAGTATCTTGTATTCTTATCTGCTTGAGCCACATACTTCCCTTTTGCAAGTTGCCGGTAGAACTTCAATTCCGCATCAGCAAGACACCTAGTAGACAGTTTGCACACTTTGAATTTAGAGATGAGGTCTTGGTCTTGAGGGTTTTCAAGTAATTGCTGTTGGACACCCAGTACTTCCTTGTTCGCCTATTGAACACGTTCAGATAATTGTGAGAATTCACGTTTGTTTAGTTTTCGCAAGTCCCTCTTAAGCTCCTTCAAGCGACGACAAAGAGTAAACTGGTGGTATCCCAAATAGGGACACTCCCATACACCCTTAGCCAAATCTTGAAATGAGTCATGGTCAGCCTAAAAGTTAAGGAAGCTGAATGGATGAAGAGAATCACCACGGTAGTCAACCAGTGACCACAGACATGGGCAATGATTAGACAGGTAACCAATGGGGAAGAATTCTACTGATGCGTGGATGTTGCAGTGGAACCATGCATTATTACCCATCACCCTATCCAGTTTAGACCAAACCCTAGAATTTGTCCAAATAAACCGCTGCCTAACATAAGGTAGGTCTTCCAGGCCTATATTAGTACAAGTAACAACAAAGTCCTTAATTTCATATGTAGAAGGTGGGGTGCTATTTATCTTGTCATCAATGTGTAAATAAGCATTGAAATCTCCCATAAGGATCCATGGTTCAGACAGAGCAGTAGATAAGTACTCAAGAACTTCCCACAACACCCTGCGTGCTACTATAGTGTTGTAAGCATAGATAAACGTAAAGTAATACGAGACATGAGTAACCTTACAGGTGATGCGGACAGTAATTGCCTGAGGTGAAGAGTGGAATAACTGAACATCCACTCTAGAACCATTCCACAAGATGAGCACCCTGCCCCCCTCCGTCTCCACAAAGTTATGTATTACCGACCAATTAATGAACTTGTAATGCAGGATATTATCAAGTCCATCCACAGTCAATTTAGTTTCCAGTAATCCAATGACGTCAACACGATGTTTAGAGATAAACTCCAGAACCTTGTGGTGTTTGAGGGTCATGTTGAACCCTCGAATATTCCAGCAAGCAACTCTCATTGGGGACTTACTAGTGCCTGTTGGACACCAATCAAGTCGAAGCTACAGTTAGCATATTTCTTCCATACGGATCGGATGAACTTTGTGGCCTGTACTGTTGCCTTTCCAGCATTCAGTACCATAGTAGGGATTTCCTCCAGCTTTTGGTCATTCCCAGTGGTTGAATCCATTCTTTTCTTTCGAAATTGAACATTCCTCTGTGAATTTGAGCGGGAGTGGACACGGCAAAACCTTCTAACCCTGGAACGCCCCCTTCTATCCCTAATCTGATCACCATGCCCAACAGCTACTTTCGTGATATCAAGCGCACCAACTCCAGCATGCCCCAGCTTGTTTATGGGGCCAGCATGCACATCAACCCCATCTAGCATAAGATTGTCCTTGGCAGCAACTTGCACCGGCACTTGTGCACTCGATGAAGCCCCGGATATTAGGTTCTCTATTCGGTCCTATCCAGGGTTCTGGAGTGGAGCTTTCCCTTTATCAATGCGTTTAGAGATTGCCCCCCTAGGTGAAGATGACCGTTTGACATGGTCCTGACCAGCAGGAGTAGACAGAGGTCTTGTCCTTAACCTGCTCGATTGCCATTTGCTGGTTGTATTACCTTTGGAATTCAACAACTGTTCTCTCTTTTTCATCTTATCTCCCATACAAGCCTTCGTATGATGTCCAAATTTGTAGCAATGGTTACAGAAGGCAGGTTCAAATTCAAACCACACTGCTTGTTGTTTAATTTTTCCAGATGGTAATCAGAGTGGAACTACATTCACTAGTGGTTCAGAAACATCAACTTCCACCAGGACTCTCACATAGGACAAACGATCTAGCTTTGCAGTGAGCATATATGACATAATAGGAATGCCTATAGCATATGCAATTTTACTCAGTGCTATCTTGTTCCAACAACCAAGAGGCAGTGCAGGAAACGTCACTCGGATGGGCATTATGCTCACCTCATCCAAAGAAAAATCAAATTCAGATGACATTATCTTGAGCATTAATGACCTACCGTACACTGCGTAAGGCCCCCCACGGAGAACCAGCTGCCTTTCTGCTTCGTTGTTGAACCGAAAGATAATCCAACCCGAGGCATGTGAGTGAACCTTAGTTTGAGCACCCCACTGCTTAGTGAGTTCCAGTATAGCTTTCATATCCAGGAATCTTCCTACAAACATCCCAATTAGGCAATAGCCCAACTTCACCTCAGCATCCTCAAAGTCCCGAACATCAATGTTGATGAAATCACCTGAATTGGGAATGTGGCTCAATCGCATTCCATTACACATTTCACGGTTCCCTTTAACCACATTTGCCCAAGAACGAATTGGTTTGTCTGTTTCCATAGGTTTAGGCTCAAGCTGTGTCAACTTCTAAGAGATGTTCGGTATATCCTCACCTGGGATAGTATTCTCAGCAGCTAACTGGGCAACTGGAGGAGGCATTCTCCCAACATCAAGGCCCACGGAGCAGGATGCTATGTTTAGTTCTGGAGCCAGCAACTGGGACAACTGAACAATGAGGATAGGTGATAAATATGGACTAGGGTCAGATGCCATCAGTACCTCGGGTTGGGTTAGAGATGAGAGGTTTGTATTGGCCATGTCCAAGCTTGGGACAGCAGATACCCGAGGCACTGTCTGGGAAGGAGAGAAAATTATCTGGGGTGTGGAGGAAGACAACACCCCAGAAATGGTTGATTTCTTTCGTCCTCTAGTCTGGACCATTAGGTCCAAGCCATCAGAATGAGAAGCTGGTGGATATAACAAGAGTTGATAGAAGGACGAGGGTATGGAGTAGTTAGAATTATTCTCAGGTTGGGTGGGGTAGGAGGCTGACAGCAAAGAATACAGAGGGAGACCTGAATTTTATATGCCAAATGAGTAGCTTGTATCTGGGGGTTTGGAATTCAAATTTGAACCAAGAACCCAGGGAATATTCTAGATATAGACTTGGGAAGAAGGCTTGTCGTATGTAGTAGTTAGTCTTGGGAGCATATTCGGTTGGAGCAGTTGACGAAATGGACAGCAGGTTTGAATTGGAAGAAGGCTTGGTGTGCAGCTCAGGTGGGGTCACTATGTCTAGGTATAGATTTGGGAAGAAGGCTTGTCGTATGTAGGAGTTAGTCTTAGGAGCATATCCAGTAAAAGCAGATGCGGAAATGGCCAACAGGTATGAATTGAAAATGGAACTTAGTCGGCAGGGTAGAGTATGGTATGGTACAAACACCAATTTTCAAATGACCGAAATGGTATGTATGGATCAAAGAAGGAAAAGCATGCAAATGTACCCAGAAACCAAGCTAACAGCAAAGACCAAACCCAGCAACAACTAGCAAAGCCAAATATCCGACACTAGATACCCCACTCACAGAAAAAACCATCGTAAATTCAATGATATGCTCATATGTCACCAGCTACAAACCCCACTCAGACCATGTACATTAAGTAACAACAACCAACAGATATGATAGGAGCTGTGATGTGAATGGCAGAACACTCAAAATTGTGTATGAACCGAGCAAAAATGGCAGACAACACTTTCGATATAGCTAAGGTTTTGCCCCACAATATCTGACACTTCATAAACAGCACCCAATCCACATAGGTGGTAGAATATTCGGATAGAACAGTTTTGAAGAAAACCAATGTATTCGGGCATGAACAACATGCAAAATCAACAAAACAATAATAAAACACACAATTTGCAATCCCGTAGGAAGAGTACTAACCAGGATAGCAAATGTGGTATTCCTCTTGAGCTTGAAAATCATCCATTGGTAGCAAGGAAGTTGAGAATCGGGAAGAGGACTCAAGGGAGTTGAGAGCTTCTCTCTCTACCTATTCTCTCTCTGAACATTTCCTTGAATGAATGATGATATTGATAGTAAATTATTAGATGAACGTAATCCTGATTCACCATCTCGTTGCGGCTTATGTCATCGCAGTGGACACAATAGGAAAAATTGCACTCACGGTGCTGTAGAATGAACTAAATATGATTTAAGTTTTATATTTAGATAGTTAAATTTGTTTAGATACATTACTCATTTGTAACCTTAATTTTTAATATTTGTTATATATCGTGATTTAAATTATTTATCTTTACTTTTGTGTTTATTTTTCTATACTTAATTTGATGTTGGCTATATATCGTTCTTTTGTGTTTATTTTTAATTTCCCTAAATCGGTTCTGTTAATTAGGGCAGAATATGTGAGCCTACTTCTAACGGAGTGGATCTAGGCCCTATTATACCGGACGTATTGAGATTACAACACAAACATAGGTCATCATATATTTGGGCAAGATAGTTATACAGTGACGTTATTAATGCAAAGCGGAATGATAACATGCTTTGGGAAGCTCAACCATTCAATCATCGTGTTGCGCAGCTCATGGATATTGTCGATTTTGGTTGACTACGTCATTTATGTTACATGAGGATCGACCATCCACTGATAATAGCATTAGTGAAAAGATGGCGTCAGGAGACGCATACGTTTCACTTTTTAGTTGGAGAGGTTGCTATCAGCCTATAGGACATAGAGGTTCTCTTTGGAATACGTGTAAATAGTGATCCTATTTGTACCAGTTGGTTCGTACATACATCTGTAGAGTTGATTGACGTGTGCGATAAGCTTTTGGGATTTCGACCGACTCCGACGGAGCTTGATGGATATAGATTGAAGATCATTTCACTCAAGAGAGCATTAAGTCAGTCACTATCTGCACATGTGACACCAGAAATAATAGGGCAGCATACACGGTGTCATATTATGTAGCTCATCGGTGGCTTTCTATTCTCGGACAAGTCTGGTAACAGAGTACATATGCGCTTCTTAAAACACATTCGTGATTCAGAGGTATCTGGCATCCTTAGTTGGGGAAGTGCAGTATTGACTCATCTATACCGTTATCTGTGCAACGCTACGTCCTACAGAGCGCACACTATTAGTGGCCCATTATTGTTAGTTCAGGTATGGAACGCACATTTTTTTAAAAAATCTTATTAGCATTTTAAATTAATAATAAATATAGTATTTTCTTAAGACTTAGTTGTTAAAATTGAAATAGTTTTGGGCTTGGCAGCATATCCCTACTATCAGACCGACTAAAGTTCGTCCGGTTGAGGATGTTGATCCCCAGGCCCGAGAGGATCAGCTTGGGAGGGACCGTTAGAACTTTCATACACCCTGACACATGTGCTTCTTATCTATAGGGATCAGTTAGATAAAATGCAACATGATCATGTAAGTCTTACTTCAACCAATTTACTTTCAACACTACTTTTAAGTTTGTTATTTATTATTGATATTGATAGTTTACTTTTATGCAGTTTATCTGGCAGCCTTATGATGAGCACATGTTGGCTACCTTACCCCCATATTGCACTCATGGACGACGCATGTGGGCATCTATCACATCCCTAATTTGTTGGGAAATAATAGAAGTGCATCGCGCAGATAGAGTCATGTGATAGTTTGGATTTGTGCAGACAATATCTGCTGCAGTTGACACCAGTGACAATTTGCATGCCCATGACATGAGAATTACCGGTGCAGGGTGGCCCGAGATAGATTCAATACATCTTGCAAACTGGGTTCATAGGCATTCAACAGTTCTTCTTGGACAACATAGTTATGGTCAGAATATAGTCTCACCTAACAATGCAGCATGGTATTGGACTCACACTAGGTGATTGATTGGTAATTCGATTATAATGCAACTAATCCTTCGGGCTACCAATCGAGCGGTGGGGGCGACAGAAGTTTTGGTATGTAAATTTTCTTACATAGAACTATTAAATATATAATTTACACTCAAATAATTTATTGTCATTTTGAAATACATATATAGGTTGATTCGATGCATTGGATATTGTACATTGGCAATGAAGGCTATCAAAATGCGGATGCTGTGAGTAGATAAGTACTTACATCAATAATGGATCTCGCTACTCGTTCGTTGACTGCTGTTGGTGAGGCAAGTCATTTGAACCACCCACCCTACGAGCTAGCTAGACGAAGCTACACTGCTCAACTGATACCTCCGATCCCGCAAGAAGTCAATCGCGGAGTTCCCCCGGTGCGGAGAGGGGGTAGACGGGCACGCAGACGTGCTGTACTTGATATTCCTATGCAGGATCACTACTTACTAGTACACGATTATGAACAAGGTGATATTGCAGAATTTGACGATAGGCAAGCTGATTTTATTACTCCACAACACTTAGTCTTCGATACTAGATGCTTATCTTCAGCTGATGAATTTGATGCCAGCCTTTCTTCTGGATGCTCTCAGATACGGTACAGACATTCTATAGATATCCCAATCCATCTTACCATTACAACAAGTAAGATACAATACAACCAGAACAACCACCCGAAGAACAACAACAACAGTCTCAGAGGCGAGTTCAACATCCAAGGAACCGCCGAGGATTTTATTGTGGAACTAGCTTTTATCCATTTTTTTTAGATTATTTCATGCGTAATAAAGTTTATTATTTGTAACACCTTTTAGAGTTCATGTCTTCCCAATATTAAACTATATATACCAATAATAAATTCGCAAATACAAAATACCTTAAGTAAGATAATTACAATGTGAATGAAATAATGAATTGCATTTCATTAACAGACATATTTACATTCAATTTTTAAGTCAAAATAGAATTAATAAAATATCGTTATCTAATTTTCTATTTAATATGTATTTAAAAATTAAAGAGAACAATAAATCCAATTTAGTTTGGCCATTTTTAAGACAAAATTAATAATAATAGAACTTCAAAAACAAATATAATATAAATTTTTTAAATAATTTTTTTAGAACTTTAATATTTCACACATTATCCGAATTCAGTTAATTTATAAATTATTTGGATTATGAAATGTAAGGAGATTATGAAATTTAGATAATTGATATTTAAAATTAAATATTATTTAAATAGTTGACACTATAACTTTAGTGTATTTAGATAGTTGAGAATTTATATTTTTATAATTTTCTTCAATAATTAAATATTATAAATTAAACTTAAATTAAAAATAAAAATTTATTTCAAAATCTAATATAAATAAAATTAGTTGTAGTAACAATAGATTACGTATATTACATGTTATTATCAAATTTAAATTAATAAATTTTAATTGTGTGTTATTTAAATTTATATAGACCTTTATATATTTTGTGTTATTTAAAAGTATTAATTCCTTTGAAATACAAATTTGGAAGTTTATAAAATTGAAATATAAGAAATGAGAGAAAAAAGTCACAAAAATGATAAATTGCTTACAATAGAAAAAAAAGGGGGGGGGATATTTTAGTATATTTAGATAGTTGAGAATTTAAAATTTTATAATTTGTAGCGAATAATTAAATATTATAAATTAAACTTCAAATAAAATTTTATTTCAAAATCTAATATAAATAAAATTAATTGTAGTAAAAATACAGATATTACTGGTTATGATCAAATTTAAATTAATAAATTTAATTGTTAATTATTTAAATTTATATAGGTCTTTATATTTTTTTGTGTTTTTTAAAGTTATTAATTCCTTTTACAATAGAGAAAAATGAACGGATGATTATAATAGAGATTTTAAATTCAATAGAAAATAAATGAGAGGAAGAAGGCACAAAAATAATAAAATTTTTACAATATAGAAAAAAAAGAGATATTTTTAGTATATTTAGATAGTTGAGAAATTAAATTTTTTTAATTTTTTAATGAATAATTAAATATTATAAAGTAAAATACAAATAAAAATTTATTTCAAAATATGTGTATATAAATAAAATTAATTATAGTAAAAAATGTATATTACTTGTAATAATTAAATTTAAATTATTAATTATTTAAAGTTATATAAGCCTTTATATATTTTGTGTTATTTAAAAGTATTAATTTCTTTTACAATAGAGAAAAAGAAATTGCAAAAAAAAAAAAACATATTTTGTGTTATTTAAAAGTATTAATAACAATAGAGAAAAAAGAAATTACAAAAAAAAAAAATTAAACGTTCCTCGCAAATGTCATTTGCGAGGTGCGCAGAAGGCTGACTTGAATGTGCAGATACCGAAAATGTTTGGACGTGGACTATCTCGCATTCTATGAATGCGAAAACCTAGCGAACCTCCCATTCGGTGACTTCGAGGTACCCCTGTCCGATAACCACACCCATTCCACCCCTCATTTAGTTTTTGAATTGGAATTTGATCCAATTCGGTCAAACCCCTCAATTTTATTGGGACACAAGTAGTATTACGATACAAAAAGTTTTTTATTACTGTGGATGCAAAGGAACTATGGTGACTAAAGTTGAATTTCAGTAAATTTTGGTCTCATATCTATTAGTTTTGTTTTTTCCTTTTTCCTCTCATGTAAATCAATAGCTGCACCCCACTTCCCCCGCCCCACCCCCCGGCCGGCCCGGGGCACCGCTGCACCAGCTATAGCCAACCTAGTCCGCATCTACATCAGCGTCAGACCTTGGAAGCCTTCTTCTCCAACTTTCTTTCCCTTCTTCTCTGACTTGCTTCCTGCTAATGGTAAGTGTGATTCTTTTGATTTGTTGCTGGTTTTTTGCTTCTTCTTCTGACTTCTTCTATTGTCTCTTTCTCCAAGGGTTTTTAATGGCATTTTTTATGGTAGCATGTGCAAGTTTTATTGCTTTGGGGTGGATTGAGGAAAAGGAATTAAAGGAGCTAGAGGCAAGGGTTAGTTCGATGGAGGAAAGAAGGTACGCTGTGAGCAGTGGAGAAGACCAGGAGCAACTGCCAAAAGAAGACCCAAAACAAGTAAGTGCGGAGGAAGCTGCAGAAGTGAGGAAGTTGCACAAGTACAAGTGAGGAAGCTGTTGTAGTCAAACAGAAGCTTCCAGTCAAGGAGAGGTGCCCGCTAGTATATGTATACTATATTCGCAGGCAAAGAGAATTGCTAATGGAAGAACAACAGAGACGGAATCAATTGATGGCTTCAAGGAGAAACTTTTTCAGGGTTTGATTTACGAGCGCATAGCTATTCGGTTTACCATTTTTTGAGTTGAGGTAATACCCCCCATCCCATGGCAAAGAAGCTTAAAGCCATCCGGAATGTCTTTCGGTACGTTTTGTTAAGACTGATATGATACCATATCAGGCTACCTAATTGACTAACCTCAGATCCTTCTCACTCTTAAAAGAAAAGAATGTCGATTCAATAATGATCACCAAGAGATAGAAGAGCTTATTTCAAGCATTCCCCTTGAGGTGGGAAAAACACCTAAATCATTTAACTAGGTATAAGAACTCCTCCCCTTATAGTAGAAATTCTTCCAAGAATCGATTCTTCACACTACAAGAAATCATTGTTTTTCCTACCAATATTTCCTACCAAATATTAACAGTTTTGGTAGGAAATTGCATTTTCCTATCATTTTCCGTCCAAATCTAAGTGGTCAGAAAAACCCTTGTCGGAAAAACATTTCCGTCCAACTTGTGGTATATGGTAGGAATTTTGGGACCCAAATTATGGTAGGAAGTTTTGTATGTGGTTGGAAATCTATGAATAAAAAAGCTGAATTTTTTTCCTACCAAATTGGGTTGGTAGGAAAAAATGTAAACACTTTCCTTCCAAAAGATTTGATAGGAAATTATTTAATAAAAATAATTTGTAAATAAATAAATTAAATTTCCTACCAAATGATTTGGAAGGAAAATTTTTTCATAAAATAAATAATTTTTTCATCCAAAATATTTGGTAGGAAATGATTTTTAAAATATAATATTTTCAAAAAATATATTAAATTTCCTACCAAATAATTTGGTAGGCAAAATTATTTTCATAAAATAAATAATTTTTCCATCCAAAATATTTGGTAGGAAATGATTTTTAAAATATAATATTTTCGAAAAATATATTAAATTTCCTACCAAATAATTTGGTAGGCAAAATTATTTTCATAAAATAAATAATTTTTCCATCCAAAATATTTGGTAGGAAATGATTTTTAAAATATAATATTTTCAAAAAATATATTAAATTTCCTACCAAATTATTTGGTAGGAAATTTTATTTTTAAAAAATAAATATATTTCCATCCAAAATATTTGGTAGAAAACATCATTTCGAAATTATTTTAGAATTAATATTAAATTTAGAAGAAACGTTTATTTTTTAAAATTTCCAACCAAAATAGTTGGAAGGAAATGTTTTTGAAAAAATTTTCCTACCAAATATTTTTGTAGGAAATGGAATTTTTTTCCTACCAAAATGTTTGGTAGGAAATTTAATCTTCCTATTAAATGGTATTGTTTCTTCCAAAACTATTTGGTAGGAATAACATATTCCTACCTTATAGTTTTGGTTGGAAATAGTTTTATGTGGATTTTTTTTTTTTTTTTTGCTACCACATTTTGATCAAAAACAAAATCCCTGTATAGAATTTTAAAATTAGTTTTATAACTAAGTACGAACAAAATAATGTGAATAAACAAATGCCAATAATATTATATTCTAAAAAAGTATATATCCTGAATCCAAAATATACTCAACAAAATATGATTGTAAATTGTTAACTTAAATTTTCAACAACTCTAAACTGTATAAGTAATTGTCAACCAAATCTTGAATAGGAAGAGCCAGAACTCCCACGTTTACCTGAATTAAGTTGCATAAACTCCTTTACTGCAGCCATTAATTCCTCTTTTTCCTGATTTGATTTGTTAAATGCAGCTATTAACTCTTCCTTGTCTTGATTTGATCTATTGAATGCATTCATTAGCTCCTCCTTGTCTTGGTTGGATTTGCTAAATGCAGTCATGAGTTCCTCTTTATCCTCACTTGCTTTTTGGAGTTGCTCCGTTAAGGTTGTAACTTGAGTTTTAAGCTGCTCAATCATCTCCATGTAGTGAGAGGAATGGTTTTGACTGTCACTCCGTGATCTAAATGTTCGTGAAGAAGATGCTTGGGTGAGTGTATGTCCAACTGAACCAAGGCCGTAAACATGTCCATGTCTTATGCCACCAATAGTTTCTAACCATATTGTTTTATTATTAATTGTGGGAGGCCTACTCGAGTCACTGTCTTCTATATTTGCCGCTGTCTCATTATAAGCTTTACAAAATAACTCGTGACATCTCTCCTACAAAAAATTAACCATGTCATGAGGCTCAATAGGAACATAACAAACTGTAAAACAGTCTATGATCTCAAATTCGATAATGAACAATACATAATAACTAAGTGTTAGAGGTGAAAAGTATTCTCAAAACACGACCTTTTGTTGTTGATAACATATGGGGAGATCTACTTTTATAAAGACTCATAAATGCAAGCTCCTCAAAAAGTTCAACTACATATATGGAAAAAGGAATATCTTTTTATTTCTCCAAGTTCAAGGTGTTGGTTATAGAAAGTGCTAGACTCCACAGAGGTGCACCTCCAAGCTCCTTAAAATATGAATTCTTTATAGACCTCAATTGCTAAATTCAATTTAAAGGGTTAAAAGGGTTTGACATTTCGCTAACGATTTACATACCCAAGACATTAAACTAACATTAATCAGGCAACAAAGGAGGTCAATTTCGAAGTTTAAGATTATCCACAATTTGACCAAATTTTTCTTTTTTGTTTTTAATCATTTCTCAAACCCATGGTCAAATTCAAGTACACATAGCAACAAGATAATTCATGTTTTTGTAACCAATTCGAGCACCATTATTTATACATGAATGCACTTACAGAAACAATTCGAGCCCTCTCATCCACAAATGTCCGAACAGTAATATTTGGCCTATCTGTTATGTTCTCCTCCCCTTCATCGCCAATAGCTGATGGAGCACTTGGTTCAATACGAGAATTTTTCGACGAATGAGCATAATCATGCAATTCCAAAGGAGTGATTTCCCTGTTTAGCTTATTCTCCTGGGAAAAAAAATTATGAGTGTTCATAATTGATAGTGTATTTTGTAAAATAGTTTACATGGAAATCAATTCCTACCAGCCTCTTTTTTGTCAAAGAAAATGAAATTGAGCCACTTGTATGCTCTGAAGGACCAAGTCCATCTCGATCCATATTCTTGTTTGATTTGTTTTTTGCCGAGATTTTTTTAAATTCTTCTGATTCCCAATACTATGTATACTTGTTATAAACTTCCTCTGACATCCATGGTGGTCTCCCTGTTGTTCGTGCCTCATACAGTGTGTCGATCAGTCTCCTTTTCCCTTTTTTTCAAATGTCAACTTCACATAAGGCTCCATTTCAGGATCCCAAGTACAATATTTCTGCATTTCATTAATGTAAGTCACTAAAATATACTCATAACAATTTTGCCATAAATATATTTAACTCATCAAGTAATACCTTAAACTCCTCAAACCACAAATCCCTCACATTCTGTGGCACTTGTTTCCAAGTTGGATATGCATCTTCAAACTTACATTTGAAACAAATAGCTAATTTCCGCACCACTTTATCACTATCAATGCAATCAAATCTGTAATTGTCAAAACAAATATGATAAGCATATAGTAAGCTTTTATGTGAGAAATTATACAATAAATATGGAAAATATAAATATTTAATTATTTAATAATATATTCTCTGTATTAATCTAAATAAAATATTCTCACTCTTTCCAAGGTGGAGAAACATTGACATGTAACTTTTTATTCAGTCAAGACTCCGACTGTTCTTGTTGCTCAGATCCCACATAGGGTGTAATTGTGTCTAGAACAGAGCTCGGATCATGATTTGCGGAAGGTGATGATGCATCATTATCTACAACATGAGGAGGTTGTGGTGGAGGCGCAGATTGGAGACATTCTACTCTTCTCTTCCTTCTTCCTGTCATTCCTACCTGATGATAGCAATAAAGTCCATGATTGTTAAAGCTGTCCCCCCATATGGCTGAATATTTTATTCACTTTCCCTTTCTACAATGCCATTTCAAGAAACCAAACTATTTTTTAGCCATGTTGTTAGTGCTAATTTTTGTTGAATGGTTAGCAGTTAAAGAATATTATAAGCATATAACCCTTCCAATTTTGTATACAAGAGATTGAGGTACATCATGCCATTGTATAAAGTAAGCTCCATACAGCATTTCAGTGCAGCAAAATCAGATTTAGTGCAGAATTCAGTGCAAAATGCAGTGAGCAAAATCAGATTTGTACAATGACACATGAAAGACTCTATGGTTACCAAATTCAACATATATTTCCTCCAACATAAAATGCCTTTGATCAAACCTAAGTTAATGAAGATGGGGGGACAACTTTAACAATCATGGAATCAGAAATCATTTCCAGCATTTCCAGCATTTCTACTCATCCAAATCAAGTCAAATTTGTCCTAAAATGTTCCTATGACACTTATCTATAAAGTCCACTGCATTAGGGTCCAGAATTAATGGCCATTTTTTTCAGTTTATTCAGTGACCAGACTGCAGCAAAATTAGAATTCAGTGTAGAATTCAGTGCAAAATTTAGTGCAGCAAAATCAGAATTCGTTGCAAAATTCAGTGCAGCAAATCAGAATTCGTTGCAGGTTGATTTTACAACATTTGTTCTTGAGTCCTTTCCACTTCCTACCAGCTGTATGCATTTTCATAATGCAGGATGGGTGAAGGTTCAGGTGTCCTGGTGTTGGAGGTGAGTTAATTAGTACACTTAAGTATGGTACACAAATTTTATTTGTTTCTTTATGTTTTGTTCAACTGCTCACATTCTTGAAGCATGACTAAAGTTGCAAATTCCTATGATATTTGGTAATTTTCTTTGACATGGATGTTATTTTTTAATTTTTGTCATGATCTTTACTTGAGAAGCAGAGATATGTATGCTAGTCACAACTAAAAACATGTCATGGGCATGTGGATACAACACTTCTCTGAATGTAGGATATAAAACATCAAGGATTAGCTGATAGAAGCTTATATATCTGAGTTACAATTGATAGGCATTATTTTAAGTGTTAAATGTTACTATCTTGATTGATACTTGTCCAATTTAACTGAATTTGATTTACTGTTTTTATTTATTTATTTATTTATTTATTTTAGTGGTGGTGTTGTTGAGTATGTGTTTGGCATGCTTTTGTTGATCGTATGAAACAGTGGTATCCTATTCAATTTTCAATTACATAATGTCTCCTATGTCTTCCACACTTTTGACAAAGAGGTAACACTTGAGTTTGATAGGGGTTGGAATGCCCACTTGTATTTTTTATAGCTGGGTTGGAGTATCAAATAGGTCAACAGAGGGGTTGAAGAAGTTTCAAATTAGTAGTACTTCTTAGGTTATGGCTGCTAAGATACAGGCAATTGTTTTTGCTTGGGGTGAAAAGGTGTTTGATAATTAGGGAAATCAAAATAAGCCACACCTATTAATCCTCCCCTGAGTTATTGATGAATGAACTAATGCCTAAGGTGTTGATATGGAACTAATCCCTTTCTTATTGGAATGTACTCTCATGCAGATTCCTAACTTTCAAAATTCTATATAAATAGTCCTTTTATAACCAATTCCCTTTACTGCATTCTCATTATGCATCTGAAAGGGCTTTCCTTAGTGTTATTCTCTACTTAGTTGCTAACCATATTCTATGGCCCCTGCATTGTTTTTCTTTTTCTCTATCATTTTCTGCATTTTCGTTCTCTGCTTTGCCGGAGTGGGTTGGATTTCCTCTTTGGGGTTTCTTGTTTCTGTTTTGGTTGTCTCTTTAGGGGTTGGTTTTTGGTTGTTGGGGGGAGGGGGAGTGGTTGGGGAAAATTATTTTTATCATGCTAATATTGTGATGTAAATATAGACTTCATCCATTTGATTATTTTTGGATGACAGTCTGGCCTTCGTCATGATCAAGTGGATTATATTAATGCTCATGCTACATCTACACCTCTAGGTAACTATCTATTACAGAGCTCTGTGCTGTAAACTTCCAGAAATTGGTTATATGAGATGTTGAATATTTATTTGTACATCACCAAATATTTAGGTGATGCAGCAGAATCTAATGCAATAAAGGCTGTATTTTCTGGTCATGCAACATCAGCTGCTTTGGCTTTGTCCTCTACAAAGGTAATCTTTGAAGTAATAGGCATACAGTTGTGCTGTAAGATAACATGAAAGGAAAAAATAAAGTATCAAGGTCATTTTTGTATACCTAGTACACCAATATATGCATGCAGAAATAGTAGGACGGAGTATTGTCAGGAAAGTAATGTCTTCTATACTAGGGTGAATCATAATATTTTTCTCTCACTGTACAATGACACATGAAAGATTCTATGGTTACCAAATTGAACATATTTTTCCTCCAACATAAAATGCCTTTGATCAAACCTAAGTTAATGGAGATGGGGGGACAGCTTTAACAATCATGGAATCATAAATCATTTCCAGCATTTTCAGCATTTCTACTCATCCAAATCAAGTCAAATTTGTCCTAAAATGTTCCTATGACACTTATCTATAAAGTCTACTATATTAGGGTCCAAAATTAATGGCCATTTTGTTCAGTTTATTCAGTGACCAGATTGCAGCAAAATCAAAATTCAGTGCAAAATTCTGTGCAGTAAAATCAGAATTCGTTGCAGAATTCAGTGCAAAATGCACTGAGAAAAATCAGATTCAGTGCAGAATTAAAATTCTATGCAGAAATAAAAATTAAAAATTCAGTTTCAGTGCAGCAAAATCAGATTTAGTGCAGAGGATGTACACAATTGTTCCAATTCAACACAATTGTTCTAAAGATTCACCTTCCACACCACAAAACATATATATCACTTTAACCACCAACCATTACTTCAAATGATCCTAAGGTATATTCCTGAATACCATCCAAAACAAAAATGCAAGCTTAGGTATAACCTGTTCAAATCAAACCAAGCTGTACAATGACACATGAAAGACTCTATGGTTACCAAATTCAACATATATTTCCTCCAATATAAAATGCTTTTGATCAAACCTAAGTTAATGGAGATAGGGGGACAGCTTTAACAAAAGATACCTGCAAAATTCAATCTTGGTAAGTTAATAGAATACTCTACAATGAACTGCTTTATCCTACAATAGTAGATAAATTAATGAAATTAAGAAAACCAGACAATAAACATGAGGCTGGTTCAAAGCATGGAGGTAGGTTTATGTGAGCATAGTTGAGCATAGTTGTAATGCTTAAAAAAAAAAAACTTATGCTATCTATTTCCTGTCTTTGTTTCTTGAACCTTATCCCATTTGTTCCAATTCTGGACTGCTATGGTTCAACCAATAGAGATTAGGAAAGCCTAAAACAATTGAGCCAAACTGTATCTGGTTACTCTTGTTGTGGACCAGAGGATGTAGAATTAAAAATTCAGTGCAGAGTTGAAATCAGATTCAATGCAGAATTACAATTCAGTGCAGCAAAATCAGATTCACTGCAGAATTAAAATTCAGTGCATATTTAAAAATTAAAAATTCAGATTCATTGAGGATTGATGCACACAAAGACTTACCCAGTATATCCAGAATAAAGTAGGATAATGGAATTATGCACGAATTTTAATTGTTTATGCAAGAAATTTAACTGTTTACAAACAGATCCTCTGTTAACACTTTCAACAAGAGCACATGCATTCGCAAACATAATTTAATCCACAGGTACAGTTTGATATCACAAGCAAAAATTCTGAATTAAAGCATAAGGTGATCACATATAGATATCTAGGATAAGGAACCTGTAAAAGATCGATATGCAATAAGATATGGTTCACGCCTTACCAGACTAAGAAAAACTGCACTTATCATGGCCAAAAGTTTACAATTCTGGTCAGCAAATTCTGCCAATCTCTGACTGCCAGGGCATATAAAGGCTAAGCTTAGCTCACAAAAAAGGGAGGGGAAGGGGAGGATGGAGGAGGGGAAATTCTTCATCTAACTGAGTCATATCTATATTCCTTATTTAAGGTATTTAACTGTATGTCATTTCTCAAGCATTTGGACAAATCATTGGATTATCTTGCCAATAAAACTCCAGTATGGTCAATTTCAAGATGACCTGTTTATCAAAACTAACCCTGATTTGCTAGAGTTTACTAGGTCATCCAATTTTCAGATAATTTCTCTCCTCATTCTCCCAAATTTCAAGCACCAAAGAAGGAATAAAAAATTCTTACCTTTGAAGGACTCTCGAAGTACCTGTTGATTGTGAAAATAAAAGGAATTATTCCTTGAAAAGGAATTAACTCATGACACTATCCAAATTCTGTATCTAATTTCAATAGACACAAATTATCCCAAGAACAAAATTGAATACCAATCAATAAGACAAAATATAGCAAAACCTAAATCGTAATCACTTAAATCAACACTGAATAGAAAGATCCTGCTCAGGCAGATAGTTATGCTTTGGAGTCCATTGGCGTACCTTTCCTAAAATAAGAGGAACTAAAAGCGTGAGAAAAAGGCTTCTGAATAACTGTTTTGTTGGAACAGATATTCCAACTCCAGAAGCTATCAATCTTGAGATTGAAAAAGGTACTTGTGTGAAAAAACTAAATAAGGATGATATACAAAGATGAGCAAAAATAATAAATATCATATTACACAATAATCTGATACAACTGACATACATAGTATAATCCAACTACTCAGACGTGAAAGATACAATCAGGAAAATTTATTCAATTCCCTGATTTGCTTCAAAAGTATGAAAACAAGGACAACTCTAACATGGCTAAAGAGGGAGACACAATATTAAAATTTAGTAGCGATGGCTCAAATAATACTGCAAGGAACTTGCTTTAAGTTTAGAAGAGATAGAAATCTTCATGTGGCAAATCTATGTGATTGAAACAGAAATGGATCTTGTTTTCAAGAAGATTTTGGAGACGTATTCTGCAGCATCAATTTCTAACCATTTTCTGAAGTTGCAACAACAAAATAGTTATCTCAAACATTTTCTTCTTATATGACGTAATCTCATCACTAGTTTAATAAAGTGGCACTATACTATTCAAATTGTTTGATTAAACATTAAGAGGGAGATACATCAAAATAATAGCAGATTTCATGATTCATAAGCAGTATGTCAAAAATAAACTTGAAAAGCATCAAAGTGTTATCCAAAAGCAACTTGAAATTGTGCAAATTGAATTGATTTGCGCACACAACTTACAATCAAAATCCCTAGCAATTTCATTTACAAAAAATATGCAACCACCCAAAAAGGGAAAAAACCAGTAATAAATGAAATATTTCTCAAATGCAATTTCATTTACAAATTTAAAAAATGCAAGCAATTTCTTTGTCTATATCTTTTTCGTAGCTAATCTTCATCACTACATTCAAATAAACTCTCTTCAAATAAGGCACTACTATTAGTGGTATCTTCTTTGTCCAAAAGCAATCCATTCTCCTCAGATTCAACTTGAGAATCACTATTTTCTTGCACAATCTCATCCACAGCAGCTTCTACAACAAGGGGGCAAGCCTCATTTTGTGGCATAACAACTTCAATGGCATGCATTTGATCCTCCTGGTAAGTAGTTTCGACTACAAAATCATCTATAATTTTTAATGCCGTAATTTGACATATAGCCCTCCATGCATCCTTATCCTTCTTTTTGCTAGGATAAGAGATATAGTCAACTTGATGAGCTTGTTGTGCTAGTACGAATGGATCATATTTAGGCCATTTTCTTTTTGAATTAATGTCCACAAGTCGGTATTCACGATGCACCTTCATGCTTTGAGTACCACGAGAATCATACCAATCACACTTGAATAGGACCACAAATTTATTTGGTACTCCTATATATTCAAGCTGGACAATTTCTTGGAGTATGCCATAATAGTAATCATCATCACTATCAGTGGGCCCTTTCACGCACACTCCACTATTCATGGTTGATTTTCTCCTTCCATGATCCACTGTGTGAAAGTTGTATCCATTTACAAAGTACATAGGATACGTAATAATTGCACGCTTAGGACCTCTTGCTATATCCTTGATATTATTGTCTTCAACATTGTTCAATGGGTCTTCAACCTAATTTAAGCATAAAACCATTTTATCAATTTACTCTTACTTAGTTAAACATTAAACTTAATATTAAAGAATGGAAATAAAAAGAACATTACGCTTACATAATTTTTGAACCAATTTGGGAAATCTTTTTCAAATCTCAAATCTATGATGTGTCTTTGATTCTGAGGATGCATATATCTCAACTCTTTTTCGAAGATCCTAATGTAAAATATAAAGACACGTAAAGGTTATAAAATATTCGTATAGTCAAATTTCATGGACCAGAATACAGTAAACAGTCACTTACTCTCTATAAGGTAACAGCTCCTCACAATTCATTATCACATATCTATGGACGATATAAAAATCTTTATCTTCAATCCATGTTCTTTTTTTTTTTCTCCACTAGGCCGTCCTGGATATGTGAAAATAGAAAGATTGGGAAATTTGTTGGTAATTCACCACCGTCATCGTTTCTCCCAACTCTCCTACTTCTCATTTGAACATGGGACTCAAAATAATATGAGCAAAAATTGGAAACCTCTTCCACCAAATATGCATTGATAATAGAGCCTTCTACTCTTGCCTTATTCTTGACCTTTTTCTTTAAATGGTGTAAGAACCTAACCATAATGGTAAGAATTAGTACTCTCACGCATAAATTCGAACAAATTAAGAGACAACGAGTATACCTCTCAAAAGGATACATCCACCGATATTGTACTGGACCACCTACTCTTGCTTCATAAGGTAGGTGAATTGGAAGATGCTCCATTGAATCAAAAAAAACCCGATGGAAATATCCGTTCAAGTTTGCAAAGAATAACTAGAATGTTCTTTTCCAAATACGCAACATGTGCCTCCTGTAATGAAGAAGATGTAATTTCTTTGAAGAACAAAGATAACTCAGTCAGAGCCTTCCACACTTCTTTAGGTAATAATTCTCGAAATGCAATTGGAAATAATCCTTGCATAAAAACATGACAATCATGACTTTTCATTCCATGCAACTTACTTTCCTTCATATCAACACACCTAGACAAATTAGATGCATAGCCATCTGGAAACTTCAAGTTTTTAATCCAATCTAGCAAAATTCGCTTACCATCCTTATCTAATGTGTAAGACGCAAATGGCTTCTTGGAATTACCATCTTTCAACTCCAATTCTTTACGTTTGCAATATTCCTTCAAATCTTTCCTTGCATTCACATTATCTTTTGTTTTTCCCTTAACATCCATCACCGTGTTGAACACATTATCGAAACAATTTTTTATTATATGCATAACATCTAAATTATGTCTTATTACCAGCGTTTTCCAATAAGGTAATTCCCAAAAAATACTCTGCTTTGTCCAGTTGTGCATATGCCCAAAACCCTCTCCAGTTTGTGTACCCCCAGTTGGCACAACTTTTGGCATTACTTTAACCCGTTCCCATATTTCCTTGCCAGTCAACCGTGGGGGTGGAGGTGAATTCTCAACCCGATTTTTAAAGAAGGCATTTTTATTTCTCCTAAATAAATGATCACTTGGAAGGAATTGGCGATGACAGTCAAAGAAAGAAGTTTTCCTCCCATGCTTCAGTGTAAATGACTTAGTTTTCTCCAAACAATAAGGGCAAGATAATTTTCCAGCTGTGCTCCATCCTAACAACACGCCATAAGCTGGAAAATCATTAATGGTCCACATCAAAGCTGCCTTTAATGTAAAATTCTACTTCATTGACACATCATAAGTCTGCACACTAGTTTCCCAAAGATGTTGCAATTCCTCTATCAATGATTGCAAATAAACATCAGTTTTCTTTTTACGATTGTAAGGACCTGGTATCAAACAAGTCAAGAACATGTACGAGGTCTTCATACGCATCCAAGATGGTAAGTTGTACGAAGTGATAATAACTGGCCAACTTGAATATTGCTTTCCAGATTGTCCATAAGGTGTAAACCCATCAGTACAAAGACCTAATCTTACATTTCTTGCTTCATTAGCAAATAATGGATAAACTTGGTTGAAGTGCCTCCACACTTCTCCATCAGATGGATGAATGATTCTTCCAGGTTCTGATTGCACATGTTCACTGTGCCACCTCATGTGCTCCGCAGTTTCCGTAGATGCGTACAATCTTTGAAGTCTTGAAGTTAGAGGAAGATAATGCATCTTGGCATATGGAACATCATAACGTTTTTTGGCATGTTTTGGTTTGTACCTAGGACTTCCACAAAATCAACATTGCATCAAATTCACATCTTCTTTCCAATATAACATACACCCATTTACACAATAATGAAATTCTTTCACAGGCAAACCCAAACCTTTAACCATCTTCTTCGTGCTATAGAAGTCTATAGGCATATTATTCCCCTCTAGCAAGCATTCATTAATGAAAGAAGCTACTGCATCAAAGCATCCATCAGACATATTATAGTTAGCCTTAATGCTCAGCAATCTCCCCACCGCTAATAATACTGATTGTTTACTACAACCAGGCCACAACGACTTATCTGCAGCATCAAGCATATCAAAAAACTGTTTTTCCATAGGATTTGATGGTTCCACAGTGCTTCCAGTTAACTGTGATTCTTTAGATTGTGGCATTATAGAAGGGCCAATAGCATCCCACACCATTTTTGTAAATTGGTTTCTTGGTTCCCCATCATTAGTTACCATGAATATTGGATCATTTACACCTACTCCTTCTGACTGTGTGTTTAAAGTTTCACCATGTGATGTCCAAATATAATAATCCGGCATGAAACCTCACTGAAGAAAATGAAGTTCAACTTCATCAGCTGTGGCATATCACAAATTTCTACATTTGCAACAAGGACATCTAATTATTCCCCCCGCCCCGTTTGAATGTATCTTGCTGGCAAGCAAAAGCACAGAATGTTTGTAGCCCCTCACGAAACCTTCGCACTATACCTTTACGACCTGGGTTAAGTCTATCATACATCCAACTATGATCCTCTCTCATGTTTAATTAATAATCTAGAAAAAAAAAGGGAAAACTATCTCCATTGAGTTCACTAACATTTTCATTGTAGTGTATAAAAATTAATAGTTTATTTACATGGAGACGTTGAAAAAAGAATGCATTGAGGCATATATAGCACAATTAGAATGAAAGTTTAAACACAAAACAGATAGAAATTGAGAAAAGGTAGAAATTAAACTGTCTATTCTTTCCAACTTGTGATGTAATTGCTAATAAGGATAGCTCTTTCATGGCCACATACTTTTTCAGTTTTCTACTCACAATTTGAGAGTTGGGATCAGATGTTATTAGGGAGGCTATCTTCAAATTTTTATTTGGGATGACCAGAATTTGGTAAAATAGAATCTTATGGAATATTCTCTATGCTAATAGGTAACACTATTATGTACAACATTCTTGTCCAATAAACTTTTTAACCTTTCTTCACGTAAATTATCTCATTTTCTTGACTAATATTCTCTATGCAAATAGGTAACACTTTCTTCGTGAAACTTTTATAAGTTAAATTCATAAATGCATAATTTGCTCATTCCATGTTATAGCTTTGTCTCATATTAGAGAATATTTCAGAATATACAGAATGAGAATGTCAACTTACAGCAATTTTTTTATGTCATATGTGATTACGCCTCCCCTGTTGAGAAGGGTCATGGTGTAGTTAAGAGATATGGAAGTCTTGGTAGGATTCATGTGGTGCCAATGCACGTAAGTTT